>SJYQ01002913.1:15102-32213 GCA_006410935.1 Redunca redunca | reverse complement strand
TTATGATATGTAGATATATTTTCTTTAATATAAAATTATTAAACTTTCCTTGAAGGAAAAGAGAAAACTTTCTTTTCCACTACACATCGAGAATCTCATTAAAGTACAAAATGTATAGAACTTTATCTACTGTTTTCTCAAAACTTCCAAAGGTGAAGACTTCAATTCTAGAATTTTGAACATAGCTGAGAGCTTGCAAGAGCAGCTAAATCAGAGCAGGCAATACTAACTATTTAGAGGGGAGATTGACTTGAAGAATGATAATTTGAGAAACATCATATCCATCCCTTCTAGTGGGCACATAAAATTAAATATGGACTATTCAGTCCATGTTTGGGTCAAATGAGAAGTATTGGGTTTCAAATGGCATAAATGTATATGGATGAAGGATAGATTGTAGAAACCATGTCTTAATATTTTGTGGTTGTTCATTCTCTGTCATGTGCAGTACTTTGTGACCCCATAGACTGAAGCATGCCAGGCTTCCCTGTCCTCCACTATCTGCCAGAGTTTGCTCAAGTTCATGTCCATTGAGTTGGTGACCCTATCTAACCATCTCATCCTATGCCATCCTCTTCTGTTGGCTTCAGTCTTTCCCAGCATCAGGGTTTTTCCCAATGAATCTGTACTTTTCATCAGGTGGCCAAAATATTGGAACTTCAGCATCAGTCTTTCCAGTGAATATTCAGGGTTGATTTCCTTTAGGATTGACTGGCTTGATCTTGCTGTCCAAGGGACTCTTAAGCATCTTCTCCAGCACCACAATTTGAAAACATCAATTCTTCAGTGCTCAGCCTTTTTTATGGTCCAACTCTAACATCTGTACATGACTACTGAAAAAACCATAGCTTTGACTATATGGACTTTGGTGGCAAAGTGATGTCTTTGATTTTAATATGCCATCTAGGTTTGTCATAGCTTTCCTTCCAAGAAATAAGCGTATTCTAATTTCAAGGCTGCAATCACCATCTGCAGTGATTTTGGAGTCCAAGAAAAGAAAATCTGTCACTGCTTCTACTTTTTTACCTTCTATTTGCCATAAAGTGCTGGGATTGAATACCGTGATCTTAGTTTTTTGAATGTTGAGTTTTAAGCCAACTTTTTCACGCTCCTCTTTCATCTTCATCAAGAGGCTCTTTAGTTCCTCCTCACTTTCTTCCATTAGAGTGGTATCAACTGCATATCTGAGGTTGTCGATATTTCTCCTAGCAATCTTGATTAAAGCTTGTGATTCATCCAGCCCAACATTTTGCATGATATGTACTCTGCATGTAATTTAAATAAGCAGGATGTCAATTTACAGCCTTGTCATACTCCTTTACCAATTTTGAGCCAGTCAGTTGGTCCATGTAAGGTTCTAACTCTCCTAATATGATCCTAATATGGTCAGACCTTAATTTGACCACTCATCCTAGTTTTCCCAGGACAGGCCTGATTTATGCTTCTTTTTCCAGTTTATTTCATACTAGGGTTCCATTTCACTCTTTGAAATGTCCTTGTTTGGATAATCAATTAGATGTATACTTTGTCAAACCAAATACAACAGTCAGATCAACCCCCTCAGAGAAGTGGCTTAGGTAGGAAAATAGAAACCAAGTTATATAGTCAAAGCAATGTGGTGGGGATATCAGGAAATCTCAGACAGAAAGATAAGCTAAAAGAAGATGATGGTTTGGCATCTTTCTATTACTAGAGAGTGAGTATTTCCAACAATGTTTTGTGAAATTTCATCTCAGATTGTGTTGGTTTTGACTAAAATATGTGTGTGATTGAACAGGAAAAATGGAAGGAAATGAATCTAGAGAATATGTTTAGTCTGTCTTTGATAGAAATGCAATCATCAGTGCAAAAGATAATAATTATACCCCAAGATAAAAATATGTACATAAATTTCTATCAAGTAGTGTATTGGATATAAAGTAGAATTACCATACTATGCACACTCTGAGTGGTGTTATATCTCACAATAGAATACTTTAAATAATGCTTGTGTTCATGGTAGCTCAATGAAAGCTACCAAAGCCAGTTATGATAAATAAGTGAAAGGATGTATATATATACGTTTCAGTTTAAATGTGTCTCCTGATCATAAGATAATAAAATATCCATAACAAATATTAATATTAAATATTAAATTTAAAATTCTTTTAGAAAATGTGTATTGTGCAAACATAGTAAACGACACAATGGATTTGTAAGAATAATTTTTTCTGTTTATCATCAGGTAGTTTACTCAATAGAATCCAACCAGAACACTTATGGCATAGAAAATTTTTAGGAATAGGTTTGATGTCTCAGAGGATATGAAGACTGATTGTAAAAGTGAAATAAATAAAGAAATAGTGTTTACTTAGCCAGGAAGCATAATAAGTCACAAAGAATATGCATTTTCCAGTTGACAAATCATTCTATATGTAAAAAATATTTGAGTATATACTTACTTAAAACATATTATGTTATTCAAGCACTTGACAAAATGATTCAACTTTTATGGTATACATTCTTAAGTATTTTTTGTTTTTCTTGAATGTGAAACAGACATTGGACTGTTTACTTTTATTTATATTCATCTTATGTTGACAAATATGCAAATATGTTGCTTTCCAGAAACACATACATGAATTGTTTCCTCTTAAAACTAGCAGGATTTTACTGTCACAGAAAGATTAAAAATAAGCAAATTTTTATTTGTGTTTCATTAAATTATGTAGTAGCCAATATGCAGGGTATTGATGCAGTGTGGTTTGAAATGTGAACAGATGGGATTTTATTTTTAGCTCACATTAGCACACCCCATCAAACACTTGTTTGCCTGATATACCAGCATAATAAAGCTTACAACTGTATAGCTTCGCCAGTGATGTAAAATTTAAATAATAAAGGAGATATATGGAATAAATATTCAGTTATAACTCTGATGGCCACTGAGTTGCTACAGGTATTTATTGTAAACAAATGGCAAAAGGAAAACATCATTTATATTGTCGGAATAAATATCCAGCCTTAAGCAAGGAAAAAGTAGAAAGAGCTTTTTCTTTAAAAAATTTTTTTTCAAGCAATAGAGAAAAGGAGAAAAAAAATAAGGGTATATAAATTGAAGTCAATTAATGAAACAGTTCTCTGTATTTCAAGATTATAAAATTCTGTTCCCACTTTGCTTGAGGCATTATTTCTGCTTCAGAATAAACTACCAGTTTAAAAGTATTCATAATGTTTAATACAGATGGCTGTTAATGAATAAAACCAATTATTTTTGTCTATACAAATTTTATTCATTATTCTATATTGAATATTTGTCCCAAAAGTTTAAATATCAGTTTCCCTTACCTCACCATTTCAAGAAAATTAATTATATTCCTCACTCAATACTTTAGATATTGGGCCAATTTCTCATTTGGATACCTAGAGTAGAGGAGTTGTGGTTAATTTTTAAATTTCACTTTGATGATTCTGACAACCTACTGTGTAACCCACTTAACTCTAGCCCATGCATTCTCAGTAGGAGTAATGCCCCTGAGCAAAAGAAAATGAGTTCTCAGGGAGAAAACAAAAATCTTTATCACATTATTTATGAAGCATAACTATATGAAAAATATACAAATAGATGTATCTATGGTATTAAAACTTCATATATAGAGGTATGAGTAGGAAAAAAGTGTTCAAAGAAGCTACTTAAGAAGGGAATAATGAGAAAAGGTTGAGAAACACTGCCCTAGTCTCCCTTTCATTTTTACCCCTTTTGAAATGAAAGTACGTTTCATGTAACCTAGCTTATTGATCTTAATCATGGATTTGAATGGGTATGGANAAAGCAAAAAAAAAACAAAACAAAACATTGTATCAGTCCAATTCTGGTTGATACCTTCACAGAGTTATATGATTACTTGTGTTTTTAAATTTAATTTATATCACTATCAGCTTGCCTGTTGAGCTTTTTATCAATAGAATAATACAGTATCTAATCTTTAATTCCTTTGATTTCTACATGGTTTCCATGAAGAATACATGGTATAAATACAGCATAATTTTTTTATCCTTTCTTCTGCTATTCAAGTAGTTTTCAGTCTTTGTCTATGTCTTCAGTGCAGTTCAGTTCATTTCAGTCACTCAGTCGTGTCTGACTCTTTCTGACCCCATGGACTTTAGTATGCCAGGCTTCCCTGTCCAACATCAACTCCTGGAGCTCATTAAAACTCATGTCCATTGACTTGGTGATGCCATCTAACCATCTCATCCTCTGTCGTCCCCTTCTCCTCCTGCCTTCAATCATCCCCAAATCAGGATCTTTCAAATGAGTCAGTTCTTCGAATCAGGTAGCCAAGATATTGGAGTTTTAGCTTCAACATCAGTCTTCCCAATGAATATTCAGGACTGATTTCATCTAGCATGGGCTGGTTGGATCTCCTTGCTGTCCAAGGAACTCTCAATAGTCTTCTCCAACACCACAGTTCAAAAGCATCAATTTTGGGCACTCAGCTTTCTTTAGAGTTCAACTCATATACATACATGACTACTGGAAAAAACAAAGCTGTGAGTAGATGGACCTTTGTTGGCAAAGTAATGTCTTTGCTTTTTAACATGCTGTCTAGGTTGGTCATAACTTTTCTTCCAAGGAGCAAGCATCTTTTATTTCATGGCTGCAATCGCCATCTGCAGTGGTGCCCCCAAAATAAATTCTGACACTGTTTCCACTGTTTCCCCATCCATTTCCCATGAAGAGATGGGACCAGATGCCATGATCTTAGTTTTCTGAATGTTGAGCTTTAAGCCAACTTTTTCACTCTCCTCCTTCACTTTCATCAAAAGGCTCTTTAGTTCCTGGCTTTCTGTTAAAAGTGTGGTGCCATCTGCATATCTGAGGTTACTGATAATTCTTCCGGCAATCTTGATTCCAGCTTGTGCGTCATTCAGTCCAGCATTTCTCACGATGTAGTCTGCATAGAAGTTAAATCAGCAAGGTGACAATATGCAGCCTTGACATACTCCTTTTCCTATTTGGAACCAGTCTGTTGTTCCATGTCCAATTCTACCTGTTGCTTCTTGACCTGTATACAAATTTCTCAGGAAGCAGGTCAGGTGATCTGATAGTCCTATCCCTTTCAGAATTTTCCAGTTTGTTGTGATCCACACAATCAAAGGCTTTAGCATAGTTAATAAAACAGATTTTTTTTCTGGAATGCTCACTTTTTTGATGATCCAATGGATGTTGGAAATTTGATCTGTAGTTCTGCCTTTTCTAAAACCAGCTTGAACATCTGGAAGTTCACGGTTCACATACTGTTGAAGCCTGGCTTGGAGAATTTTGAGCACTAATTTGCTAGCATGTGAGATGAGTGCAACTGTGTGGTTGTTTGAGCATTCTTTGGCATTGCCTTTCTTTGGGATTGGAATGAAAACTGACCTTTTCCAGTCCTGTGGCCACTGCTGAGTTTTCCAAACTTGCTGGCATATTGAGTGCAGCACTTTCACAGCATCATCATTTAGGATTTGAAATAGCTCAATTCCATCACCTCCACTAGCTTTGTTTGTAGTGATGCTTCCTAAGACTCACTTGACTTTTCATACCAGGATGTCTGGCTGTATATGAATGATCTCACCATAGTGATTATCTGGGCTGTGAAGATCTTTTTCCATAGTTCTTCTGTGTATTCTTGCCACCTCTTCTTAATATCTTCTCTTCTGTGAGGTCCATACCATTTCTGTCCTTTATTGTGCCCATCTTTGCATGAAACATTCCCTTGGCATCTCTTATTTTGAAGAGATCCCTAGTCTTTCCCATTCTGTTGTTTTCCTCTATTTCTTTGCATTGATTACTGAATAAGTTCTTACTGTTCATTTATTTATTTATTTATTTTTGGCTGTTCCAGGTCTTTGTTGCTGCACACAGTGACTATCTCTAGTGGTGGTGAGTCAGGGCTACTATTTTTTTGCAGTGTTGGACTTCTCATTGCAGTGGCTTCTCTTGTCACAGAGCATGGGCTTTAGGGTGCCTGGGCTTTAGTAGTTGTGGCACATGGGCCTAATAGTTGCCACTTGAGGGCTCCAGAGTGCAGGCTCAGTAGTTGAAGCATACAGGCTTAATTGCTCCATTACATGTGGGATCTTCCTGGACCAGGAATTGAACCATATCCCTTGCATTGCCAGTCATAATCTTTACCACTGAGCCACCAGAGAAGTCCAGTCTTTGGCTATTAATATAGCTGCTATGAGCGCCATTTTTTTTTTTTTTTTTGTAAAAATATGTTTTCATTTTTCTTGGTATACACCAGGATGAGTCTGGGATGGCTTGGTCATAGTTTAAGTGCATGTTTAACTTCATTAAAAACTGTTAAGTTTTCCAAAATGATTATAAAATTTAATATTTTAACCAACAACTTACAAAAGTTCTAATTAGTCTATTCTGAAGGAGATCAACCCTAGGATTTCTTTGGAAAGAATGATGCTAAAGCTGAAACTCCAGTACTCTGGCCACCTCATGAGAAGAGTTGACTCATTGGAAAAGACTTTGATGCTGGCAGGGATTGGAGGCAGGAGAAGAAGGGGACGACAGAGGATGAGATGGCTGGATGGCATCACTGACTTGATGGACGCAAGTCTGAGTGAACTCCGGGAATTGGTGATGGACAGGGAGGCCTGGCGTGCTGCAATTCATGGGGTCGCAAAGAGTCGGACACGACTGAGCGACTGAACTGAACTGAACTGAACTGAATTGCTTTATGCTCTTGAAAACGTTTGGTATTGCTAGTCTTCTAAAATTTTGTGCATTCCAATAGATACCTCACTGTGGCCCAGACAACAGGTCTTATCTTTTATTCAAACTTTTGATATGTTTTTATTATTATTATTTTTTAATTTTTTAAAATGTTTCACCAAAATATCATTTATCTTAATTGCTATTTTTTTTAATCACTCCCTTACATTTTTGGGGGGATAAATGCCTCACCTGACTCTAGCCTGGCTCTTTAACTTGCAATATCTCAGTGACTAATGAAAAAACTTCTGCACATGCTTACATCTTATCCATGAAACATGTATTCAAAAGGTTCGTATTATTAACCTCTACTTATTAACTGCAGTTTAGCTATTTTCTGAATAACACCCTAATGTCAAATATTTTCTGCTTGTTTATATTTCCTATTGTTAATATGGTAAGTCTAGGAGCTTTCTCTCCCACATCTGATTTTCTTCTTTGGAAGTTAACTCATTAGTGTATTAATTCTGGCATCTCTTTTTTCTCTCTTTCAAACATCCTGAGGAGCAGGAAACATTTATTTAGGGTAATTTTCAAAGAAAAAAAAAAAAAAAAAAGAAAGAAAGCCTGTTATGTTGATCCAGTCCCTTCTTTGTGGAATAAAGTCAATAGGGCTAGAAGTTTTAAAGCCATCTGCTCTGTGGGGGAGTCAATATGGTGTTGTCACTGACTATATGGGATAGTGTACCTAAGTCATGGATTTAGTATAATGAAGCTCAAATGTCTACATAAATAAGTAAAACTACTAACCAAGGGGAATGAGGGAAGTTTTGGATTTCATATGTTGACCCAGTTGTTTTACTTAACATTTGGATATGATGCCAAGTGAAGACGTGAGTGTGTGTATGTGTGAGTGTGTACAACATTGTAGTACAACAACACTGAAAAAGAAACAGAGAAAGTAGAAGAAATAAAAGGATGTAAATTTTAATTTCAGAGGAAAATATTATAAAAATTTAAGACAGTAAGTCATAAACCTTATATCCAAGNTGGCTATCACTGTCAGACAAATGATACCATTGACAGTATATAAAATAATGTTATTTACTGGGGAAAGGTTAAATTCTATCAAATTATTAGTGTTTTACATTGCTTTGGGCAAACTTTAAATAATACATTATGCAACAAAATGTAATATCTAAACCTTAGACATGATAAGTATTTCTTATGCCCAACACCTACACATGATCGATTATATTATAAATTGTAACTTCATCAAAACTCTTCAAAAGTCATGTTAGGAGAAAGGAGTATAAAGCCACAGATTGAGAGAAATATTTTAAATCCTATTTCTGTAAAGGATTTATATCAAGAATATATAAAGAATTCTCAAAATTCAATAAACAGCAAACAAACTAATACTAATTAAAAATAAGCAAAAGTTTCACACAGATAAGTGACCAACTTGTACACTCTAAAGGGATATAAGTACATGAAAAGATGTTCATCATTATTCACTTGTAAAATTCAAATATCATACTAAAATATGACTACTAGAATGGCTGTATTTTTAAAACAATATTAAGAAAACAGACAATACAAAGTTTGGTGGCACAATTGAAGTCCCATTTTGGTGGGAATGGAAGTTTGCACAGTCATTTGACTTGAAAGATTATGTTCCAGTATGCTTCCTAGGAAATTCTGTAGTTCTTAAAGCTTCAGATAGCAAATTCATGCTAAATATAAAGTATTTTAAGCATAAACATTTTATTACTATTTTATCATTAGAGAACCCAGTTTTTCCTCAACTACTCTCAATGATCATTGAATCAATTAACAAGAGGCACCTAATTATCTGTCAGCCTAGAATAGTCACCAACCTTAGCGATTATATAGATTTAGATACTATGACCTTTCAAGCTCTCTAACACCCATGACACTTATTGAAGTGGCAGAGATTTAGAAGAAACTCTTTTTAGGGAGTAGAAAATGAAGGTTTTGCAACATGTCACAGAAAGAGCTGGCCACACATTAAGAAAAATTATGTTAGGGGATTCTTTATTTTTCATCCAGTTTTATTTAGATATAGAGTAAAACAGAAGAATGGGAAAGACTAGAAATCTCTTCAAGAAAATTAGAGATACCAAGGGAACACTTCATGCAAAGATAGGCTCAATAAAGGACAGATGGTATGGACCTAACAGAAGCAGACGATATTAAAAAGAGGTGGCAAGAAAACACAGAAAAACTATACAAAAAAGATCTTCATGACCAAGATAATCACAATGGTGTGATAACTCACCTAGAGCCAGACATCCTGGAATGTGAAGTCAAGTGGGCCTTAGAAAGCATCACTACGAACAAAGCTAGCTGAGGTGATGGAATTCCAGTTGAGATATTTCAAATCCTGAAAGATGATGCTGTGAAAGTGCTGCACTCAATATGCCAGCAAATTTGGAATACTCAGCAGTGGCCACAGGACTGGAAAAGGTCCCTTTTCATTCCAATCACAAAGAAAGGCAATGCCAAAGAATGGTCAAACTACTGCACAATTGTACTCATCTCACATGCTAGTAATGCTCAAAATTCTCCAAGCCAGGCTTCAGCAATATGTGAACTGTGAACCTGGATATGTTCAAGCTGGTTTTAGAAAAGGTAGAGGAACCAGAGATCAAACTGCCAACATCCACTGGATCATGGAAAAAGCAAGAGAGTTCCAGAAAAACATCTATTTCTGCTTTATTGACTATGCCACACCCTTTGACTGTGAGGATCACAATAAACTGTGGAAAATTCTGAAAGAGATGGGCATACCAGACCACCTGACATGCCTCTTGAGAAACCTGTGTGCAGGTCAGGAAAGCAACAGTTCGAATTGGACATGGAACAACAGACTGGTTCCAAATAGGAAAAGGAGTACGTCAAGGCTGTATATTGTCACCCTGTTTATTTAACGTATATGCAGAGTACATCATGAGAAATGCTGGGCTGGAAGAAGCAGAAGCTGCAATTGAGATTGCCAGGAAAATATCAATAACCTCAGATATCTGGATGACACCACCCTTATGGCAGAAAGTGAAGAGGAACTCAAAAGCCTCTTGATGAAAGTGAAAGAAGAGTGAAAAAGTTGGCTTAAAACTCAACATTCAGAAAACTAAGATCATGGCATCCAGTCCCATCACTTCATGGCAAATAGATGGGGAAATGGTGGAAACAGTGGCTGACTTTATTTTTTTGGGCTCCAAAATCACTGCAGATAGTGATTGCAGCCATGAAATTAAAAGACACTTACTCCTTGGAAGAAAAGTTATGACCAACCTAGATAGCATATTCAAAAGCAGAGACATTACTTGGCCAGCAAAGGTCCATCTAGTCAAGGCTATGGTTTGTCCAGTTGTCATGTATGGAGGTGAGAGTTGGACTGTGAAGAAAGCTGAGCACTGAAGAACTGATGCTTCTGAACTGTGTTGTTGGAGAAGACTCTTGAGAGTCCCTTGGACTGCAAGAAGTTCCAACTAGTCCATCCTAAAGGAGATCAGTCTTGGGTGTTCATTGGAAGGACTGATGCTGAAACTGAAACTCCAGTACTTTGGCCACCACATGTGAAGAGCTGACTCATTGGGAAAGACTCTGATGCTGGGAGGGGTTGGGGGCAGGAGGAGAAGGGAACAACAGAAGATGAGATGGCTGGATGGCATCACCGACACAATGGACAAGAGTTTGAGTGAACTCCGGGAGTTGGTGATGGACAGGGAGGCCTGGCGTGCTGCAATTCATAGGGTTGCAAAGTGTTGGACATGACTGAGAGACTGAACTGAACTGAACTGAACCTATAGCACTGTATAAGTTTGTGCATACAGCATAATAAATTGATTTACATATATCATGAAATGATTATTATAATAAATTTAGTAAACATGTCATCTCATATAGATACAAAAGAAAACAAAGTGTTCTCTGTGATGAAAACTTTTAGAATTTACTCTCTTAACAACTTTCATTTGTAAAATAAGCATTGTTAATTATATTAAATACGTTGTACATTGTGTAAGTTCAGTTGCTCAGTTGTGTCTGACTGTTTGTAGTCCCATGGCCTATAGCCCACCTGGCTTTGCTGTCCATGGAATTTTCTAGTAAGAATACTGGAGTGGGTGCCATTTCCTACTCAGGGAATCTTCCCAACCCAGGAATTGAATCCTCGTCTCTTGCATCTCCTGTATTCACAGGCAGAGTCTTTAACACTGTTTCACCTATGGAGCCCATGTTGTACATTACATTTCTTATTGATCTTATAACTGAAATGATACCTCTTGACTACTTTCTTACAGTTCCTTGTCTTCATCTCTGAATCTGGTCAACACAAATATGACCTCTTTTTCTACAAATTTATTTAAGTATAATCTATTTCTGCTTTATTGACTATGCCAAAGCCATTGACTGTCAGTCACAATAAACTGTGGAAAATTCTGAAAGAGATGGGCATACCACATGACCTGCCTCTTGAGAAACCTGTATGCTTATTAGGAAGCAACAGTTAGAACTGGACATGGAACAATGGACTGGTTCCTAACAGAAAAAAGAGTACATCAAGGCTATATGTTGTCACCCTGCTTATTTAACTTATATGCAGAGTACATCATGAAAAATGCTGTACTGGAAAAAGCACAAACTGGAATCAAGATTGCTGGGAGAAATATCAATAATCTCAGATATGCAGATGACACCACCCTTATGGTGGAAAGTGAAGAAGAATTTAAGAGTCTGTTGATGAAAGTGAATGAGGTGAGTGAAAAAGTTGGCTTATCGCTCAACATTCAGAAAACTAAAATCATGACATCCGGTCCCATCACTTTATGGGAAATGGATGGAGAAACAGTAGAAACAGTGGCTGACTTTATTTTGGGGGCTCCAAAATCACTGCAGATGGTGATTGCAGCTATGAAATTAAAAGACACTTACTCCTTGGAATAAAAGTTATAACCAAACTAGACAGCATATTAAAAAGCAGAGACATTACTTTGCCAACAAAGGTCCATCTGGTCAAGGCTATGGTTTTCCAATAGTCATGTATGGATGTGAGAGTTGGCCTATAAAGAAAGCTGAGTGCTGAAGAATTGATGCTTTTAAACTGTGGTATTGGAGAAGACTCTTGAGAGTCCCTCGGACTGCAAGGAATTCCTACCAGTCCATCCTAAAGGAGGTAAGTCCTGAGTATTGATTGGAAGGACTGATGTTGAAGCTGAAACTCTAATACTTTGGCCACCTAATGTGAAGGGCTGACTCATTTGAAAAGACCCTGATGCTGAGATAGATTGAAAGCAGGAGGAGAAGGGAATGACTGAGGGTGAGATGGTTGGATGGCATTACAGACTCAGTGGACATGAGTTTCAGTAAATTCTGGGAGTTGATGATGGACAGGGAGGCCTGGCGTGCTGCGGTCCACAGGGTCGCAAAGAGATGGACATGACTGAACGACTGAACTGGGAAGATTCTGGGAAGATTCCTCACTCAGATCCTTATGATCAATAATTCAATCTTAGAGGCATGTTTTCCGTTATTTGGATTTTTTTTTCCTTAAATTTTGGCAATTATATTTAATTTCCAGGACCTCTGATTATTTTGTTTTTTTCAACTTTTTTTAAAAATTAAGTTTTTATTTTTTTAACACCAAAACACTTTGTATCAGGATATAGCCAATTAACAATGTTGTGGTAATTTCAGGTGAACAGCGAAGGGATGCAGCTATACATATACAGGTATCCATTCTCCCCCAAACCCCTCTCTCATCCAGACTGTCACATAACATTGAGCAGAGTTCCCTGTGCTATACAACACGCTTCTGTTGGCTATCCATTGACTATCTTCTTTTTGTACAACAGCATTTTGGGAGAAATGTAATCTCTTAGATGTGTATTATATATTTTATATATTCTTCAATGTCTTATTAGCGCTTCAATAATTGTCTTTACATAGGATTGGTGCCCCTCTTCAGCAGTTGGATTCTTTTATATACAATCTATCTTTGATTTTCTATTAGTGTTTCTTTCTGAAAAAACTCAGAAAAATGTCACCTGTACTTATATTGTATTTCCGTAGCCAAAGTAAGTGCTTCCCAGGTGGTGCAGTGGTAAAGAATCCACCTGTCAATGAAGGAGACACAAGAGATGCAGGTTCAATCCCTGGATCAGGAAAATCCTCTGGAGAAAGAAATGGAAACCCTCTCCAGTATTCTTGCCTGGAAAATTCCATGGGCAGAAGAGCCTGGCAGGCTAGAGCCCATGGGGGTCACAGAGAGTTAGACACAACTGAACGCAAACACACACACACATAACCACATACGTACACACAGTCAAAGTAAGCATCTCTTGTCTCTTGCAGTGAATGGCAGTTTTGTTTAGAGCAGCTTTGCCTCTAAAATTTGAGTAAGGCTGTGGGTGGGATTGTGGGAGTGTGGAGAAGGGTAATGATGTTTCTTGGCAAGGATTAATACTGGGTGAGCTACATGCTGTCAGACTGCACCTTGTCCTAACCAACCAGTTTGTTTTCTGCATATGTTGAGAAGGTCCACATCTTTCAGGTGAGCTCTGAGTTGGCAGGGACATGATCTTTTATTTTGATCTAGTGCACATTTGGCAGGTTTTTGTTTTTGTCTTCCTGCCATAAATGTATATAGTTATATCACCAATTTTAGGTTTATAATCCACCGTTTTTCAGTACTCAGAAGGCTGTGCAACTATAATTATAAACAAGTTTCTGAATAGTTAAATCATCCTCAGAAAAGTGTCCTACCAACACTTTACAGTCAATATCCATTTCCAGCTCCAAATAAAAGCACTGATTTGTTGTACTTTTTCTAGATATTTCATATAAATGAAATGATATTAATATGTAGTGCTCAATTTCAGGTGCAAATATCAGAGTCATTTGCCATAAATGAGGAGAAATAACCCAGATGGTTTATTTTTCTTTTATCAATTTTTTGCCAAAAGAAAATTGTCTTCATTTATCTTCCGTTACCTCTCATCTTGAAATAATTCTTTGATTCCACTGGGAAAACTCACTGTGGAGTTCTTATCACTTGCCTCCCAGAATTGATGTAAGAATTAAGTATAATAACATTATAGGGATTATCTCATAAATACTAAATAAATATTTTTGTTGTTGTAGATATAGTTTCTGGCTATTATGTATAAATATAGGCCTCAGAGAAATACTTACTTTGTATATTAAGGTAACTCAGTCTTCTTTCGGTAAACTAGAGGGCAAGGACTTAAAATGTACCTTCAAATGGCACAATATTTTCCAAATACTGAAACATAAATGATCTAACTTTGGTAAACAAGATTATATTAAGCTGAGCTTAAACACATTTGCTTTTTGTATAAAATACTTACCAAGAATTGATATATTGCATGGCAGCAGCAGCACCCTAAATTTTTGTTTTGAAATGGGGATAAAGAAGCAATCTTGAGAGTTTTATTTAGTAGTCATTCTTTTTATTATTAAAAATAACTTCCATTTTGGGAGATTCAGCTTTTAACTCTGTTCCCACAAACAATGTTTTAAGTCTTCATATAAAAAAAAGATGTAGATTCTAGGAAAGTGTCTCTTTTTCCTTCAGGCACTCCATAATGTTTTGTTATTGGTGTAAGATTCATATTATTATTATTTTTACTGGAGGCAGATGCAATAACCAAGAAGGTGTTAAGAGAAAAGAATTCAGTTTAGTCTCTATTTTTAGTTTAAATGCAGCTGTAGTGGGGGAAAAAAAAAAAAAAAGCCTTAGAAAGAAATGTAACTTGCAAGCATTAATGACTAAGTTTCTGAATCTATTTTATATGCAAAGTAATTTTAGTTAATTGAGTTGATCTTTTCTGTCAACATAAGTGCACATATGAGGTAAGAGAGACTCTAAATTAACCCCTCCAATTATTATGACTTTTCCTAGTTTTATTTCCTCGTATGTGAAAGATTAGTAAAATTAAATGATTATTTCAAATAGTATATATAAATAACCTAACAATCACTCTTTTACATCCCCTCAACTTTTTTTTTTTACAAGGTGAATGAAGTGTAATTTACATTCAACTAAAATAAATCAGCAATTTTAAGTTTACAGTTCAATGAGATTCAGTAAATCCATACATTATGCAATTACAATCACAACCCAGTTTCCCATTAAACTGGGAAATCACCCCTCCGAATCTCTGCTCCTGTGACCTGCTCCAAGTAAAAGCACTGATATGCTGTTTTTCTAGAAATTTCATTTAAATGGAATCATACAATATATAGTTGTCCCTTGCTTTTTTCTGTTAACATGATTTTTGTAAGTCATTCTTATTGGTGCATCTATCAACACTTTGTCCTTTATGCTAAGTCGTATTCCATAGTTTGTCATATTCCAAGTCCTAGTTTATCTCTTTGACATTGGATGAATCTCTGGCTCATTTCTATTTTGGGGCCAATCTGAATACTGTTTCTGTGAACGTTGTGTACAGGTTTTGTAGATATATGAGTTCTTTTGTGTTGGGCAAATATTTGGGAGTGAAACTGTTGGAGGGTATTATAAGCATTATGTTTAACTCAAAATATTCCAAGTGTTCTTCAAAATGGTCTTACTACTGTAAATTTTACCAGATATGTATGAAGATTACAGTTGTTTCAGATCCTTACCAGTACACCATATTGTCAATATATTTTGTATTGTCTATTTTAGGCAATGTGTACTGTTATTTCATTTTAGTTCTAAATTGCATAGCCTAACAACTAATGATATTAAACATGTTTTCATATGTTTATTTTCTATCCATGTAAAGTATCAATATAAAAACTCATTTACCCATTTAATGGCTAATGTCCCCTTTTATTTATTAAGATGTCAACTATTTTTCCATTTGTAAATTTTTTTTTGTATATTCTGTATAAAAATCTATATATCTATCTTCCCTTCTTTTTCTTCCCCTCCCCTCCCTTTTCTTACATCCCCCTAAACTGGAGCTTCTCTTTTATTTTCATAACAATGTCTTTGAAGGACAGAAGTTTTAGCTTAGATGAAGTTGCATGTTTTGGGGTCATATTAAAATATATAAAGAGACATATTTTCACAAAGGTTTTCTTCTACATATTCTTCTACATGTTTTTTAGTTTTAACAACAACATTTAGATTTGGCCCATTTATAGCTAACTGATGTTTATAGTAAGGGAAGTCTGAAATTTTTTCCTAATAGATATATAATTGCTTCCATTCATTTGTGGAAAGGCTATCCTTTCCTGGTTGAATTATCATTATTTTTTGTGAAAAATCAGTTGACCGTGAGGTCTGTTTCTGAAATTTATATTTTGTTATGTTGATTTGTAAGTCTATACTTATAGTAATATTATACTGTCCTGATTTTTATTTAGATTTTAAATTTTTGAAGTCAAGAAATTTTAATCATGCTTTGTTCCTCTTTATAATTGTTTTTGTTTGTTTACTACAAATCCTTTGCATTTCCACATAAATCTTAGGGAATCATTTTAATATCTGTTAGAAAACTGCTAGGCATCTGATAGATGTTATCTTGAATCTTTAAGTCAATTAAGAGAAAATTGCCATTTTAGCAGTATTTAGACTCCCAAATAATTAACATAGCATATCTTTCTATTGAGGTCTTCTTTATTTTATCTGACAATATTTTGTTGTTATAAGTGTATATGTCTTACACTTATTTTGTAAAACATATTCTTAAATACTTCTTTCTTTTTTGTACTATTATAAATGAAAGTTATTTTTTAAAGTTTCATTTTTGTATTACTTATTTTAGTGTACAGAGGTTTAATTTCCAAAGTTTATTTCCTCTGTATCTAGACATATGGCTAACTTTGCTTTATAGTTATAAGAGCTCTTTTTTGTGTGTTTGTGGATACCTTAGGATTATCCACTTTTAAGATCTTGTTATCTCCTAGTAATGATTGCTTTAATTCTTTCTTTCCAATTTTTGTTCCTTTATTTTTTTCTTATTTTACTAAACTGTGGTTGCTAATTTTGATAAAAGCGATGAAAGCGTATATCTCTGCTTTATTCCAATATTAAAATGTTATATTTTAGCACTACCTATAGTACCATTTTTTGTTCTTTTACTGAGCTTTATCTGGTAGAGAAAATATGCTTTCATTACTTAGTGCTAAGAGCTTTTATCATGTCGATGTTAGTTTTCGTAAAATTTGTTTTCTGCCTCTGTCAGGATTATCATATGATTTCTGCTGTTATATTCACTTCTTTATCAAAGTTAGTCTAAACCCCATTTCTAGGATATATCTCACTTATTTCTGATGTGTAATCCCCTTTATATATAGTTGAATATTGCTGTCTAGTATTTTGTTTATAGCTTTTATATCATATTGATGAGGAAATTTATTCTTCAGGTTTTTTTTTTTTTTT
>SJYQ01002913.1:0-12669 GCA_006410935.1 Redunca redunca | reverse complement strand
TGTTAAACAAATATTTTTAGTATACCATTTTATTTTCTCTTGAAAGTTTATATCTTCTGGAAATTTTAGTAGTTGATCTAAGGACCACAATATATATATTTTTAATTTATTTATGGTTCATTTTAGGTTAATGCACTCTTAAATCTTGTAAATTATATCAGCTATGTTTAACATAGATGTGTTTTGTCCTATTTCTTTGCACTATTACTATTTTACATATTTCATCTAAATATGTTAAAAAGCCAACAGTGTGGTGCTATAAGCTTTGCTTTAAACAATCATCTGTTGTTTAAAGATTTTAAGAAATGAGAGAAAGTGTGTACATGCTTTTGGGGTTTCTTGCATGTTTAATAATTTTGAGTTGACAGTTGGTATTTTAGATAATACATTGCAGCAGCTTTGAAGTCTGTTTTATTTTTCTGAGAGTAGCCTGGCTTAAACTGTATAATCTATCTCCCTCAAAATATCCTGTCACTGATTTCTTTACTCATTTTTTTTAACATTTTTATTTTTATTTTTAGTACTATTTCCCACAGGGTGACAGTTGTGTCTTACACAGATACAACTTTAGTAGTAAACCAATGGTTTGGAAAGATTTTGATAAGACATCTCATCTGTCTTAGTCAGCTTGAGCTGCTATAACAAATACCATAGATTGTGTGACTTAAATAATGGAAATTTATTTTTCACAGTTCTGGAGGCTGGAAACCTTCTTACTGTATTCTTACATGGTAGTGAGAGAGAGAGAGGGGGGGGGGACACTCTGATATCCTCCTCTTATAGTGGCACCAATCCCATTATGGGAGCTTCACCATCACAGCCTCATCTAACCTGATTACCTCTGAAAGGTCCCACCTCCAAATGCCATTGCCCTGAGGGATTCCAGCTTCACCATATGAATTTAGGTGGGGCACACTTACCCTATAATATTACACTTCTAAGGCTTTTGTCCTCTGTCAACTCAACTGTATGTGTGTATACATTTTTTTAAACTTTATGCAGCCCCTTATAAGGAAAGATTTTGAGTGTTGTTCAAATTTTGTGAGTTTAGAACATTTTGTGAGTTTCAAGTAAAATCAAAAAATTTAAAAACCATAGAATTTTAGAGGAGGGATGGCTCAGGGATATTAATTATAAAAAGATTTTGAAACAAAAAAGAAAATTAAGACATTTTGGTCTTGGTCTCAGCATTTCTCTGAGTTAGTACAATGGTGGAAAAAGGAAATAGAAAGAGGTATGTGTCTTATTATTGAAAGAAAAGTGGAAGAAGATCAGAGAAATGTCACTTCTTAGATAAATAATGTAAAAGTGAGCTAACTAAAAATACTCAATTTGTCCAATGATCAAAACTTTCTAGAATGAGCAGGCTAAGTCAGCTTAAAATATATATATATATTGAGAGTGGGCTCCCTAGAGTGGTTTGTCTGATCTTTTAAAGCACCACAGCATACTTTGTGAAACTGTAAGAGAATTCTGCAGCCAAGCTTTTTACAGTTAAGATGGACATAAAATTGTTCTGTTGATAAACACAATCTGAAGTTATGCTAAACTAACCTAATTGTTTTCTGTGAGATCATAAAAACATAAACTTCTCAAAGGAGAGAGTAATGTTTCATCAAATGCTGGTTTGGACTAAACATATGAACAATGAAATGAATAAAACTAGCTGGCTCTTGTATGTTCTGTTAAATGGGATCCATGGTTACAGTGCAAGTAATCAAAATTAATACTATTACTCAAAAATATTTTAAAAGAGTGTACTATGGGCTGATTGGGACAAGAGACAACCAGAAATAAGCCACAGCTCTGATTTGTAATAGCATTTTTTTCTTTTTCTTTTTTTTTTTAGCAATTTATTGAATCTTATTACATCTTAGTTCTGTAATCTACAACATGTCAATAGTTGTATTTACCTTCTGGAAATGATATTAACTATCACTAAATATATGTAAGGATTCAATAAATGTTAGTTTATGTCTTCATCCTTTACCACTAAAGACTCCAGCACTATGAAAACGATAATCACATGTGTAATGAAGTATGTTAATTTCAGCAGTTAGAAATGCTCAAATAAGACAAAACTATAGTGATTAGCAGAGTTTGCAAAAGGTGCCTGGAATTATTGAAAATTTACTTATACAAAACTACTTAAACTGAAATGGAGTTAAGGTGATTGAAGTTTTGTGAGTAACTATGTGATCTTGATGCAGGTAGGAACATATCAATCATGTTGTTGGTTATATCAGCAGGGGTTTGTACTCAACAGCTTTAATTTAAGATTGATTTTACTTATTGATCAAATGGTGGTGCTCTTTATTTACTCCTGAATAATTTAGGGTAACAGCAAAAATACATTATTATTATTTTTTTTTAATGCTTAGATAGCATCACTGACTCAATAGATGTAGTTTGAGCAAATTCTAGGAGATGGTGAAGGATAGGGGAACCTGGTGTGCTGCAATCCATGGGGTTGCAAAGAGTCTGACATGACTGAACAGCAACAACAACGAAAGGGTTTTTAAAAAGGCTATATTCACAATATATGAGGAAGATGTGTAGCACACACACAAAAATTGCAATCCAATGCATTTTAGTTCTTTCAGACTCCTTAGGGAACTTTAAAAAATGCCGATCACCATTTCTCTGTCATGAAAATGTGAAGTGTGACAGAAAACAGCTCAGTCTCTCAAAGTTATCACAGACAATTCCAATTTATAGTGGCATAATCTGTTACCTTCTGTAGTCTCAGACTAAAATAAACTTACTGTTCCCATTAAGCTTAAAACATTATGCACCCACACACAAATACACAGTAACATACACAAACAGACACACATACACACACATGTGTAATGCTATTTTTTTTATCTTGTCTTCCAGTGGAAATATTTGACCATATGTTCAGTTCAGTTCAGTCCAGTCATTCAGTGGTCTCCTACTCTTTGTGAAGCCATGGATGGCAGTACACCAGACTTCCCTGTCCATTACCAACTCCCGGACCTTACTCAAACTGATGTTCATTGAGTCGGTGATACCATCCAGCCATCTCATCCTTGGTCGTCCCCTAATCCTCCTGCCCCCAATCCCTCCCAGCATCAGAGTCTTTTTCAATGAGTCAACTCTTCGCATGAGGTGGCCAAAGTACTGGAGTTTCAGCTTTGGCATCATTCTTTCCAAAGAAATCCCAGGGTTGATCTCCGTCAGAATGGACTGGTTGGATCTCCTTGCAGTCCAAGGGACTCTCAAGAGTCTTCTCCAACACCACAGTTCAAAAGCATCAATTCTTTGGTGCTCAGCTTTCTTTATAGTCCAACTCTCATATCCATACAAGACTACTGGAAAAACCATAGTCTTGACTAGATGGACCTTTGCTGGCAAAGTAATGTCTCTGCTTTTCAATATGCTATCTAGGTTGGTCATAACTTTCCTTCCAAGGAGCAAGCATCTTTTAATTTCATGTCTACAGTCACCATCCGCAGTGATTTTTGAGCCCCCCAAAATAAAGTCTCTCACTGTTTCCTTTGCTTCCCCATCTATTTGCCATGAAGTGATGGGACTAGATGCCATGATCTTAGTTTTCTGAATGTTGAGCTTTAAGCCAACTTTTTCACTCTCCTCTTTCAATTTCATCAAGAGGCTCTCTAGTTCTTCAGTTTCTGCTATAAGGGTGGTGTCATCTGGATATCTGAGGTTACTGATATTTCTCCAGGAAATCTTGATTCCAGCTTGTGTTTCATCCAGTCCAGCATTTCACATGATGTACTTTGCATATAAGTTAAATAAGCAGGGTGGCAATATATAGCCTTGATGTACTCCTTTTCCTATTTGGAATCAGTTGTTGTTCCATGCCCAGTTCTGACTGTTGCTTCCTGATCTGCATATAGATTTCTCAAGAGGCAGGTCAGGTGGTCTGGTTTACCCATCTCTTTAAGAATATTCCAGAGTTTGTTGTGGTCCACACAGTCAAAGTCTTAGCATCATCATTAAAGCAGAAGTAGATGTTTTTCTGGAACTTTCTTGCTTTTTTGATGACCCAACAGATCTTGGCAATTTGATCTCTGGTTCTTCTCTCTTTTCTAAATCTAGCTTAACCATCTGAAAATTCATGGCTCATGTACTACCAAAGCCTGGCTTGGAGAATTTTGAGCATTACTTTGCTAGTGTGTGAGATGAGCACAATTGTGTGATAGTTTGAGTGTTCTTTGTCATTGCCTTTATTTGGGATTGGAATGAAAACTAATCTTTTCCAGTCCTGTGGGCATTGCTGAGTTTTCCAAATTTGCTGGCATATTGAGTGCGACGCTTTCACAGCATCATCTTTCAGAATTTGAAATAGCTCAACTGGAATTCCACCACCTCCACTAGCTTTGTTTGTAGTGATGCTTCCTAAGACCCACTTGACTTCCCATTCCAGGTTGTCTGGCACTAGATTGGTGATCACATCATCATGATTATCTGAGTCATGAAGATCTTTTTGGTACAGTTCTTCTGTGTATTCTTGCAACCTCTTCTTCATATCTTCTGCTTCTCTTAGTTGTATACCATTTCTGTCCTTCGTTGAGCCCGTCTTTGCCTGAAATGTTCCCTTGGTATCTCTAATTTTTTTGAAGAGATCTTGAAGAGATGAACATATGTAGACAACATTAAATGTATCTATAAAATGAAGTAGANGTTTCTTTCTCATTAGTTGCTATTCATTTGGCATTTAAGTAATTTTTCTTCATCACATGCTCTCCCATTTATTTTCTTATTCCTTAAACCTCTTCCCCAAACCAGGTATTATAAACAAGTCTTTAAACTGAGGAAAAAATGATACTGTAGAATTGTTCTGATGCTAAAAAAAAGATAGCAAAGGGTTTAATTCCTGTCTTAGTCAATTACTATCTGTATGCCTGCAAAATCACTAAAGTTTTTATGCTGCAGTTTCCTCCTCTTGAATGTGAGGACAGCAACATTACCGACCTCAATAGGGTTGCTGTAAGAATTATGAAAAATAATGTCAGAAAGAATCTATCACTGTGTTTATAAATAGTAAGCATTAAATAGATAATTGCTATTGTGGTTACTATATAGTATTTGTATCACTGCTGTGATACATGACATTTCAAAGATCATTTTTAACCAGTTATGGCTCTAAGCTAAGACAAAGCACTGCCTTTATCCTGTTGCTCATGTGCAAATAAGGCACATTGTTTTCTTTCATAACACGTAAATATCAACATTAATAACTCTGGAAATAATGTTTGGATACCTATAAAAAATAGTTATCCTGTATGTGAAATGTAATTTATAGATTTACCTGTTCAAATTTTTGTAGGATTTATTTCTTAATGCCCCCTAATACATTATGTTCAGGACATATTTTGTAAAGATTTATAAATCTTTTGGACTATTGAATACTTCTAAGTAAAGCCATGATGAATTATGAGAATGAGTGATAAGGATAAAGTTTGAGTTGTCTTGTGAAATTAAAGTGTTTAACATTAGAAAAGTTGTGTGATATTTAAAATAAACTGAAAAATAGTTTGTAACTTTTGGTCATATTTATGCTGTTAGCTTTTTCCATTCCTGTAGAGAATTGTCATTAAGGACTTAGCATTCTCTATTATTAATCGAAGATTGATTGATTGTCTGTGGCAAAACTTAACTGTTTATACAAGTTATCCATTCACATACACATATATGCTGAAAAATACACATACATACATAATATGTACATTTATATGTAGTTTGGCTGAAGCCACATAAATTCAGTGAAAATCAACCACAGTCTACTTGTTTTTAACACTAATTTTTAAATTGCAGTTTTTCATTTTCCTGTAATTTATGCTAAGCAGAAAAACAAAGAACCAAGAATATATTTCAATTTTACTTTTTCCTCAATAATTGTTTTGAAGTATAGTTGACTTGCTGCTGCTGCTGCTAAGTTGCTTCAGTCGTGTCTGACTTTGTGCGACCCCATATACGGCAGCCCACCAGGCTCCCCCGTCCCTGGGATTTCCAGGCAAGAACACTGGAGTGGGTTGCCATTTCCTTCTCTAATGCATGAAAGTGAAAAGTGAAAGTGAAGTCGCTCAGTCTTCGTGACCCCATGGACTGCAGCCTACCAGGCTCCTCCATCCATGAGATTTCACAGGCAAGAGTACTGGAGTGGGGTGCCATTGCCTTCTCCGACAATATGTTAATTTTTGTTAAATAGCAAAGTAATTCAGTTATATGTATATAAATATTCTTTGTTTTATATTATTTTCCATTACATTTTATCATAGGATATTAAATATAATTATCTGTGCTATACAGCAGTACTCTGTTGTTTATCCATTCTATGTATAAATAGATAACGCCTGCTAATCCCAACCTCCCACTCTATCCTTCCCCCAACTCTCTCCCTTGGCAACCACCAGTCTGTTGTCTATGTTCATGATTCTGTTTCTATTTCATAGATAAATTCATTTGTGTCATATTTTAGATTCCACATATAAGTGATATTGCTTGGTACTGTCTTTCTCTTTCTGACTTAATTCATTTAGCACAATAATCTCTAGGTCCATTTGTTGTAAGAAGGGGGACCCATTTCAGGGCCCAAAACTGGGCTCTTGTCTAACACTCAGAAATGAATTATCTGAGGAGACATATGTATTGACAAAGCAAGAGATTTTATTGGGAAAGGGCACCCTGGTGGAGAGCAGTAGGGTAAGGGAACCCAGGAGAACTGCTCTGCCATGTGGCTAGCAGTCTCAGGTTTTATGCTGATGGGATTAGTTTCCTGGTGGTCTTTGGCCAATCATTTTAATTTAGAGTCTTTCCTGGTGGGGCATGCATCGCTCAGCCAAGATGGATGCTAGTGAGAGGGATTCTAGGAAGTGGACGGACACGTGGTGTCTCCTTTCAATGTTTCCCAACTCTTCTGGTTGGTGGTGGCTTATTAGTTCTGTATTATTTATCAGGATCTCCTGTTATAAAACAACTCATGCAAATGGTTACTGTAGTGCTTGGCCAGGGTGGGCTGTTTCAATCAGTGTGCTTCCCCTAACAACTCCCCCCTGAGAGACTTCATACTCAAGATATTTTTGGGGAATTGGGGTGGAGGTCTCTATTTGTTGTAACATTTTTTTGTTGTATATGGGTGTAGGCCTGCCTAGCAGAGCAAAAGTCTCTCTCTATCATATTTAAGTCAAGGTATTTTTTTGTCTGAATCCAGCATTTACTCTTATAATAACAGGAATTTAGTTTGAAACTTTTGGCCCCTCTCAGAGATGAAATAGACAGGGGCCAAACAGGAGACCTAACTGGATGGTCATATCTGGTCTCTGGAAAAAGAAGGCAACATTTGGGGTGAAGGTTTCAGGGTCTGTGACCCTTTTTGATTGGTTGGTGGTGAGGCAACTGAGCTGTGTTCCAGGAATCTTGTATTTAGTCTGAAGTCAGAAGAGAGGCGAAAAGCAAAGGAGAAAAGGAAAGATATAAGCATCTGAATGTTGAGTTCCAGAGAATAGCAAGAAGAGATAAGAAAGCCTTCTTCAGCGATCAATGCAAAGAAATAGAGGAAAAGAACAGAATGGGAAAGACTAGAGATCTCTTCAAGAAAATTAGAGATACCAAGGGAACATTTCATGCAAAGATGGGCTCAATCAAGGACAGAAATGGTATGGACCTAACAGAAGCAGAAGATATTAAGAAGAGGTGGCAAGAATACACAGAACTGTACAAAAAAGATCTTCACGACCCAGATAATCATGATGGTGTGATCACTAATCTAGACCTCCTGGAATGTGAAGTTAAGTGGGCCTTAGAAAGCATCACTACGAACAAAGCTAGTGGAGGTGATGGAATTCCAGTTGAGCTATTTCAAATCCTGAAAGATGATGCTGTGAAAGTGCTGCACTCAATATGCCAGCAAATTTGGAAAACTCAGCAGTGGCCACAGGACTGGAAAAGGTCAGTTTTCATTCCAATCCCAAAGAAAGGCAATGCCAAAGAATGCTCAAACTACCGCACAATTGCACTCATCTCACATGCTAGTAAAGTAATGCTCAAAATTCTCCAAGCCAGGCTTCAGCAATACGTGAACCGTGAACTTCCTGATGTTCAAGCTGGTTTTAGAAAAGGCAGAGGAACCAGAGATCAAATTGCCAACATCCGCTGGATCATGGAAAAAGCAAGAGAGTTCCAGAAAAACATCTATTTCTGCTTTATTGACTATGCCAAAGCCTTTGACTGTGTGGATCACAATAAACTGTGGAAAATTCTGAAAGAGATGGGAATACCAGACCACCTGACCTGCCTCTTGAGAAATCTGTATGCAGGTCAGGAAGCAACAGTTAGAACTGGACATGGAACAACAGACTGGTTCCAAATAGGAAAAGGAGTACGTCAAGGCTGTATATTGTCACCCTGCTTATTTAACTTCTATGCAGAGTACATCATGAGAAACGCTGGACTGGAAGAAACACAAGCTGGAATCAAGACTGCTGGGAGAAATATCAATAACCTGAGATATGCAGATGACACCACCCTTATGGCAGAAAGTGGAGAGGAACTCAAAAGCCTCTTGATGAAAGTGAAAGAGGAGAATGAAAAAGTCGGCTTAAAGCTCAACATTCAGAAAATGAATATCATCCGGTCCTATCATTTCATGGGAAATAGATGGGGAAACAGTGGAAACAGTGTCAGACTATTTTTTTGGGCTCCAAAATCACTGCAGATGGTGATTGCAGCCGTGAAATTAAAAGACGCTTACTCCTTGGAAGAAAAGTTATGACCAACCTAGATAGCATATTGAAAAGCAGAGACATTACTTTGCTGACTAAGGTCCATCTAGTCAAGGCTATGGTTTTTCCTGTGGTCATGTATGGATGTGAGAGTTGGACTGTGAAGAAGGCTGAGCGCCGAAGAATTGATGCTTTTGAACTGTGGTGTTGAAGAAGACTCTTGAGAGTCCCTTGGACTGCAAGGAGATCCAACCTGTCCATTCTGAAGGAGATCAGCCCTGGGATTTCTTTGGAAGGAAAGATGCTGAAGCTGAAACTCCAGTACTTTGGCCACCACATGCGAAGAGTTGATTCATTGAAAAAAACTCTGATGCTGGGAGAGATTGGGGCAGAGGAGAAGGGGAGACAGAGGATGAGATGGGTGGATGGCATCGCTGACTCGATGGATGTGAGTCTAAGTAAACTCCGGGAATTGGTGATGGACAGGGAGGCCTGGCATGCTGCGATTCATGGGGTTGCAAAGAGTTGGACACGACTGAGAGACTGAACTAAACTGAACTACCATCCTCCACCTGGGTGGGGGCTCCCGTTTTGTAGAAGATCTCAAAGATATTGTTATGCATATTTTTTTGAGTAGGATCCTGGGCTCTGTCTGGAGGCTTATCAAGTTTTTTTTTTTAATACATTTTTTTTAATTTCTTTTTTTTTTTTTTACTTTTGTTTTTCTTATTTCTGTATCCCCCCTCTTCCCTGATTAGCAATTGTTTAAATCTATCTTTTAGAACTCAGGGAAGGTCAAGGAGGCTGAATGAAGCCTATATCTTACAGACAAAAAAATGGAGAACACAGAACAGATCTCTACCCCAGAGCCCCACAGAGTATTATTCAGCTTTAATTTAGGGAACTAGGCAACTATGACCGTGATAACTTCCTGTCAAAATGGAGTATAGGACTGTCTCAGCTTGGAGTATAGACAATGAATTGGAAGCATTTTTGAGTTCCGAGTTTTAGATCTGAGTCTTGTATGATTAAAATCTCAGTCTCTGCCATTTTGGTGTAACAGATCCAATTAGAAGTAGTTGGAGGAGTGATAACTGGAATTTAGTAGACAAAATAAATCTTTTTTTGTTTTAATTTTTTTTTTTTTTTTTTAAGAAGAATAGGCTGAAACCCAGTCTGGAAGTGGCATTTCACGGAGACTTGTAGCCAGGTAGCCTGTTGCCTAGTTATTTAAAAAGTAAGGTTGTAGTTACTAGCTTTCAGCAGACATTGTTTTGAGAATGGTGGTATCTAAGCCTGACACGACTCAGAAAACTCAAGTGTTTAGGCAATACAAGGTCTAATCTGAAAGTACACCCATAGCATCACTTATTTTTCAGGATATCTGAACCATAGTTATTTTATTTTGACTTTTAATTGTAAACTTTTTTTTAATAGCCAAAGCATATTTTACTGTTAATGACATCAGTATTTTTCTAGGTATGAGAAGATGTAAGAATTGGGACTCATAAAATCTTTTCTTAAAAAGATTTAACTATTTGAAGGCCTGCTTTGTCACTTTTTTATAGAGCACAGAGTGTCTCATTTCTGATTTTTACCCTGAACTCCTTTTAGGGGCATTGAAAGTCAGCAGTTGTAGCAGCCATGAGTTCATCTTTATAGATGTAGATGGCAAGTGTCAGTCTTTAGTTGACAGAGTCCCTTTTTGTTCATAAACTTGACTATGATTTTCAGGGGGGCATTTTATGGCCATTTTCTCTCATGGTGTTGAGAATGTCCATTTTCAGGTTTGGCAAAGATTTTGTGACAGGTCACTTAATGTGTTGTTACTGGACTAGGCCATAAAACAGTATCTAAAATTTTCTGGACCACCTGTCTTACTAGCCTCTTGGTCTAGGAAAATATTTTCTCTTGTTATTTCTTTTCGTATCTAGAGTTACACTGTTACCATCATCAATTTCATATGGGACTATATATTATTTTATTAGAGGCTTCAGACACACATTTGACACTGTAAGAAAAATCAATTTTGTAAAACAGGTGAAATACAAATAACATATCCAGCAGTATTGGTAAAATCACAAGTAAGACTTAAGAGATTTTATTAGATGTAGCCCAGTATATCTCAGGTCTTCTGACTTAGTCTGCTCTGTAGAATCTGTATTTTCTAGGCAAATTATATACTGGCACCATTTATAAGGCACATAGTCTAGTTTTTTAGTGTTACTAGACTGATTGTCTTTAGTATGATTTAATTGTTTTTAACACAGAGGAGACTTTAAACCTAAATTACCATAGCCTCAGTTCAGTTCAGTTGCTCAGTCATGTCCGACTCTTTGCAACCCCATGAATCACAGCACGCCAGGCCTCCCTGTCCATCACCAACTCCCACAGTTCACTCAAACTCACGTCCATCGAGTTGGTGATGCCATCCAGCCATCTCATCCTCTGTCATCCCCTTCTCCTCCTGTCCTCAATCCCTCCCATCATAGTCTGGTGTTATCTATATAAATCTATCTGATAATTGTGGGAGATATTTTTTCTTTCGTTGAAACTTTTTTGTTGTTTTGATTGAACTTGACTAATAGAAAAAAGCTCAAATTTATGGCCAGAGTCAGAGCAGGCATTATTAATTGGCCTGGTGAGGGGATCTCATCTAGTAATATCATAGTGATCTGAATATGATTATAACATTTTTTAAGTAAACTTTTTCAGGGCCAATCAGCTAGAGACTTGTAGTAGAGAAATTTACCAAGGTAACCCAGAACTAGACATAGGTAATTGGCCACAAACCCAACAATTGAATTGATTTTTAAAACTAGCATAGAATCAGGCCTATGATAGAAAAGAATTTGATTTTATGTAAAGGTTTAAGAAGTCAAGAAAACATAAATGATTATATCAATCAGGTCCAGCATCTTGGGCAAGCTGTCTACCTCTGATGTCATCATCTTTTTATCCTGGTGTAGAGTCCCTTGGACTGCAAGGAGATCAACCAATCCATTTTGAAGGAGATCAGCCCTGGGATTTCTTTGGAAGGAATGATGCTAAAACTGAAACTCCAGTACTTTGGCCACCTTATGCGAAGGGTTGACTCATTGGAAAAGACTCTGATGCTGGGAGAGATTGGGGGCAGGAGGACAAGGGGATGACCCAGGATGAGATGGCTGGATGGCATCACTGACTCGATGAACATGAGTCTGAGTGAACTCCGGGAGTGGGTGATGGACAGGGAGGCCTGGCATACTGCGATTCATGGGGTCACAAAGAGTTGGACACGACTGAGCGACTGAACTGAGTGTAGTTTTTCCTGTTGGAGCATCATTTTAAGGTGAGATCAGGTCAGCTGTCTTTTTTTATAGACCAACCTAGTATAGGGGCCTTTGAAAGTGGGAATTAATCTAAGAGTGACCAGACTCAGATTGATTATATTCTCTGCAGCAAAAGATGGAAAAGCTCTATACAGTCAACAAAAACAAGACCAGGAGCTGACTGCGGCTCAGATCATGAACTCTTTATTACCAATTTCAGACTTAAATTGAAGAAAGCAGGGAAAACCGCTAGACCATTCAGGTATGACCTAAATCAAATCCCTTATGATTATACAGTGGAAGTGAGAAATAGATTTAAGGGCCTAGACCNAAGGGCCTAGACCTGATAGATAGAGTGCCTGATGAACTATGGACAGAGGTTCGTGACATTGTACAGGAGACAGGGATCAAGACCATCCCCATGGAAAAGAAATGCAAAAAAGAAAAATGGCTGTCTGGGAAGCCTTACAAATAGCTATGAAAAGAAGAGAAGTGAAAAACAAAGGAGAAAAGGATAGATATAAGCATGTGAATGCAGAGTTCCAAAGAACAGCAAGAAGAGATAAAAAAGCCTTCTTCAGCGATCAATGCAAAAAAATAGAGGCAAACAACAGAATGGGAAAGACTAGAGATCTCTTCAAGAAAAT
>SJYQ01002912.1:307191-328643 GCA_006410935.1 Redunca redunca | reverse complement strand
TATATTTAGGCAGTCTCTAATATTTTGCTATTATAAATAACTGTGTGTTAAATACCCTTGAAGCCAAATCTTTGCAAACAACTGTATTATTTTCTTAAGATAAGTTCTCATATGTGGAATTGACAAGAAAAAGGTATGAACATTTTTAAAGTAGACTCGTAAGTACTGCCAAACTACCTCCATAAATATGATAGCAATTTCTACTCTCAGCTGTTTCCCTGCACATTCACAAACCCATGTGTTATAACTTAGTTTTAATTTACATCAGTTTGATTTCAAAAAGTGGAATCACATTCCCAGGACATCTTCCTAGAGGCACAAGAGTTCCTGGCTCCCTGGCTCTCACGTCTGCCCACTCTGGTGCACGTGCTCTCACTTCTCAGATTAACCTCACAAAGGCCGGTTCTGTGCCCATCACTCCACCCCAGGATATCTGACCTCTCCATCCTTCACATCCATGAGTCAGTTTCCTTGGGGTCACTAGGTAGTTGTGGAGTTGAACATGAAAGTGTGTTATACATCTGATAGTTCACTTAACTGAATATCAGGTGCCTAGGTCTTCATTCACAGAATCAGAGCATCGTGCTTTGCTTATGCTAGTCCCATTTCCTGGAATGACTTTCACATACATTTCCACTTGCTAAAATTCTAACCACAAGTCACTAAAGCCTCCCTTACCTGTGTAATTCCTTGGAAATTCTGTACTTCTCCCCTCATGGGGGCTTGTTTCAACCCTAACAGATGTTATACCATCTTTTAATAAACTTCCATAAAAGTTCTTACAAAGTTAATATAGTCTTTTTCTTATTCTTCAACTGGACTGACTGTACATGTTGACAGTAGGATCGCATTGAATTTGCCTTTGTATTATTTGTGTTACCTATGGTGTCCTGTGCAAAAGAGGGTTCTGTAGGGAGCTGAGGTTTTTAACTCAGGCTGGAGAAATGTATGAAAGATCTATTACTATATTGTTTAGGAATGTGATAAGCTAGACAGGGAAACAGACACAGCAGATGGATTCTATAGCCATAAATACAATTGCAAATGGCTAAGCTTATCATTTTCATGAGATAGTTTATAAGTAAACAAAGTATAAGTGGTTATGGTCATTTTACACTTTATGAAAATGACAGCTATCTTTGTCCAAGCATGTACTGCATGCTGCTCTCCATGCTGGGTGTTTTAGGTATCTTATGTTGTTTAAGTTGTACAACTACCTTAGAGATTAGGTCCTGTCACCTCCATTTTGCAAAAGAGAAGATCAAGGCTTAGTTAGATTAACTAGTCTGCCTGAGATAATAAAGTTTTAAGTGCCAGGATGGGACTCATTCCACATATGTCAGGTTCTTTTCCATTCTGCTGATACCTCTTTATCACATGGTTGGCCTGACTCCCTATTATGTCCCTCTGACTAACTAGAACAGAGAAAGTGGGGAGAGGTGTAGCCACAGTTAAAGGAACAGACCTAACACGGAGATCCTATGGCCAGAGAGTTTAAGCAAGACGTGGATACAGGTGAGTATAAAGTAGTGGATGGGACAAGAAGGACAAAATCTCTGAACAAAGAGCATAACTGAGATCAGGTGGGCAGGCTGTCAGCAGGAAAAACCAGCACCTACAGGTGGGCTGGGGAAGAATCCTACAGCTAAGTGGGACACAAAGTTCCCCAGGAAACAGGCCAAACAGACCTCAGGCACTGCTTGGGGCAGCAAGACTCATTTTTGATCCCATTAGGTGGTGAAAGAGCTGCACATACACTGCTGTGTGGGGCTGTCTCTGATTCCAGGTCCAGGCAGGACTGAGCCTGTGGGAAATCCCTCCAGTCCTTGCAGGAGGCTGGTGTGGAGAAGGCTGGAGCAGGATGAAAGCTGCCTGTGATGAAGATAGACTCACTGAAAAGATGCAAAGAAATGCAGTGGAATCACACAGTCTTATATTATAATGCAAATGAATGGTTTGCAGAATATAAATATGAATCTGTAGGGTGGTAAGTGATACAGAACTTTCTAGAGTCTCATGCTCAGACACAAAAAGGGTTTGAGTGATTCATGAGCTCAATTTCAAACTGTCAAAGAATGTTTCATGGAAATCGTGGGTTATGAGTCATCAAACACTGTCTATGGGAGAGAAAGGACTTTACTAGGAGGTCTTGTTCAAATCTGATGCTGAATCAAGAAGTCTGGATGAGAATGGGATTCTTCATCTCTAAGAAGCTCCAGGAGATGCAGGTGCTGTTGACTCTGGCACCACAGTCTGAGTCACTAAGAATTAGGAAGCTGGTAGAGAAAGTGAGACAATTTGGGAGTGGGGGAAGGGGTTGCTGAGGAAATACATAAGCAAGGAGAAAATGTAGGAAACTAACATATTTGTACATATATCAAGGTCTAGTAAGCACCTACAAAAATATATTATCCAAGTAATAACTCTGAGCAAGAAAAAAAATATAACAAACCAACATCAATCTACATCTAGAGCTGAAAAATGCTTTAAAATAGCCTAGGACTCTCTAAAATGATAAATAAACCATCAAATCATCTAAATGAAAAACTCAACCCACGTTCTATATCTACACAGGAAGCCTAAGGTTCTATTTACCTCATTTTTTGCTTGCTATTTCTTCTATAAATTAGAAACCAGCAGAGTACGTATTAATTTTTCCCATTTACCCTAACTTCCAGGAATTGGGACAGCAGAGGAAATCAGGGAGAGAATAAAGCCCCATTTCTGTTGGTCTGGCTCACTCTCAGCAATCTCAGTCAATCAAATCCAGCACAAAAGGGCATCCAGGAGTGACGGAGCCTGGGACAAGTGAGCAGGAGAGGAAACCTGAGGATGCACACAGGTGGTGTGAAATCACCTCATGAACATGCTGCCTGGTTATAATCCTTAAACACAGAAATGAAACTAATGGTGATACTGTGAGTGGACCATGACACAAATCAAAAGTCAAGTAACTGCAGTTATTAATCCAGTCTCCAGATTCAATCATCCCACAAATACTTTAGAAGCTCAGATAGTCCTATGATTGGAGAATTTTAAGGTAGAAGAATATAAATGTTATGTCCCTAAGACATAGATAATTCATATTTGATGTCTTTGGGGGAAATTTAAGACAGGAGCAAGTTGACAGAATTATGTTTACGATGGGAAATCTGCTAGTAAGCAAACATCACCCATGGTGATTTTAAGGACAGGATTGCATCATGAGGCACAGTTACTATTTTCCCAACCTACCCTGAAACTGGAAATACTTAGGAGCAAGCTTTTGCCATGTGACTAACTGAAGCTGCTCTCTGGACTGCAGCCCGCCAGGTTCCTCTGTCTATGGAGATTTTCCTGGCAAGAATACTGAAGTAGGTTGCCATGTCCTCCAGCCCCTGGATGTCATTTGGGCATTAAATTTAATATTCTTTCGTGTCACATTGGCTTCCCAGGTGGCACTAGTGGTAAAGAATCCCCCTGCCAATGCAAGTAGAGGTAAGAGAGCTCTGTTCGATCCCTGGGTTGGAAAGACCCCCTGGAGAAGGAAATGGCAACCCATTCTAGTATTTTTGCCTGGAAAACCCCATGACCAGAGGAGCCTGGAGGGCTGCAGTTCATAGCATCACACAGAGTCACAAGGGTATCATTCATTAAATATGGCTACGGTCCACTAGGTGGGTCTGAGGGAGACAGAGTTTTAAACAGCAGTTCCTAAACTATTTAACACATGTAGGAAACTGGTTACTTACAAGGAGTTGCCTTGTGTGTATGTTTTGGTTACTAGTTGCACTTATCCATGTATTACTCACTCAACCTCACAGCCAGCAGTCCCTCAGCACTCTCTGTGTGCCCTGCAGAACACTTTCTGGGGAACAGAGCTAAAAATAAGATGTTCCCTGATCTTTAGAAGCCTTAGGGTACTCTGAGATACAGACTCAAAATTACAAAACATGTCAAGATGGTCTCTTTTATTTTAATTGTGGTAAAATACATATAACATATACTTTGCCAATTTAACCATATTTAAATTGACAGTTTAGTCTTAAGTTTTCATTATTGTGCAACAAACCTCCAGAATATTTTTTGCCTTTTATTCTTTGTCTTGTAGAACTTAAATTCTATACTCATTAAACAATAACTCCCTACTTTCCAACCCTCTGTCCTTGGTGACCATCATTCTACCTTCTGTCTTTAAGAATTTGACTACTCTAGGAACACCATAAAAGTGGAATTATATAGTATTTGTTTCTTGTGTGTCTGGCATATTTCATTTAGTATGATATACTCAAGGTTTATCCAAGGGTCAGAAATTCCTTCCTTTTTAAGGCTGAATAATATTACATTGTATGGATCAGGGAGCATCTTCCTTTTAGCTCTGTTCCCCAGAAAATGGCATTCTGCAGGGCACAGAGAGGGTGCTGAGGGACTGCTGGCTGGTACAGTGAATGAATAACATTTTATTTATCCATTCACCTGTTGATGTATACTTGGGTTGCTTCCTGCTTTTGGGTACAATGAATAATGTTGCTATAAGCACAGTTCAGTTCAGTTCATTTCAGTCACTTAGTCATGTCTGACTCTTTGCAACCCCATGAACCGCAGCACACCAGGCCTCCCTGTCCATCACCAACACCCAGATGTATGATAAATGCTATCTTAAGGGTATACAAAATTAGAAGGAATTGGGAAGCAGATGCATTAGAATTAACTCAGAAAATGAGGAGGCTTTAACCTCAAGATGACCAATGGGAAGGGTCTCTGAAGTAGAGAGGGCAGTGTGTGCACACTGGAAGCAGGAAGGATGCAGTACTTTAGGAGAATCTACATACAACCTGAGTGTTGGGGAGTGTATGAACATGAAGACTTGAGGCTGGAGAGGTAGGTGGGGAAGAGATGCCTACTGCCTTCTGTTCTGGTTTAGTCTCTTCTTCAAGACTCTGCCCTGGTCCCAGCTGAGGGCCTCAAGCTTCACAGGAAAGGAACATCACTTGCAGACATGAGTGCTGATAGGACCAGGTCACAAGCCTTTCTGCCATCTTCCACCTGGAATCTTCCCTGCTCCTCTCAGTTTGCTTTCATCAACTCTGAGTGAGTCTCCAGACTCTGCCTCCATGGAGGGCTCTGGTTTTTCACCCCTGACTGAATCACAATTCTGGGCTCTCCTCTGGTGGCTCTGAGCTGGCCACACAATCCCTGCTAGAATGGATCTAAAACTGCCCTATGGTTCCAGCAGCAGCTCGCCCAGTCCAGTAAGGATCAGATCTGTGCTTCAGAAAGAAGCAGTCTTTGGGGGCAGGGCAGGAGGATGATAGTCGAGTGTGGGTTAATGGAGAACAAGTCTACAGGAAGGGCCAAAGGACAGAGGAAGAGGCCATAGCTGAAGGGCATCAGAGGAAGAAGAGAAGATTTCAGAAATACAAAGAAGAATGGATGGGGGAAAAGGAGATATTGGAGAATTAGAGACAGTGAGTCAAGGCTGACTTCTCAGAATCCACATGAATAATAAGGTGTCAATATAGTGTCCTGGGTCAGGCTAAGTTATAGTTCAGGAGCTCAGGACCCACCAACCACCATGAGGGAGTTCACAACACAGGGAAAGAAATACTGGGATCCCCATCCCCTGGTCAGTTTTCAAGAGAGATTCACCTGTGATGTCACTGATCTAATCTGCACCCATGAAGAACAAAGAGTCTCCCCTATGCACACAAAAAAGTCAACAGCAGATGTGGCGCTCAATCTTCAGCTGAATTTTAAAGAGGCAAATGGCTTAAACAAACCTTTTCTCCTGGTTTAATGTCTGTTGTCAGGTCCTTCAATACCAGAGGCCCATCTGAGCTGTACTTGAAGTTCACTTTGCTCAAGGTAATCATTCCATTGTTGGGCCAGTCTGGTGGTGGACGAAACTCGAGTTCCCAGGGTGCTTCTTGCTCAAGCTCTGTATATTCTATCACCCTTTCTACTGAAATCATCTGAAATACATATGACATCATGTGGGTTAGGAGCAGAGGGTTTTATTTCTGGATGTTCAGAGACTGTAAATAAGGTGTTCTGTTTTTATATTTTATAACTGCTTTTTATATGGTTAAGAATATTCCAGGTCTTAGCATCTGTGAAGGACTGAAGTAGGAATGTGATGACTCCTTTGATGATTTGCAAACTTATTCATCATCTTGTAACAGTTTCACTTAGGGCTGCTTCCTTCAGCATTATATTAAAACTAAAAGAATTATATAAATGAATGCAAAGATTTTATTTATTCACTTTCACATCTGAATAAAAAGAATTTTGTCAAAGAAAAGAATACTTATGAACACTAGTCAGTGGTTATAAAAGGGCCATGTGTTATAGAGGAGTAGAACTGGATGGTCATCAAACTTCATTTTAATAATTTCTCACTTTCTACTCTGTCAGAAGAGAGAAATGCAAATATTGCATTTTTATTGTTTTTCTCTCTTTGGGACAACATGCAATACTCAAAGGAGAATATAATTTAAATACTGACCAAGGCCTCCTAAACAAAAATAACTTGACATCTTTGATAGCACATTCAGAGAGGTGGCTTATTCTACCAAAAAGGAGGGATACCAGCACATTCTGGTGCTTAACACATACAAGAATAAATGCTAAAATGAGGCAGGGACAGATATCTATCAATTAAACAAAGAACTACAAAATATTGAATTCTTCTTTTACCAATAATGAGGAATTACCAGTTAAGAAACAATAATAAACAACCTCCCCCCAAACTGGTTTATATTATTTCCAAGATTTCAGAACCTCCCTCCTTCAGAGACATTTATTACATTTGAAGACAGTTTGTGATGAACAAAAACCTGCTGACATGGCACACATAAGACTGAGTAAAAGATGTACTTTTTACATTAGCTTTAAACAGATGGAGGAGGATATAAAAACTTCTGTGAGCTAGATGTAAAAACAAGTTTTAATATTTTACATAAGAATTCCTTTTATACTTTTTAATGGCAAGAACTAGTACAAGGTTAAGAATGTTAAGATAAACATCACCATATTCTCAACTTCAACGCTTAGCCTGATGCACCATGGGAACACCACTATGATGTTGAGGGCATAGGACAGTATCAGGCCACCCTGCCCGACATTCAAAGCTAAATGAGGAAGAAGAGGAGGGAAAAAAGTCAGTCCCGTTTTTGACCTTGAGGCCAGTTCCTTTTATCACTTTATTAAGATAACTCCTTTATAATATTTAAATCATTAACATATAATGACAATATTACTTATACTTTTACTATCATTTGATTGAGTCCACAATACAATTAAAACCTCCCTCCCAAAAAATTAAAACCACTATGAATTCAGAAAGACTTAAATGAACTTAATCTCAACATTGTCAATATACAGTAGATAATGAGGAATAATGTTATTATTAAGACTTTTGTCATTGTGGTTTCAAGAACAATTAAGCAATTTCACTTTCTATGTCCAATGCATCCATAGTTGGAAACCATGAAAAACAAGGCAATGGTTTCTAAAAGCCGGTGCTTTTAAAACTAAAATACCATTCTCATTGTTCCATATTAAAGACTGTTATTCAATATTGCTCTTATAGAACATTTAGGGCTGGTAAATTCATGCCATATATACCAGCACCTGCTCATCTGGCACCCAAACAGTGATGAGGATGGTGTCCTTTGCTACAGAGAATCTCTCATCCCAGTGCACCAAGCACCTACAACCAAGAGACCCCAGTGGCCCTAAAGCCAAAATCTAAAGTCCTAACTTGGACAAAAAGCTTTATGGAAATTTAGTTCTCTCCATCCAACTACTAAACACTACCAGGAAAGTTTCTAAGGTCAGCTTACTATCGCTGAGTAGACATCAACTCATTCAAAGAAAGAGAAAAGAATAAAAGGTCCCATCAAGACCCAAATGACCTCACTACATGGGCCACACTGTGGAATCATATGCTGCAAATGCTTTAATACAATTCATTAGAATGAAACTGTACTTGTTAGACAAGGCAGCAAGAGTTTAACATAATAACTGTAAATACAGCTATAAATTTTAATCACACTGTAAATAGTTATTTACACCCATACTTACTTTGTGCAAGAAGCAGGGACCCAAAGTCAACAAGACAGATGAAGATTAAATAGATGATATCCAGACGCAAAGAGAACCATCGGGTTATAGTCAAAAGCAAGAACCAGGCCTCTGGATTTGTAAACCATAATAAGCATAGTGAATAAGTTGGAAAAACCATGTTAACTGCTTTGAACAAGAATCACCATTTTGCTCAGTTGAGCTACAGAAGATTTTTACACAAAGTAGGATGGCAAAGTTATACACCCAAGGAACATGAAGGTTCCAAAAAGCTATTTTGATACCAGATAACATGGGACACAGAAGAATCAAGCCAGGGGCTCTGTGGAACTATATTTAATAGCTTATAATAATTTATGATAGAAAATTATCTGAAAAAATACACATATAAAACTGAATCATTTTTCTGTACATCAGAAACTAATATACTACTGTTTATCAACTATACTTCAATAAGAAAAAAATCCAACTCACAGGTTATAAACAGAAATATGATCACAAAGGAGAAAATGGAAAAATGGTCTCATGGGTGCATTTCCTACAGTGCTAGGCCTCAACGTGAGGCTCATCCTCTCTCAGGGCCAACTGTTCCCAGCTTTCTGACAGCAGAGAGCACAGCTCACATGCTGTTTCCAGCACCTCCACGCTTACTACAGGGCCCTGCACAGTGTTTATTCTTAGAAGCCAGTGTCTATACAACCATGAGGTAACTGGATCTGCATGTGACTTTCAAAATGCCATTTTATCCTTAAGATACAATAAAGACTGGAGAGATGGGCCAGGATTTTACGGATTTAGAGGGAATTCTGAAATTTCTACCTAGGGAAAAATATTACCAATATTCGGAATAATATTAACCAAGTGAGTTAAAAATCTGTTAATTAGATAATGATTTACCTCAATTAAATCTGCTGCCCTGCATGCTCTGAAAAGAGAGTTGACAGACTATAGCCTGTGGGCCAAGAATGGCCATCACCTGCTTTTTGTGCTACAACAGCAAAGTTGATAAGTTACAACAGAGATAGAATGGCACACAAAGTCTAAAATATTTACTATCTGTTGTTTGAAAAAAAAAAAAGTATACTGACTCCTGTCCTAAAGGGACAGAAAGCCATAGGACAACGTGGTGGAAGGACAATGGAAGTCGGTCTGGGGAGAAGAGGGAGGAGGGGAGCACAGATGGGGTGCTGAGAGGAAGGGGTGGGGGAGGCAGGTGTGCAGAGGGGGACATGAGGCAGCACAGAGAGAGGTGCTGGCCAGCAAGACCACCTGAGAGGGAGGTCAGGCCTAAGACGACAGCACATTCCATCCTTTGAAATCATCTCCAGAAACTCACAGACCTGAATGCAAGTCCTGGTGTGAGTCGAACAGTTCCTGAAATCTCTGCTCAGCTTTGTATGCCCGGATGGTCCAGAGTCCTTGGAGAGAAGATGCTAAGTGGGAAAACACTGGGCTCCGTGCTGGGGAAGCAGAGACAGACACATGACAGAGAAAGTCAGGGAGGCTGGATGCAAAGAAACCCATTGCCTCCCGTGTGCTGTGTTTGCACAGTCTGCCAAACAGTGTACTAGAATTCCTGGTTGGGTTGCCTGGGGGAGAAGGGATGATGCCCTTTATGGAGAGAATTTTCCATGTGCTGCTCAAACTCCTGCTCATATCAAGCTTCAGCTTAACGACCTAGAAATGAAAGATTCTCTTTGAATCTATCTTTGTGCATGCATGTTAAGTCTTTTCAATTGTGTCTGACTCTTCATGACCCTATGGACTCATCCACCAGGCTCCTCTGTACATGGGATTTTCCAGGCAAGAATACTGGAGTGGGTTGCCATACCCTCTTCCAGGACATATTCCCAACCCAGGAGTCGAACCTGTGTCTCTTGTGGCTCCTGCAGTGCAGGCTGATTCTTTACCACTGAGCCACCAGGGAAGCCTGAATCTATCTTTAACAAAATTTCAAATCTGACCTAGATTTTGATACTGAAACTCTTTACTAGCTCGTTCATCATAATCTTCAAACATGGCCTCTTTCCAAATTCTTCCCTGACATCTCTCTGGGTGGAAACTGTTCACAAACTTATGATTCAATAGCATTTTCTTTGACTGCGCTGGGTCTTCACTGCGGCATGCAAGCTTTCTTTAGTTGCAGTGCATGGGCTTCCATTACTTTAGATCACAGGCTCTAGAGCTCATGGGCTCAGTAGTTGCACACATGCGCTCTCTAGTTGTGGCACACAGGATTAGTTGCCCTGTGACATATAGGATCCTAGTTCACCAATCAGGGATCAAGCCTAAGTCCCCTGCATTGGAAGGCAGATTCTTAACCACTGGATGAGCAGGGTAGTCCCAATTCAATAGCATTTTTTAATTTAATTCTCTTTGAGAGTTCTTACCACACTGAATTGTGGTGAGCTATCTGTGTGCTGTCTGCAACTTAGATGAGTAACCTAAGAGCCAGGATAGAGTCAGTACATCCCCTATGCTGAACCAGAGCCAGACATAGGACAGGGGCAAGATGAGTAAGAGGAGCAGACAGTCTGCCGTCTCCCCCATCCTGGGACTCTCCCTGCACCTGCGCCAGGAGTCTCTGCGTGGGTCACAGAACACCTGGTACTGCACCGCCCTTGTGCCCACAACACTTGCTTAGCCAGATGTCTCTGAATGGTCTTGACTTCTGCTCTGAGAATCTAATCCAGGTTTTTAAAACTACCTGCTCAATGCTTTTTCTGGCATTTGGAGGTCACTGTGGCATGTGACACTCACATCACCTTGTAAAACCTGACTGTGCCCTTAGTGATCATCCTCTTTGAGTGACTTCATGTGGGTTTGGGGTCTGGTGTCCCTTCACTGACCATTCATTTCCTGACATCTTCTCTAAGAGGACATTGACCACAAGCACAGGTGTTAGGCACCTGCCCATCAGGGAACAGGTGGGCTGCAGGCTGCCAGGTAGGGAAGACCCTTATGGTTCTCATTTCCACCATGAATGAGGCTGTAACCTGCTGCTGTCAGAGGCAGATAGTGAGCCTGTGACCTCTGTCTGGGGTGAGTGATAACTTGTGCTGTATCAGCAGGAAATGCTGATATCACTCTCTTACTTGTACATCTCCTGGAAAAGACCTGTTAGTAAAATCTGGGCATTTAGGGGAAGTTAAGGTCACTTATCTTGAAGGAGGCCTCAGAAATTATATAAAATGATGGGGAAAGAATCAAAGGGGAGAAACTCTAAATTATTTTCAGGTTTTCACTCCTTAACCTGGCATCCAAATGCCTGTCTAGGTGACAGTTCAGTCATTATTGACATATACACAGGCTCCATGGGGGCGGAGGGGCTGTAGGGGGGCAGGGCATAAATGGGCAAAGACACAGAACTCTTCTTGTGCTTAGTATTCCTGGATCTATCATATAAGAAAGGAAGGAACAGGCTTCCTCCTCTGAGACACTGGAGCTCAGAGAGGGTAGGAAGCCCTGGGCTGAGGGAGGACAGCCTGGGCTGGGTCCTAGCTGGCCATTCATTCAGCCCTGCGGCTCTTTCTACCTGGGACATCTGATCAGGAACCCTAACTGTTAGGGACCCTCAGCTGTAATATTGCTGTAAGGAAAAAACTGTCTTTGGAACAGGACATGATATAACATTTCCCTTTGTATCTAATTCAGGCAAAGAGCCTAAAGTGGTTCAATGGTGTTTCTGACCTTCCAAGGGCATGTCTGTGGTCTTACTTCAGCATCCACACTGTTCTCTCTCTTCATTCTATTGCATGCCAAGTTGCTTCAATCATGTCTGACTCTGCAATCCTATAGACCATAGTTCACCAGGCTTCTCTGTCCATGGGATTCTCCAGGCAAGAATACTGGAGAGGATTGCCGTGCCCTCCTCCAGGGGATCTTCCCAACCAGGGATCAAACCAGCATCTCTTTAGTCTCCTGCATTGGTAGGTGAGTTTGTTACCACTAGCACCACCTGGGAAACCCTTATTCTATTAACATTTAATTGTTTTATTTTAGCTTTAACTTTACACTTTTAAAATAGCAATATGAAATTTTAACAGCACTTTTAAGGCTGAGCTCATGATCCAAATAACAAAGGCTAAGAACTCTCTTCAGGCCTTTTCTGCATTCCCAGCAGGTGTCCCAACCAGACCCCAGAACCCAATTATTCTCGAAGCAGGGGGCTCACAACGATGACACAGGTGAATTCCAGGCCCATCACACTGTCAGGAGGATGTCAAGAGTCCAGCTCCAGAGAACACAGAAAACTCACTAGAACCAGACTGTGACTTCCAGAGCAAATGTGACATCAACACTATTCATCACAAGCAAGGCTTCTGAGCAGGAAGTAGAGTGCCTGTCCCCCCAGGGAGAGTCCTGGAACGAGCTCTCCAGCATGGCCTGCCTCGCCTGCTCCCTCACCAGGAGATCAAAGTGCAGCTGATGCTCTCCAGCAGGGATGGAGGATGGGGTCGACTTTAGAAACCAGGTGTCAACTCAGCCTTGAACACCAGGGAACCAGACACTCCATCACCTACCTCACCTCATGCCCAAGAGTTACAGTGGGCCAGAGGGAATGCTGACCTGTGAAAATCTATCCTGCTTATTTCAAACCCCACTAGGGGTGAGCAGGATGCCAGAATGAGGGAACTAGAGGGTCTGCAAAGAAAATTAACTAGTATATGAGGAGAGGGGATGTCAAGGCTCTGGGCTTACCTTACCCAACATAACACCCTTTTCCCCACAAAGACTGAGCTCACGCTCCTGAAGCAGACTATATAACAGCCATGACATCAGTCAGAAGTCATAGACACATGTAACCCTACAGTTTACATGACATACGGCTGTGTCTCCACAGCCCTGAGGACACTTGGGGACACATTCCTCCTGGACTGCAGATCTTCCCTGGGGAGGAGGAGTCAGGGAACCACATGAAAAGAACCCAAGGTGGCTGCCTTGCTGCACGTTATCATTCACCTATGTGAGAACTGCCAGTTGTTACTATGTTCTTAATTCCTTCACATTTGGACTTCCCCGGTGGCTCTGTGGATGAGAATCTGGCTGTCAGTGCAGGAGACAAGGGCTCAATCCCTGATCTGGGAAGATCCCAACATGCCAAAGAGCAACTAAACCCGTGCACAATTACTACTGAGACTGTGCTCTAGAGCCTGAGAGCCACAAGTCCTGAGCTCACAAGCTGGAAGCCCAAGTCCTGTAGAGCCTGTGTCCCCTCAACAAAAGAAGCCATCACAGTGAGAAGCCCACACACCACAACTAGAGAAAAGCCCACGTATCAATGAAGACTTAGCACAGCCAAAAACAAATAAATAACAAATTTTAAATAGTCTCATGTTCAAAGTTCTGGTGCCTTTGGTAGTTACTAGCAAATACTTTGGGGCTTCCCTGGTAGCTCAGCTGATAAAGAATTTGCCTGCAATGCAAGAGACCGTGGTTTAATTCTTAGGTTGTGAAGATCCCCTGGAGAAGAAATAGGCTACCCATTCAAGTATTCATGGGCTTCTCTGGTGGCTCAGATGGTAAAGAATCCACCTGCAAGGCAGGAAACCTTGGTTCAGTCCCTGGGTTGGGAAGATCCCCTGGAGGAGGGCATGGCAACCCACTCCAGTATTCTTGCCTGGAATCCCCATGGACAGAGGAGCCTGGTGGCTACAGTCCATGGAGTTACAAACAGTCAATATGACTGAGCACAGCACAGCAAGTATTTTACAAGCATCAATTCAAGAAATCCTGAGAGCCCCAGAAGGCAGGTATTAGTATACCTGTGACAGAGGGAAAACCAGGCTGAGGAGTTAAGAGCACTTCCTGCCCAAGATTAAATAAATTAACTCACCTAAGTGGTAGAGCTGAGTATCAGACCCAATTCTGTCTTATTTCCAAGGCTGTGCTTTTAATCATAATAGCAGTGTCTCAGAGGGAGAATAATCAGGTTTAAAGATATCCATGCGTGACTAAGCGCACTTTTCCCCAGACTTTGTTTACTTTCAGAAAACCCTCAAATCTTAGTTAACACCCAACAACCTTAGCCATAACCATATATCATACTAAGCACCTCAGGTTGAATAAAGTCCCAGGGAATCCAGCATGAGAATGCCTTAAAACAGCAGACTTAAGGATCCATGATCTGAATAAATGTGGCACATGTGCTAAACCTCCCTTTGCAATGTCCCTGGCAGACATTGCTAGTTGATCACAGAATTCTTACAGATAGGACTTGATACAGATTAATAATTCAGACACTGCCAAATGAATATCTTTGGCTAAAGAAATGCAACCAAATGCCATCCTGGTTTTGCATTTTGGTTATGCTCAGTTCTATAAAAATGAAAAACTATTATGATCAACTGCACATTTGTCACTAAGAGGACAAAAGTCAACATAATGCTCCAGAAAGGTAGGCAGCTGTATCTGAATATAAATCTCAGGATTTTAGCAGTTTTTCAGAGCACAGGAATGAAGTAGGCTTATGCCTTCTGGTTATAGCAATCAGATGTCTTTTTGCTGGTGGCTCCAGCAGTGGCCTTAAGATATACTATTAGTTACTGCATAGAGAAAAAAGTTATATCATTATTTATGGCACATACCCACAACCTGGAGAGAGAACATAAACAGTTCTAATCAACAGGCCATCTCATTTGGCTACCTGGGGTGTGGAAGAGGGTTATCTGGATTGAATTTACTGTCTAACATTGTTGCAGCCTACTAGGTTGCAAAAAATCCAAATACTCCACAGGGATGGGGCCAAAAAGTTCTCAGACTCTCCAGGTGAAATCCTGTACTGCTTTTTGAAAAAGGCCTCAGGAGTTGCCATTCTCTCCACTTCCATGTGGATGGGAAGTGGCCCATGCTCCAGGCAAAAATCTCTGAAAAACATTCCTTCTGGAACAATCCCTCTTTGAATGGAACAAACTGCTTTGAACAAGACTATTGAATGACTCCATTTCATGACTGACTTCAAATCATAAAATGATTGAAGCCCTGTCTACACAAAAGACTGTATGGAGCTCATCACTTCTATTCTGTTTTCCCAGGTCCTACCATTCTACCAAATCACATCAGCAAAATATCACACTTGTCTGGACTCTACTGCTCCATAATCCAATCAAACAAACACCTCACAAAACGCACACCTCATGGGAGTTTAGCTGGTTCTCTTGACTGAAAATTTTTTCTATAGCATTTATGACATCAACTGTACTTTATGCAAATACATAAGATGAATGCCTCTCGAGAGTTTATCATTAAAAATGAGACACACACATTTCACCACCAAAAACTCCTTTGTCTTGATTAACTTAGATTTTTCCACTTAGTAGATACAGAGAAGAATGAGACTCAATGTGTTTCTCTTCTTGGCTTGGTTTCTAGAAAGTTAAGTTGGTATTAACTTGCAGTAACTATCCATAGTTAAGGTTTCTGACACAAACATCTTCCTTTATTTTCTGTCCTTATACCTTCTTTAAAAATATTTAATAATTCTACTTTATTATAATTTTTGTTTTAATATTGATGAAATATGTCTGAGCATTAATGATGAGATAAGTTCTGGATTACTTTATCCTCTGTGATTGCCTGAAGAATAGAATGATTAATCATAAAATAATGTTCCCCATTATTCTAAAACTAGGAAGCTGAATGGAGTGATAAACTAAAAGTCTAATAAACAGATCCTCCTCCTGGGTCCTCCTAAAGGGAACAGTCTTGGGGAGGGGTGACCATAGTGTGACATCATCTCAAATACTAGTGATGATAAAGAGCAAACCTGGAAGTAACAGGGCTTATCTTTTCAATACATTTAACAACTACAACTTACTTACCATCTTAGGAGTATGTGAAATAATGTATTTTCTAAAAATATCACCTCTGACATATGAGTACATTTCCTGATGCCTCCTTTCCTTTTCTTAATGTTTTCCTTTCCTTGTTATTTCTAGTAACTTCAAGGGAAGAAAAATTCCCTATTTTCCTTCTACAATAGTACCAACATGATGAAACATATTATTTTTTGGAAAAATGTTTACTGGAGGGCTGTTCTGTGTTAGGAAGTATGTCATGAACAAGACAGAAATGGCCCCTGTCCTCATGGTGCTCATATTCGTCCTTGTGCTAAAATGCAAAGCTGCAGCTGACCTGCCACCTGCTCAACTTGGCTTAAGTGTCACACTGACTCACAGGGCCCATAATATACAATTACCTAATGCTGACTTAGGGAGAAATTCCAAAAGATATATTTTACAGGATTTCAGGGGTGTGGTTAATCATGGTATAAATGCAGCCAACCTGCATTGCCATCCCAACCTGAGAGTCCCAGTACTCACTTGAACATTCCAGGCGTTTCACATCTCGTGACGTCTCCAAGAAATACCGCCGAAGAAAAAAGAAAATGATGCCAAGAGGAATCACAGGTATAGCAATCCAAGGAATCACCACCACCACCACACCCACCACACCAATCACTTGTAGAAATGTCTGGAAGAGTGAAAAATAGATGCAGGGGCCTCTTTATCAAGGATTCTTTTCAAAATTAAACTTTAATAGACTATTTTGTTGTGATTAAACTTCTTTTCCTGAAAGATGTATGGAAATAGTAAAAAAGCTTTGCCACTCAAACAAATAAAATTATAGGTGGTTCTAATGATATTTATTGCAAGATTATGTGTGTGTGCTCAGTTGCTTAGTCATGTCCGACTCTGTGATCACATGGACTGCAGCCCTCCAAGCACCTCTGTTCATGGAATTTTCCAGGCAAGAATACTGAAGTGGGTTTCCATTTCCTCCTCCAGGGGATCTTCCCGGCCCAAGAATCAAATCCATGCCTCCTGCATCTCCTACACTGCCAGGTGAATAAGCTCTATTACATGATTGCTGTGTGCCAAAAACCTTAAGAACCTTCTAGGTATTAGCTCTTTTAATACACTTAGTAGCCTATAAGGTAGGAATTACTAATTTTAATAGATAATAGAATATTTGAGGTTCAGAGAGACTAGGACTTGAACCCTAAACTATCATGAGTCAGTAGGTATTATTAGAGACGAATGAGCAGGCATCACAGATGAGGAAACCAGAAGCCTCAGTTACACAGATAAGGATAAAGAAGTGGTTAATTACAAAGTTAGTGTCCAGTAAAGGAGGAAAAGATGCAAATGTGACTTTTGGAAGCGGAAATTTTTCTTTTCTGGTTTTCTGTCCATAGTTAACATCTACTGAGTGCTGACTCTGTACAGGGCTATGCATTTAATACTTGACATGTATTAGCTTACTACTCTTCACAATAGCCCTATCAAGTAATAGTATTATCTCATTTTACAGATGGAAACACTGAGGCACAGGAAAAGAAAAAGGAGCTTGACGGAAACAAAGCCTGAGCCATGGAGCCAGAGAGTCTACACCATGAGCCATTAGGAAATACTTAAGCTTGCTCCCAACATAGCACCAACTATTTATTGTCCAGGAAAATTATTTTTACTTATTTGAGACTCCTAATTTATCTTAAATTTTTCTTCTAAATACCTTATTTAAGGAATTTCAGAGTTCATCAGCATCAGCCCAAAAAAGAACAGACAAAAGAAGAGAAATGTGATAAAGCCAATTTTGGGTATTTCCTAGAAATCTGGGGAAGAATTCTGATAATAAACAAACAACTTATAAGGCATGAAGAGTTTTTTTTTTTAATCCTCTGAATATATGTTAAATTTTTATCATTATAATAAAAATGACTATTTTAAGGAATAGTGATTATAACAACAGGGGATACCATTTACCAGGTGTTTACTCTATGCATGACACTGTGGTAAGAGTTTCATAATCATTCACTTAAGCATCACATCATTCTATGAGGTGATTTTATCTTGGGAAATGATCTTGGTATAAAAACACAGCAGGTAGAATAGAAGCCCACATCATTGACTGATGCTGATTTAGACATCCATATTTATCAGGAGAAGTATGATACCCTGGTGAAAAGTTTCAGGTGATAGGAATGCAACCCGCACTTAGTATCTATGTGTAGTATCTATCTTAGTATCTAGCCTGCTATGAAAGGGGGTCGAAAGTTGAGGATATGCAGATTCACGGAGTTTGGGCCAATGCCTCCAGAGTTTATGGTCTCAGATGGATACAATTCCATGGAGATCACACAAGGCACTGGGGAAACACAGGGAAGAACATGTGAATCTCTTATTGAAACTTTGAAGAAGAGATTGACAACTGAATTTCACAGGCTAGAGAAACAGAGAGTGATATGAATAATTTGGGGTAGCAATCACAATTTCTAGAAATTTTGACCAAAAGAGAGCTGGGCTGGGATGGTCAGATGGCTTGTCCAAGTTAGCACCAGGTGTTCTGTGTCCTCTTAGAACCAGCACCCCCTGTTCACCAACCCAGGGCCTCTGCACTTTGTTGCCTATGGCAGCTGTTCCCAGCATGTCTTTGGCAGATGCATTAGCAGAGTAATGCCTATATTACAGAGACTTGGGTTATCATTTCACAGCTCTTCCATTTAAGTTTTCTCAGATGATCTTCATAACCATTTGTGAATGAGAAAAGCAAATTTATAGATAAGAAAATGGTAAGCTAGGAGCATAAGCAGTTGTCCTAAGTTTTCCCAGGAAGGTACTGCAGGTCATGAAGAAAGACAGGGAGAATCTGTACTCTGGGAATCTCAGAGACACAGTTGTTTGCAAAGGAGCCTGAAAGGAGAAGGAAATGTCCAGAACTATGACTCTGTGTCCAGAAGCCCTTGTGAATCAAACTGCATTATTTGGATAGAGACATGTGCTTTTCCTGTTTCTCCCCATCTGCTGTGGTATCAATACAAAACTCAGAGTGAAAAGCATGAAATCTGAAGGAACAAATTTCAATCATAAGTGGAGATATAGGTCTGTCTAACCTCCCTCCCTTCTATTATATTTTCAGTTGAACTATTTCTTACAGTCATAAGATTAACTAATGCATCCCACCTTGCTATCCCCTTTTCTCATGGGGAGGGGTCCTTCCTTCTGTGTGTGATCTTAAGTCAAGTCACTAGGTCTGCCATCAGTAGTTGTCAGGAAAAAAGATTTGAAATGTACACTCGTGGTGAATTCATGTCAATGTTTGGCAAAACCAATACAGTAATGTAAAGTAAACTAAAGTTAAAATAAAAATTTCAAAAAATAAAAAAAAATAAATCCAAATTACAGTTTTTTAGTAGACTCACATAATTTTATTGAATAATATTCACCAGTTTCAATAGCCTGGCTCTCCCTAGGTGAGGGCCTTTTATGATCAACCCAGCATGGCAGATACCCTAGGAAGAAGAGGTAAGATCAAAATGAAGGGCTCCACTTGAGCTGTGCCAATACTTTTTCCTTGAGTCCCCATTAAAGACCTATCATTGTTCTCAAAAGCTCACAAATTAGGTCCTTCAGATTTCATGCTCCTTAATTCTGAAGCAACTCAAATAGGCTTTTTATAAGAGTTTTATTTCTATTTACAGGTCATACCCTAACCAACCTTATAGTGGATATTTGGCTTTCCTTGTGGCTCAGCTGGTAAAGAATCTGCCTGCAATGCAGGAGACCTGGGTTCAGTCCCTGGGTTGGGAAGATTCTCTGGATAAGGAAAAGGCTACTCATTCCAGTATTCTAGCCTGGAGAATTCCATGAACTGTATAGTCCACAGGGTCACAAAGAATCGGACACAACTGAGCAACTTTCACTTTCATAGTGGATATTACATATTATATTATATTAACATATATTACAATGCATGAGTTTATATTTAAATTTACTTATGCATATACATTTATGAATCTTTTATTGCCAGCTATCCCAAACTATTAACAGAAACTGTAGAAGACAAAAATAGTATCCAAGCAAACAGTCAACACTCTGAAGAAGGAAACAACAGATTTCTGTGTGCAACAGAGATCCCTTCCTTGAAGCCAGTCTCATTTCTTTCTTCCACATTCTCAGAAATTTCAAGGAGCCTAATCCTAGCTACACACACAATCCTCCCCATGTGATTGGATTTCAGGCCCATCTGATGGCCCATATTACTATGGCCAGTGCTTCTGTACTTCTGTCTCACCATGGCACAAAGACAATGATGTGTGTACAACAAGAAACATATTGACCCAGAAGAGGTGACCCAAGTCCTGATGCTCCAGGAAATAAGGGGAATCATTATTTTGGTATGCTTATTTCCCATTGGGAGCACATCAGTTGGGAATTCTATCAGAAGTCATGAATCCACATGAATAAATAGAAATAATTTTTCGGATGAATCTTTCACTTGAGAGTACATGGTGATTTTTCACAATTCAGATAATTATTTAGTTTGCAGAATATGATAACTACACCTAGAGGAGAAATTCCAGTAGCTTGATATTGTGCTGAGATGGGGTTTAGTGTTAACATTCTTGAATATTAAGAGGGAGGGTAAGACTCTATACAAGCTGGAATCAAGATTGCAGGAGAAATATCAACAGCCTCGGATATGCAGATGATACCATCCTAATGGCATAAAGAGAAGAAAAACTAAAGAGCCTCTTGATGAATGTGAAAGAAGAGAGTGAAGAAGATGTCTTAAAACTCAATATTCAAAAAAAAAAAAAAAAACTCAATATTCAAAAAGCAACCATGGCATCCAGTCCTAACACTTCATGGCAAATAGAAGGGGGAAAAGAGGAAGCAGTAACAAGTCTTTTATTTTCTTGGACTCCAAAATCACTGCAGACAGTGACTGCAGCCACGAAATTAAAAGATGTTTGCTCCTTGGAATAAAAGCTATGACTAACTTAGACAGCACATTAAGAAGCAAAGATATCAGAGGGGGGAGAAGATGGCGGAGGAATAGGACCAGGAGATTACTTTCTCCCTCACAAATTCCTCAAAAAAACATTTCAACGCCGAGCAAACTCCACAAAACAACTTCTGAATGCTGGCAGAGGACATCAGGCACCCAGAAAAGCAGATCATTGCCTTCAAAAACAGGTAGGGAAAAAATATAAAAGACGAAAAGAGAGACAAAGGAGGTGGGGAGGGAGCTCCGTCCTGGGTAGGGAAGCCCGACCCGGGAAAGGAACTTTAAGAAGAGAGGTTTCCAAACACCAGGAAACACTCTCCCTGCCGAGTCTGTGGCGAGCCCTGGAAGCACAGAGGGCATCATAACAGGAACGATACATAAATGAATAATTAAAACCGACAGATTACAAGCCCAACAGTGACTTCCCCAGCGGAAGGGCAGCACAGAAACCTGCACCCGCGGGGGGCGGGGCAGGGACACGCGCGCGAGGCGCAGGCTGCACAGCTTTATAAGAATCAGGTAGGAACGCCCTGCAAGTAACCAGAACGAACTAACTTGGGCTAGTAAACCAGACTGGGGGACAGCTAACCACACGAAAA
>SJYQ01002912.1:287364-303320 GCA_006410935.1 Redunca redunca | reverse complement strand
TTTATAATAGCCAGAACATGGAAACAACCTAGATGTCCATCAGCAGATGAATGGATAAGAAAGCTGTGGTACATATACACAATGGAGTATTACTCAGCCATTAAAAAAAATACATTTGAATCAGTTCTAAGGAGATGGATGGAACTGGAGCCGATTATACAGAGTGAAGTAAGCCAGAAAGAAAAACACCAATACAGTATACTAACGCATATATATGGAATTTAGAAAGATGGGGACGATGACCCTGTATGCGAGACAACAAAAGAGACTCAGATCTATAGAGAGAACTTTTGGACTCTGGGGGAGAGAGAGAGGGAGAGGGTGGGATGAGATGGGAGAATGGCATTGCAACATGTATACTATCAAGTAAGAAACGAATCGCCAGTTGATATCAGATGCAGAATGCAGGATGCTTGGGACTGGTGCAAGGAGAGGATCCAGAGGAAGGTCATGGGGTGGGAAGTGGGAGGGGATTCATGTTTGGGAACGCTTGTACACTCGTGGTGAATTCATGTCAATGTTTGGCAAAACCAATACAGTAATGTGAAGTAAACTAAAGTTAAAATAAAAATTAAAAAAAAAAGAAGCAAAGATATCACTTTGCTGACAAATATCTATATAGCCAAATCTATGGTTTTTCCAGTAGTCACGTATGGATTTGAGCATTGGACCATAAAGCAGCCTGAGCACTGAAGAATTGATGCCTTTTAATGCAGCATTGGAGAAGGCTCTTGAGAGTCCCTTGGGCTACAAGGGGATCAAATTAGTCAATCTTAAAGGAAATCAACCCTGAATATTCATTGGAAGGACTGATGCTGAAGCTGAAGCTCAAAAACTTTAGCCACTTAATGGGGTTGCAAAGAGTCAGACACAACTTAGCGAGTGAACGATTGTTTTTGTTTAAGTATTATTGGTCACCTCATTATTATTAATCTTTGTAACAAATGCTTTAACAGAAAAAAAAAGTACAGTAAATATTTATCCTTTATGGTAATACAATGCACAATTTAGTTCATCTTGGCTATCTTTTCTTGAGAGGTGCTTGTTTCTATTATGAAATATGCTTACAGTAAAGGGAATCCACACGAGACACCTGGAAGGCAGAGGGAGAACCACTTACCCAGCATGTCGCTGCTTCAGACCAACCCTGACATGACAGAGTAGCCACTCCTGCTCCAGGTATCACTCATGTTAACCCAGCCTCCCAATCACAGCCACACCTTTCTCTCACAAACATCGCATTTATTTAAGATTAAAGGACATATCACCAGGCTGAAAGGCCCACCCTCAACCCCTGTGAAAAGGCCTTGAAAAACAGGCTCTCTGTTCTTCCCTGTGAGAACTCTGACAGGACTGATACATTACCTGGATGAGCTTTTGAAATGATGAAGGCAGTGAGTCATCCATATGCCCAATGTCTTTGGAGAAACGATTTAAAATTCTTCCTGTAAGACCAGGATATGAGAAATTACTCTTTTACCCAGACAGGCCCTTTAAGACAAACAATTCATGATCAAATAAAATAATATTTTAAATGCATATTTATTTAATGTATTTCAGAATCATATGAAATAAGCTGATGTCAGTGGTAAAGGAGGAGAAAATAGGATAATACCTAAAAAGAAACAAAAATACCACCAAATAGAAGTGGGTGGGATTGAAATTAGCCCTTGGTTTTTAAAAGAGTGGCAGCAGGTAGGGCAGGGAATCTTTTGGAAGGGTTGATGGATTTTAGAATGTTCCCTCCTTTTAGATCCATCCCATCTAAGGCTTCATTCCAAGTGCTTCTTATCATTGATTTTACTTGCCTTCTCAAAATCCACTAAAACAATATATCCTAAATGCTACAGAATTGGAAGATGAGAATTTCTAATATCTACTGCTTTTAATGATTTAATTCAAACAACCCTGAAGCTACACAAATACATATATACACACAATCTTGCTGTATCCAGGGAAATGTGTTTACCCTAGGAAATGTGTTTATCTACCCCACTGAGCTTCATTTGTAACTGAAGCTTCAGGAAGCCAACCTGCAGATGAGATATGAGACCTCTATCTGCTCTTCCTGAACTCAGTCACAGATGACTTCCTCCCAAGGCCCTTCACATCAACCCACAACAGGCTGGTGAATGAGCAATGGTTGGGGGCTGAGTTTCCACTGCTGCTGGGATGTGAGGCTCTTCTGTTGTCCACAGGGTGCCCAACTCACCAGAAGCACAGGGTATGCCCACACCAGGAACTGGAGTCACTGGAGGCTTTCACTCTAGGCCAGGCCAGCATTACAGACTGGGCCTCAAATTTCCCATCTCAGACTTAGGAAATACAGATGCAGAGGCTGTCTTTTAGTGACACCTTTGGCAGATCTGGTGACAACTCTTCTGATATTGTAAGAATGCCTGCTTTAGAGGGTGATTCTTGGGATTAAATAGGCTCTTGCAGGTGAAAGAACCCAGTCACGATGCCAGGTAAATTACCAGGTACTCAACCACCAAGGTGAGATGATGACTCTGACCCCCAGGTTCTGCAGCATCACGTCACCTGAGCAAGTTCACCAGGCGCTGCAGGAGGGTCCACTTGGTAAAATGCAGATTCTGACTCAGGAGTTCTGGGGGAGCCAGAGAGTCTGCATTTCCTTCAAGCTGCTGCATGACACCCTTTCTGCTGTTTCCCACACTACACTTCGAGGGGCAAGAGGTTGGGTTATTTAATCAGTTCTGCTTTAGGAACATTAAAATCAAATGGGTTATTTTTCAAATATTCTAGAGAAATGTGTGATTTACATAGTCTTTTTTTTTTTAAGATTTATTTATTTATTTAATTTTTGGCTGTGCTGGATCTCCATTGCTGCACATGGGCTTTCTCTAGTTGCAGCATGGCGGTTTCTCTTGTTGCTGAGCATGCATTTTAGGCACACAGGCTTCAGCAGTCGTGGTGCGTGGACTTAGCTGCCCTATGGCATGTGGAATCTTCCTAGGTGAGGGATTGAACTAGTTATCCCTGCATTGTCAGGTGGATTCTTAACCACTAGACCATCAGAGAAGCCCTGAATGGTCATTTTTTAACTTCTCAAAGTAATAATACCAAAATAAGGAAAACGTATGTCAAAAAATGTTAAAGATACAGTTTACATGCATATGGTTTCATCAGTGGAAGAGTACAACTATTTACCATAAGCAGAATTTGGAAACACTGTAAATACAATTCAGCTTAAAAAGTTTTTAAAGCAATGATGGAATTTTTTTTAAAGATGAAAAGCCTACCCAGAGATGAGCAGTACATGAAAACCACCCCTTTACCTTTCACCAGATGTGGGTGACTTAAGGTCTGAGAGACTGAGGATTAGCAAAGTTTGTAGGATACAAGAAAAACAAAACCAATGAGAAAAACCATCTCTCCACATAGCAACTACAAAAACTGAACTAAATATCAAATATCATAAAAAAAACTAAACTCATCACCTATGAGCTGAGTGCAGAGAATGTGATGTCAGCAGGTTTAACAGTTACTTCTTGCACTAAGAAACATTAAGAGAACAGATACTGATAAACCCACAGCAAACATCCTCAGTGGTGAAAAACTGAAAGCATTTCCCCTAAACTCAGGAACAAGACAAGGATGCCCACTCTCACCACCACTATTCAACATAGTTTTGTAAGTTTTAGCCACAGTAATCAGAGAAGAAAAAGAAATAAAAGGAATCCTGATTGGAAAGAAGTAGTACAATTCTCACTGTTTGCAGATGACATGATCTTCTACATAGAAAACCCTAAAGACACCACCAGAAAATTACTAGAGTTAATCAATGAATATAGTAAAGTTGCAGGATATAAAATTGAAACACAGAAATCCCTTGCATTCCTATATACTAACAATGAAAACAGAAAGAGAAATTAAGGAAACGATTCCATTCACCACAGCAACAAGAAGAAAAAAATACTTAGGAATATATCACCTAAAGAAACAAAAGACCTATATATATAGAAAACTATAAAACACTGATGAAAGAAATCAAAGATGACACAAATAGATGGAGAAATATACCATGTTCATGGATCGGAAGAATCAGTATAGTGAAAATGAGTATACTACCCAAAGCAGTCTATAGATTCAATGCAATCCCTATCAAGCTACCAATGGTATTTTTCACAGAACTAGAACAAATAATTTCACAATTTGTATGGAAATACAAAAAACCTTGAATAGCCAAAGCAATCTTGAGAAAGAAGAATGGAACTGGAGGAATCAACCTGCCTGACTTCAGCCTATACTAAAAAGCAACCATCATGAAGACAGTATGGTATTGGCACAAAGACAGAAATATAGATCAATGGAATAAAACAGAAAGCCCAGAGATAAATCTACACACCTATGGATACCTTTGATAAAGGAGGCAAGAATATACAATGGAGAAAAGACAACCTTTTTAAAAAGTGGTGCTGGGAAAACTGGTCAACCACTTGTAAAAGAATGAAACTAGAACACTTTCTAACACCATACACAAAAATAAACTAAAAATGGATTAAGAATGTAAATGTAAGACCAGAAACTCCTAGAGGAAAACATAGGCAAAACACTCTCTGATGTAAATCATAGCAGGAACTTCTATGACCCACCTCCCAGAGTAATGGAAATAAAAGCAAAAATAAATGACTGGGACCTAATTAAACTTAAAAGCTTTTGCACAACGAAGGAAACTATAAGCAAGGCAAAAAGACGGCCTTCAGAATGGGAGAAAATAATAGCAAATGAAGCAACTGACAAAGAATTAATCTCAAAAATATACAAGTAACTCCTGAAGTTCAATTCCAGAAAAATAAGCAACCCAATCAAAAAATGGGCCCAAGAACTAAACAGACATTTCTCCAAAGAAGACATACAGATGGCTAACAAACACATGAAAAGATGCTGAATATCACTCATTATCAGAGAAATGCAAATCAAAACCACAATGAGGTACCATCTCATGCCGGGTAGAATGGCTGCTATCAAAAAGTCTACAAACAATAAATGCTGGAGAGGGTGCAGAGAAAAAGGAACCCTCTTACACTGTTGATGGGAATGCAAACTAGTACAGCTATTATGGATAACAGTGTGGCGATTTCCTTAAAAAAAAAATAAAAAAAACTGGAAATAGAACTGCCATATGACCCAACAATCCCACTGCTGGGCATACACATGGAGGAAACCAGAATTGAAAGAGACACGTGTACCCCAATGTTCATCGCAGCACTGTTTATGATAGCCAGGGCAAGGAAGCAACCTAGATGTCCATCGGCAGATGAATGGATAAGAAAGCTGTGGTAAATATACACAATGGAATATTACTCAGCCTTTAAAAAGAATGCATTTGAATCAGTTCTAATGAGTTGGATGAAACTGGAGCCTATTATACAGAGTGAAATAAGTCAGAAAGAAAAACACCAATACCGTATATAAATGCATATATGTGAAATTTATAAAGATGATAATAATGACCCTATATGCAAGATAGCGAAAGAGACACAGATGTAAAGAACAGATTTTGGACTCTGTGGGAGAAGGTGAAGGTGGGATAATTTGAAAGAATAGCATTGAAACATGTATATTATCATATGTGAAATAGATCACCAATCCAGGTTCCATGCATGAGGCAGGGTGCTCAGGGCTGATGCACTGGGATGACCCTGAGGGATGGGATGGGGAGGTAGGTGGGATGGTGGATCAGGATGGGGAACACATGTACACCCATGGCTGAATCATGTGAATGAATGGCAAAAAAAAAAAAAAAAAAAAAAACCACAGTATTATAAAGTAATTAGTCTCCAATTAAAATAAATTTTTAAAAAGAAGATTAAAAAAAGAGAGAGAGAACAGATAGTTTTTCAGAATATTTATTTCTTCTGGCTTTGAGATAGACTGTTGTAATCAGAGCTGTAATTCCAACTTCATGGCCTTGCAGTATTAAAGTTCTCTCAAAGGTCTCCATGTGAAAGCCTTATAATAAACTCCCTTCACACACATGCTATGACTATTCATCTGAATGACACAGGACGCATGGTCCCTACTGGAATATCTCCAGGAATACAGAGGGAAAAAGGATTCACAGTAAACAAGGGGAACCCAATCCATTTTCAGACTATTCTGTTAGGGCTTTCTCACATTAAACTGAATCTTGTCTTCCTGGAAAATCCAAACTCTGATGCTTATTCTCTCCTTATAAGCACACAAAATGAATCTAATTTTTGTCAATATGCTGCTGCTGCTGCTGCTAAGTTGCTTCAGTCCTGTCCGACTCTGTGCAACCCCATAGATGGCAGCCCACCAGGCTCCTTGGTCCCTGGGATTCTCCAGGCAAGAACACTAGAGTGGGTTGCCATTTTTTTCTCCAATGCATGGAAGTGAAAAGTGAAAGTGAAGTCGCTCAGTCATGTCTGACTCTTAGCGACCCCATGGATTGCAGCCTACCAGGCTCCTCCATCCATGGGATTTTTCAGGCAAGAGTGCTGGAGTGGGGTGCCATTGCCTTCTCCGCTGTCAATATGACAGTCTTTCAAATACTTGAAGGAAGTGAATCATATCCTTTCCAGCCACTACTCCTTGATGCCTCAATGATCTCTAATAAGGCATGGTCCCATCCTGGCCATTGCCTCTTGACCAGACTCAGATGGCCAGTCCCCATTAATGCCTTGTGCTGAGGAATAAAATCACCACCTCCCCCATCCTGCATAATCAGTCACAAAGCTGACAAACATGGTAAATTATGGGGGCCAGATCATATTTCGGATATGGGTATTATGAAAATCCACATCACTCCCATCTACAGCACAGGTAAATTTAGGGGAACAATTGAGGAATACATATAAACAACTCTAAAAGTACATCCCTTCTCACCCAGAAATTCCATTTCTAGGAATGTATCCCAGGAGTTAGAAAGTACATCAAAGATGTACAATGTGGCATATTTGGAGAGTCAGAAGCAGAAAACAACCTGAACAAGTCTGAAATAAGCCTGCAATATATATGTACAATTTAAATTTTCTGTGGTGTTTTTCTACAATGACTACTTGTATAAGAAGGTAGAGTTGGGGGTGTGCAAGAGAAAGACTGGGGGGAAAAGGGAAGGGAAATCTAGGAGAGGAGGGAGGCAGTAGAAAGAGTGGAGGAAGAGAGGGGAGGAAGGTAGCCTCCTTGAAGTCCATGGTATCTGAGAACCAATAAGGGTCCACTTAACTGCTATGATCCACATTTTTCTATTTTGTTCATGAGACAGAATACCATGAAAGATGTTACTGAACTTCTCATCAAATCCAAATTCACAATGATATTTTATGTTGTTTCTGAGTTCTGGCTTCTTTTATTCAGCCTAAGGTTTTGAGGTTCACCTGTGAGGTAGCATGTGTCTTTTTAAGCCCCATTTTTTTTTCTTTTTACCACAAAAGTGGTTTTAGGCACCAGCAATAATAGACCACGTATCAGGCCATATCACACCTGACCTTGAGGGTAAGTAAGAACAGATGAGTTCTGTGAAATCTTCAGTGTTGTGAGCTTCTCTAGATGTGTCCATGGTTAGCTTCACTGATAGTCCTAGAATCTAATTGTTTTGATAAGAACTGACCATTGGTTTAAAGCCCTGCAGAGAGTCAGAAGCTGGGAGTGGAGGGCCAAGGACAGGTTCTGAGTCCAGTGGAGTGTGGAGGGGTGGGGAGAACAATAAAGGAACAAGTGTCTTCATGAAAAATGGGTTCTATATCCAAGCAGTCTATTCGGGAAAAAAAAAAAAAAAAAAGGAGGAGAGTTTCTCCAAAGGGGCCAAGAAAATATACACTGGTTGTTGTGTACACAAGGATCCTTTTCAGCCCAGTGGTCATTTCTGGGCTCCACTGAACACCCTCTTCATTGGACCAGCTTTGCCCCTTCCCCTTGCACAGTACCTGGAAGGTCCAGGTATATTTTCTTGTGTACACGAGGGAACCATTAAGAAAGGTGGTCCACCCTGGACTTCCTGCATCTACACAAATTAATTTGACTTACAAGAACCTAAGAACAGGAGAGGAAGCTGTAGAAGTCTGGGAGCTCCACAGTTTCTTCATCTTTGCTATTAGAATAGGTCATCAATATGGTGCCTGCTCAAAGAATGTTAAGAAATTTTAGGTTGGTGCAAAAGTAATTGCGGTTTTGCATTATTGAAATCTGGTATTTGACATTGGAATACATGAATGTGGCTATGTTATACATCATTATAATGTTCATTTCTTGCTTTATGTTTTTTGATAACGAATTATTACTTGCTGTTAATTTTATATATTTTTTGGACTATAGAAATAATGTTAGTAAAAAAGCAAATTCGAGCTATTTTCTTATTTGAGTTCAAAATGGGTCATAAAGTGGTGGAGACAACTCACAACATCAACAAGGCATCTGGCCCAGAAATTGCTAATGAATGTACAGTGCAATGATGGTTCAAGTAGTTTTGCAAAGGAGATGAGACCCTTGAAGATGAGCATGATGGCCAGCCATCGGAAGTTGTGACCAAATAAGAGCACCATTGAAGCTGATCCTTTTACAACTATATGAGAAGTTGCCCCCAAAATCAACACCACCAATTCTGCAGTCACTTAGCATTTGAAAGGTGAAAAGGCTCAATAAGTGGGTGTGTTTTGAGCTGACCGCATACCAAAAAATTTGTTTTAAAGTGTCTATTCTTTGCAACAATGAAAACTTTCTTGATTGGACTGTGGCATGAGACAAAACTGGATTCTATATGACAACCAGCAATGACCAGCACAGTGGTTGGACTGAGAAGATGCTCCAAAGCACTTCCGAAAGCCAAATTTATACCAAAAAAGGGTCATGGTCACTGTTCCATGGTCTGCTGCCCATCTGATGCATTATAGATTTTTGAATCCCAGCAAAACCATTACATTTGAGAAGTATGCTCAGCAAATTGATGAGATGTATCAAAAACTGCAATGCCTGCAGCCAGCATTGATCAACAGAAAGGGCCCAATTCTTTGGGATAATACCCAGCAGCACATCACACAACCAACACTTCAAATATTGAACAAATTGGGCTACAAAGTTTTTTATAATTTTTTTAAATTGTTTATTTTTTAATTAAAGGATAACTGCTTTCAGAATTTTGTTGTTTTCTGTCAAACCTCAACATGAATCAGCCATAAGTATACATATGGTTCCTCCCTCTTGAAACTCCCTTGCATCTCCCTCCCCATCCCACACCTCTAGTTTGATACAGAGCTCCTGTTTGAGTTCCCTGAGACATACAGCAAATTCCTGTTGGCTATCTCTTTTACATATGGTAATGTAAGTTTCCATGTTACTCTCTCCAAACATTTCACCCTCTCCTCCCCTCTCCCCATGTCCGTAAGTCTGTTCTCTATGTCTGTTTCACCACTGCTGCCCTACAAATAAATTCTTTGGTACCATTTTTCTAGATTCTATATATATGCATTAGTATATGATATTTATCTTTCTCTTTCTGACTTAGTTCATTTGTAGAATAGGCTCTAGGTTCATCCACCTCATTAGAACTGACCCAAATGTGTTCCTTTTTGTGGTTGAGTAATGGTTTTTCACTGATAACACAGAGGGTAAAAGCGTCTGCCTGCAATCCAGGAGACCTGGGTTCAATCCCTGGGTCAGGAAGATCCCCTGGAGAAGGAAATGGCAACCCACTCCAGTACTCTTACCTGGAAAATCCCATGGACAGAGAAGCCTGGTAGACTACAGTCCATGGGATCATAAAGAGTCGGACACGACTGAGTGACTTCATTTTCACTTTCAGTGGTTTTTCCAGTAGTCATGTATGGATGTGAGCTTTAGACTGTGAAGAAAGCTAAACGCTGAAGAATTGATGCTTTTGAATTGTGGTGTTGGAGAAGACTCTTGAGAGTCCCTTGGACTGCAAGGAGATCCAACCAGTCCATTATAAAGGATATCAGTCCTGAGTGTTCTTTGGAAGAAATGATGCTAAAGCTGAAACTCTTTGGCCACTACATGCGAAGAGTTGACTCACTGGAAAAGACTCTGAGGCTGGGAGCGACTGGGGGTAGGAGGAGAAGGGGACAACAGAGGATGAGATGGCTGGATGGCATCACTGACTCGATGGATGTGAGTTTGAGTGAACTCCAGGAGTTGGTGATGGACAGGGAGGCCTGGTGTGCTGCAATTCATGGGGTCACAAGGAGTCGGACACGACTGGGCGACTGAACTGAACTGAATATTCCATTGTGTATATGTATCACAACTTCTTTATCCATTCATCTGTCAATGGACATCTAGGTTGCTTCCCTGTTCTAGCTATTGTAAATACCACTGCAACAAATATTGGGGTACATGTGTTTTTTTCAATTTTGGTTTCCTGAGGGTGTATGCTTAGGAATGGGATTGCTAGGTCATCACTTCAGTTCAATTCAGTCACTCAGTCTTGTCCGATTCTTTGCAACGCTATGGAATGCAGCATGCCAAGCCTCCATGTCCATCACCAACTCCAGGAGTTTATTCAATTCTTGTTCATTGAGTTGACGATGCCATACAACCATCTCATCCTCTGTCAACCCTTCTCTGGACTTCAATCTTTCCAACCATCAGGGTCTTTTCAAATGAGTCAGTTCGTCGCATCAGGTGGCCAAAGTATTGGAGTTTCAGCTTCACCATCAGTCTTTCCAATGAATATTCAGGACTGATTTCCTTTAGGATGGACTGGTTGGATCTCATTGCAGTCCAAGGGACTCTCAAGAGTCTTCTCCAACACCATAGTTCAAAAGCATTGATTCTTCGGTGCTCAGCTTTCTTTATAGTCCAACTCTCACATCCATACATGACCACTGGAAAAACCATAGTCTTGACTAGATGGACCTTAGTTGGCAAACTAACATCTCTACTTTTTAATATGCTGTTTAGGTTGGTCTTAACTATCCTCCCACAGAGTAAGTGTCTTTTCATTTCATGGGTGTAGTCACCATCTGCAATGACTTTGGAGCCTCAAAAATAAAGTCTCACAACGTTTTCACTGTTTCTCCATCTATTTGCCATGAAGTGATGGGACCAGATGCCATGATCTTAGTTTTCTGAATGTTGAGTTTTAAGCCAAGTTTTTCACTCTCATCTTTCACTTACATGGTGTCATCTTCATATGTGAAGTTATTGATATTTCTCCCAGCACTCTTGATTCCAGCTTGTGATTCATCCAGCCCAGTGTTTCTCATGATGTACTCTGCATAGAAGTTAAATAAGCAGGGTGACAATATACAGCTCTGACGTACTCCTTTTCCTATTTGGAACCAATCTTTTGTTTTCCACGTCCAGTTCTAACTGTTGCTTCCTTACCTGCATATAGGTTTCTCAAGAGGCAGGTCAGGTGGTCTGGTATCCCCATCTCCTTCAGAATTTTCCACAGTTTATTGTGATCCACACAGTCAAAGGCTTTGGCATAGTCAATAAAGCAGAAATAGATGTTTTTCTGGAACTCCCTTGCATTTTCAATCATCCAGTGGATGTTGGCAATTTGACCTCTGGTTCCTCTGCCTTTTCTAAAACCAGCTTGAACATCTGGAAGTTCACAGAACTATACAAAAAAGATCTTCACGACCCAGATAATCACAGTGGTGTGATAACTCACCTAGAGCCAGACATCCTGGAATGTGAAGTCAAGTGGGCCTTAGGAAGCATCACTACAAACAAAGCTAGCGGAGGTGATGGAATTCCAGTTGAGCTGTTTCAAATCCTGAAAGATGATGCTGTGAAAGTGCTGCACTCAATATGACAGCAAATTTGGAAAACTCAGCAGTGGCCACAGGACTGGAAAAGGTCAGTTTTCATTCCAATCCCAAAGAAAGGCAATGCCAAAGAATGCTCAAACTACAGCACAATTGCTCTCATCTCACACGCTAGTAAAGTGATGTTTAAAATTCTCCAAGCCAGGCTTCAGCAATACGTGAACCGTGAACTTCCAGATGTCCAAGCTGGTTTTAGAAAAGGCAGAGGAACCAGAGATTAAACTGCCAACATCCACTGGATCATCAAAAAAACAAGAGGATTCCAGAAAAACATCTATTTCTGCTTTATTGACTATGCCAAAGTATTTGACTGTGTGGATCACAATAAACTATGGAAAATTCTTTAAAAGATGGGCACTCCAGACCACCTGACCTGCCTCTTGAGAAACCTATATGCAACAGTTAGAACTGGACATGGAACAACAGACTGGTTCCAAACAGGAAAAGGAGTACGTCAAGGCTATATATTGTCACCCTGCTTGTTTAATTTATATGCAGAGTACATCATGAGACACACTGGGCAGGAGGAAGCATAACCTGGAATCAAGATTGCTGGGAGAAATATCAATAACCTCAGATATGCAGATGATGCCACCTTTAAGGCAGAAAGTGAACAAGAATATAGAGCCTCTTGATGAAATTGAAAGAGGAGAGTGAAAAAGTTGGCTTAAAGCTCAACATTCAGAAAACGAAGATCATGGCATCCAGTCCCATCACTTCATGGCAAATAGATGGGGAAACAGTGGAAACAGTGGCTGACTTTATTTTTCTGGTCTCCAAAATCACTGCAAATGGTGATTGCAGCCATGAAATTAAAAGATCTTTGCTCCTTGGAAGCAAAGTTATGGCCAACCTAGAGAGCATATTAAAAAGCAGAAACATTACTTTGTCAACAAAGGTCAGTCTATTCAAGGCTATGGTTTTTCCAGTGGTCATGCATAGATGTGAGAGTTGTACTATAAAGAAAGCTGAGTGCAGAAGGATTGATGCTTTTGAATTGTGATGGTGGAGAAGACTCTTGAAAGTCCCTTGGACTGCAAAGAGATCCAACCAGTCCATCCTAAAGGGGACCATTCCTGGGTGTTCATTGAAAGGACTGAGGTTGAAGCTGAAAACTCCAATACTTTGGCCACCTGATGTGAAGAGCTGACTCATTTGAAAAGACCCCAATACTGGGAAAGATTGAAGGCGAGAGGAGAAGGGGACAGCAGAGACTGAGATGGTTGGATGCCATCACCAACTCAATGGACATGGGTTTGGGTGTACTCCAGGAGTTGGCAATGGACATGGAGGCCTGGCATGCTGCAGTTCATGGGACTGCAAAGAGTTAGAAACGACTGAGCAACTGAACTGACTGAATTGATTCTAACTAGTATGAGGTGATATCTCATTATGGTTTTGATTTGCATTTCTCTAATAAAGAGCAATCAGAGAAGGCAATGGTACCCCACTCCAGTGCTCTTGCCTGGAAAATCCCATGGACAGAGGAGCCTGGTGGGCTGCAGTCCATGGGGTCGCTAAGAGTCGGACATGACTGAGCAACTTCACTTTCACTTTTCACTTCCATGCATTGGAGAAGGAAATGGCAACCCACTCCAGTGTTCTTGCCTGGAGAATCCCAGGGATGGGGCTGCCATCTATGGGGTCGCACAGAGTAGGACACAACTGAAGCGACTTAGCAGCTGCAGCAATAATGAGCAATACTGAGCATCTTTTCATGTGTTTGTTAATCATCTGTGTCTTCTTTGGAGAAATGTCTTTTTAGGTCTTTTTCCCACTGTTTGATTGGGTTGTTTTTTTTCTTCTGGTATTGAGTTGTATGAGCTACTTGTTTACTTTGTAAATTAATCCTTTGTCAGTTGTTTCATTTGCTATTATTTTCTCCCATTTTTGTGGTTGTCTTTTCACCAGGTTTACAGTTTCCTTTGCTGTGCAAAAGCTTTTAAGTTTAGTTGGGTACCATTTGTTTGCTTTTGTTTTTATTTCCATTATTCTATGAGGTGTATCATGGAGGATCTTGTTTATTTTATGTCATTGAGTGCTCTGCCCATGTTTTCCTCTAAGAGTTTTACAGTATTTGATCTTATATTTAGGTCTTTAACCCATTTTTAATTTATTTTTGTGTATGGTGTTAGCAAGTGTTCTAATTTCATTCTTTTACATGTAGCTGTCCAGTTTTCCCAGCACCACTTATTGAAGAGGCTGTCTTTGCCCCATTGTATATTCTTGCCTCCTTTGTCAAAAATAAGGTACCCATAGGTGCATGGGTTTATTTCTGGACTTTCTATCTTGTTCCATTTGCCTATATTTCTGTTTTTGTGCCAGCTTCATACTGTCTTGATGACTGTATCTTTGTAGTATAATCTGAAGTCAAGAAGGTGGATTTCTCCTTCTTTCTCAAGACTGCTTTGGATATTTGGGGTCTTCTGTGTTTCCAAATGAATTGTGAAATTTTCTGTTCTAGTTCTATGAAAAATACCATTGGTAATTTGATAGGAATCACATTGAATCTGTAGATTGCACTTGGTAGTATAGTCATTTTCACAATATTGGTTCTTCCTACCCAGGTACATGGAATATCTCTCCATCTGTTTATGTCATCTTTGATTTTTTTCATCAGTGTCTTATAATTTTCTATGTACAGGTCTTTTGTCTCTTTAGGTAGGTTTATTCCTGATATTTAATTCTTTTTGTTGCAATGGTGAGTGGGGATTGATTCCTTAATGTTTCTTTCTGATTTTTCATTGTTGGATATAGGAATGCAAGTGATTTCTGTGTATTGATTTTTGTATAGTGTGCCTGTGACTTTGCTAAATTCACTTATTAGCTCCAGTAATTTTCTGATAGTATCTTTAGGGTTTTCTATGTATAATATCATGCCATCTGCAAACAGTGAGAGCTTTGCTTCTGCTTTTCTGATCTGGACTCTTTTTACTTATTTTACTTCTCTGATTAATGTAGCTAGGACTTACAAAACTATGTTGAATAGCAGTGGTGAGAGTGGACACCCTTGTCTTGTTCCTGATCTTAGGGGAAATGCTTGCAGTTTTTCACCATTGAGAATAACGTAGGCTGTGGGCTTATCATATATAGCCTTTACTATGTTGAGGTAGGTTCCTTTATTGCCTATTTTCTGAAGAATTTCAATTATAAATGTGTGCCAAGTTTTGTCAAAGGCTTTTTTGGCATCTGTTGAGATGCAGAAAAATCATACAATTTTTATCTTTCATTTTGTTAATATGATGTATCACATTGATTGATTTGCATATATTGAATAATCCCTGTACCCCTGGAATAAACCCAAATGATCATGTTGTATAAGCTTTTTAATGTGTTGTTGAATTCTGTTTGCTAGAATTTTGTTGAGAACTTTTGCATCTATGTTCATCAGTGATTTTGGCCTGCAGCTTTCTTTTGTTTTTTTTTATGTTGTCTTTGGCTTTCTTATCAGGGTGATGGTGGCCTCATAGTAAGAGTTTGGAAGTGTTCCTTCCTCTGCAATTTTTTGAAAGAATTTTAGAAGGATAGGCATTAGCTTTTCTCTAAATATTTGACAGAATTCACCTGTGAAGCTATCTGGTCCTAGGCTTGTTTGGGGGGAGATTTTTTCTTATCACAGCTTCGATTTCAGTACTTGTAATTGGGTCATTCATAATCTCTATTTCTTCCTGGTTCAGTCTTGGAAGATCAAACTTTTCTAAGAATCTGCCCATCTCTTCCAGGTTATCCATTTTATTGCCATGTAATTCAAGCTGGTTTTAGAAAAGGCAGAGGAACCAGAGATCAAATTACCAACATCTGCTGGATCATGGAAAAAGCAAGAGAGTTCCAGAAAAACATCTATTTCTGCTTTATTGACTATGCCAAAGTCTTTGACTGTGTGGATCACAATAAACTGTGGAAAATTCTGAAAGAAATGGGAATACCAGACCACCTGACCTGCCTCTTGAGAAATCTGTACGCAGGTCAGGAAGCAACAGTTAGAAGTGGACATGGAAAAACAGACTGGTTCCAAATAGGAAAAGGAGTACGGCAAGGCTGTATATTGTCACCCTGCTTATTTAACTTCTATGCAGAGTACATCATGAGAAACTCTGGACTGGAAGAAACACAAGCTGGAATCAAGATTGCCAGGAGAAATATCAATCACCTCAGATATGCAGATGACACCACCCTTAT
>SJYQ01002912.1:262447-287357 GCA_006410935.1 Redunca redunca | reverse complement strand
CTCCTTGGAAGAAAAGTTATGACCAACCTAGATAGTATATTCAAAAGCAGTGGTATTACCTTGCCGACTAAGGTCCGTCTAGTCAAGGCTATGGTTTTTCCGTGGTCATGTATGGATATGAGAGCTGGACTGTGAAGAAGGCTGAGCACCGAAGAATTGATGCGTTTGAACTGTGGTGTTGGAGAAGACTCTTGAGAGTCCCTTGGACTGCAAGGAGATCCAACCAGTCCATTCTGAAGATCAATCCTGGGATTTCTTTGGAAGGAATGATGCTGAAGCTGAAACTCCAGTACTTTGGCCACCTCATGCGAAGAGTTGATTCACTGGAAAAGACTCTGATGCTGGGAGGGATTGGGGGCAGGAGGAGAAGGGGACGACCCAGGATGAGATAGCTGAATGGCATCACGGACACGATGGACGTGAGTCTGAGTGAACTCCGGGAGATGGTGATGGACAGAGAGGCCTGGCATGCTGCGATTCATGGGGTCACAAAGAGTCGGACACGACTGAGCGGCTGAACTGAACTGAACTGAATTGTTCGTAATGGTCTCTTATAATCCTTTGTATTTCTGTATTGTCTGTTGTAACCTCTCCTTTTTCATTTCTAATTTTGTTGATTTTATTCTTCTCTCTTTTGTTCTTGATGCATCTGGATAAAAGTTAGTCGATTTTTTTTTCTTCTCAAAGAACCAGCTTTTAGATTTATTAATCCTTGCTATTGTTTGTTTCATTTCTTTTTCATTTATTTCTGCTCCGATCTTTTTTATTTCTTTATTTCTGATAATTTTGGGATTTTTTTTTCTTCTTTTTCCAGTTGTTTTAGGTGTAAAGTTAGGCTGTCTATTTGATGTGTTTTTTTGTTGTTGTTGTTTCTTGAGGTAGGATTGTATTGCTATAAACTTCCCTCTTAGAACTGCTTTTGCTGCATCCCATACATTTTCACTTGTCGTGTTTTCATTGTCATTTGGTTTCTTCAGTAACCTGTTCGTTATTTAGAAACATATTTTTAAATCTCCATTTGTTTGTGTTTTTTTTACAGATTTTTTTCTTGTAATTCATATCTAATCTTATAGCGTTGTGGTCAGAAAAGATGCTTGATACAATTTCAATTTTTTTTAATTTACTGAGGTTTGATTCGTGATACAAGATGTGCTCTCTCCTGGACAATGTTCCATGTGCACTTGAGAAGGTGTGTTCTTCTGCATTTGGATGGAATGTCCTGAAGTTATCAATGAGATCCATCTCATCTAATGTATGGTTTAAGACTTGCGTTTCCTTATTAATTTTCTGTTTTGATGATAGGTCTGTTGGTGTAAGTGGGATGTTAAAGTCTCCTCCTATTATTGTGCTATTGTCATTTCTCCTTTTATGTCTGTTAGTATTTGTCTTATGTATTGAGGTGCTCCTGTGTTGGATGCATAGATATTTTAAATTGTTATTTCTCTTGGGTTGATCCCTTGATTATTTGTAGCATCCTTCCTTATCTCTTGTAATCTTCTTTATTGTAACATTTATTTTGTATAATACGAGAATTGCTACTCCAGTTTTCTTTTGCTTTCCATTTGCATGGAATATATTTTTCCATCCTCTCACTTTCAGTCTATATATGTCTTTAGGTCTGAAGTGGGTTTCTTGTAGATAACATATATACAGGTCTTGTTTTTATATCCATGCAGCCAGTCTGTATCTTTTGCTTGAAGCATTTAATCCATTTACATTTGAAGTAATTATTGATATATAGGTTCCTATTGCCATTTTAATTGCTTTGGGTTTGCTTTTGTAGATATTTTTCTTCTCCTGTATTTCCTGACTATATAATTCCCTTTAACATTTGTTGTAAAGCTGGTTTGGTGGTACTGAATTTTCTTAACTTTTGTTTGTCTGAAAAGCTTTCGATTTCTCCATCAATTTTGAATGAGATCCTTACCAGGTAGAGTAATCTTGGTTGTAGATTTTTTCCCTTTCAGTACTTTAAATATATCCTGCCATTCCCTTCTGGCCTGCAGAGTTTCTGCTGAAAGATCAGCTGTTAAGTAAATGGGGTTTCCTTTGTATGTTACTTGTTGCTTTTCCCCTGCTGCTTTTAATATCCTTTGTGTGTTTAATCTTTTTTAGTTTGATTAGTATGTGTCTTGGCCTGTTTCTCCATGGGTTTATCCTATATGGGACTCTTTGTGCCTCTTGGACTTTATTGACTATTTCCTTTTCCATGTTGGGGAAATTTTCAACTATAATCTCTTCAAAATTTTTCTCATAACTTTTATTTTTCCCTTCTTTTTCTGGGACCCCTATAATTTGAATGTGGGTGGATTTAATATTGTCCCAGAGGTCTCTGAGACTAACCTCAGTTCTTTTCATTCTTTTTACTTTATTCTACTCTTCAGCAGTTATTTCCACCATTTTATCTTCCAGCTCATTGATCTGTTCCTCTGCTCCAAATATTCTGCTACTGACTCCTTCTAGAGTATTTTTAATTTTATTAATGTACTGTTTGTCTTTATATGTTTATTCCTTAATTCTTCTAAGTCTTAGTTAATTGATTGTTGCATTTTCTCCATCCTATTTTCAAGGTTTTTGATCATCTTTGCTATCATTATTCTGAATTCTTTTTCAGGCAGTTTGCCTATTTCTTCTTCATTTATTTGGGCTTGTGTATTACTGTCTGTTCCTTCATTTGTGCAGTATTTCTCTGCCTTTTCATTATTTTTTTTTAACTTACTGTGTTTGATGTCTCCTTTTCCCAGGCTTCAAGTTTGAATTATTTATTCCTTTTGGTTTCTCCCCTCCTAAGGCTGGTCCAGTGGTTTGTGTAAGCCTCATGTAGGGTGAGATTTGTCCTGAGTTATTGTTTTTTTCCTCTGATGGGCAGAGTGAGGTTTTAATCCTGTCTGCTGATGATTGGTTTTGTATTTTTGTTTTATTTGTTATTTGGATGAGGCCTCCTGTACAGGGTGCTACTGGCATTTGGGTGATGCCAGGTCTTGTATACAAGTGGCTGCCTTTGTGGGAGTTCTCACAATTGAATACTCCCTAGGGTTAGTTCTCTGGTAGTCTAGATTCTTGGAGTCAGTACTCCCACTCCAAAGGCTCAGGGCTTGATCTCTGGCCAGGAGATTTCACACGTGGTTTGTTATGGCATTAAATGGGATTCAAACAAATACCCAAAAGCAGGAAACCAAAAAGAACCCTAGACAAATGGCACTTACAAAATCAGGCAAATAATAATTAAAATAATGAAATATACACATATACATATACACCCATAAGCAAAATCAAGACAGACCAACAAGCATAAAGTACAGTAGATCAACTCAGCGAAAAAAGGAAGCAAAAAAATTATATCCACCAGTTAAGAAGAAAGCTAAATAAAGCACAAATTGGAAAACAAAACTAAAGCAAGGTGCCAACTGGGGAATAAAGCAATGAAAGCAAAACTAAGAAATATGATGAGAAAAAGAAAGAAGAAAGAATAGAAATGCAGAATTAAATAAAGGTATATAAAGAAGATTTTTATATATTAAAGATCAACTGCATGGGGAAAATAAGAGGAAAAACAAACAAAGTAATAAATGTAGAAAAATAATAATAGATTTAATTTTTTAATTTAAATTAAAAAGAGAGGGGATAAAAAGTAGAAGAAGAAAAACAATGAAAACGCCACAAAACTGAAAAAGGCCAACATACAGGCAGAGGTTTATAACAGCAATAAAAAGTGTGATTGAAGAAAAATTTTTTAAAAGAAACCCTCAAAAGCTTAATTAGATTTCATACTGCTAATAAAATCAACAACTACAAGAGAAGGGGGGAAAGGAAAGAAAAAAAATCCAAAATAAACTACAGAACAAGTTAAAAGGTAAGAATAATAAATGTCTTTCTTGAGTCTCTGCTGTCAGCATCCTTTCCCTCACTGGGAGTCATAGTCCACCTTACCTCCCTAGGATGCCCTCCAACACTGTGCTGGGTCTCTGGACCAGCTGTGGGGGCAGCTCAGACTTTAATCTGGTCCTATTCCTGTGTAATCTTGCCTCTACTGTACACAGCTATCAGAACTAGTGTGTTTTATTTTGTGGAGCTCTGTCCTTTTATATAGACACAGAGTCTGCCTAGTTTATCATATGGATTTAATCTGCAGCTTGTATAGCTGGTGGGAAGGTTTTGTGTCTTCTTCCTTAGCCACACTGTTCCCAGGTTTCAACTGTGGTTTTATTTCCACCTCTGCATGTGGGTCGTCCCCAGGGGTTTGCTCCTGAGGCTGCCCTGGAGGACTTGGGTCTGCCCCAGTGAGGGTCACGTGTGGAGATGTTGCAGCTGCTTGGGTGGCTGGGATTCTGGCAGTACCAGGTACTCGGGGGGAGTTGGTGGCTAGGACAGCAGGAAATATACTGCTCTAGAAGGGTATGAACCGTGAACTTCCTGATGTTCAAGCTGGTTTTAGAAAAGGCAGAGGAACCAGAGATCAAATTGTCAACATCCGCTGGATCATGGAAAAAGCAAGAGAGTTACAGAAAAACATCTATTTCTGCTTTATTGACTATGCTAAAGCCTTGACTATGTGGATCACAATAAACTGTGGAAAATTCTGAGAGATGGGAATACCAGACCACCTGACCTGCCTCTTGAGAAATCTGTATGCAGGTCAGGAAGCAACAGTTAGAACTGGACATGGAACAACAGACTGGTTCCAAATAGGAAAAGGAGTACATCAAGGCTGTATATTGTCACCCTGCTTGTTTAACTTATATGCAGAGTACAGAGTAAAGATCTGGCCTGAATGCCCCGAGCACAATCTGAGTGAACTAACTTGGGCTAGCAAACCAGACTGTGAGATAACTACCACACGAAAAGCCAGCCCTAAGCTAAGACACCGCCAGGCCTGTGCACAGAACAGAGGACTGAACAGAGATAGCCAGCTGCAGACCATCCCTCTCTGGTGACAGGCAGCCAGAGCATCCCCAGAGAGACATTATCTACAAAACTGCAAGCAGGCTTCTTTGCTAACTAAGACGTCCTGGGGTTCAGGACAGTCAACATCCGCATGAGAAGGTTTGCCCATTGTACACCTAGAAAACCGAGCAACAGGGACAGGGGAGGTGATAAGTCACAGCGGCCGCACTCGCCAAACACCCCATCACCTGAGCTACTCATACCTGGGAAGGGCACAAAACGCAGGCCCAACCGAGTCTGTGCCTCTGAGGACTACCCGAGTGCCTGAACCTGAGCAGCTTAGACCTTGGAGGTGCATGCAGCCCAGGGCCGGCCTCAGACTGTTCCCGGTGTAGCAACCTAGAGCCTGAGCAGTGTGGGCAGGGAGGGTACACGTGCTGTGAGCAGGGGCAGGCCCAGTGTGGCTGAGGCACTGCGAGCACACACCAGTGTTATTTGTTTGCAGCCTCCCTCCCTCCCCACAGCGCGACTGAACAAGTGAGCCTAAAAAAAAGTGTCTACCACTGCCCCCATTGTGTCAGGGTGGAAATCAGACACTGAAGAGACCAGCAAACAGAAGCTAAAACAGAGGGAATTGCCTTGGAAGTGACAGGTGCAATAGATTAAAACCCTGTCATTAGTACTGAATACATAGGAAGGGGCCTATAGATCTTGAGAAATATAAGGCGGACCAAGGAACTATCCGAAAATGAACTGACCCCACAATACCCACAACAACACCAGAGAAACTCCTAGATATATTTTTACTATTTTTATGATCATTTTTTTTTATTTTTTTAAAGTCCTCTNCTTTTCTTTATTTTATATTATTGAAATTCCAAAATCTACTCTAGATTTTTAATCCTTGCTTTTTGGTATTTGTTATCAATTTTGTACCTTTAAGAACGCAATCTTCAGTACCCATTTTTACTTGGGAGCAATATTACTGTCTTCACTGCTCTCGCCCCCTAGGACTCTCCTTTTTCTCCACCAGGTCGCCTGTGTCTCCTCCCTACACCTTCTCTTCTCTACCCAACACTGTGAATTTCTGTGTGTTCCAAATGGTGGAGAACATTTAGGGAACTGATTACTGGCTGGATCTCTCTCCTTTTCATTCCCCCTTTTATCCTCCTGGCCACCTCTCTCTCCTTCCTCCCTCTTCTCTTTTCTGTATAACTCCATGAACATCTATGAGCATCCAGTTGTGGAGTACACATAAGGAAGTGATTACTGACTAGCTTGCTTTCTCCTCTTTTGATTCCCCATCACTCATTCGGGTCACCTCTAACTCCCTCCACCCTCTTCTCTTCTCCATGTAACTCTGTGAACCTCTCTGGGTGTCCCTCACTATGGAGAAACTTTTCATCTTTACCTAGATGTTTTATCAATGGTGCTGTATAGAAGGAGAAGTCTTGAGACTACTGTAAAAATAAGACTGCAAACCAGAAGCAAGAAGCTTAAGTCCAAACCCTGAGAACACCAGAGAACTTTAATTGAGAGGAGCTGATAAACACCTCCATACCTACACTAAAACCAAGCACCATGCAAGGGCCAATAAGTTCCAGAGTAAGACATACCATGCAAATTCTCCAGCAACACAGGAACACACCCCTGAGCTTCAATATACAGGCTGCCCAAAGATACTCCAAAACTATTGACATCTCATAACTCATTACTGGACACTTCATTGCACTCCAAAGAGAAGAAATCCAGTTCCACCAACCAGAACACTGACACAAGCTTCCCTAACCAGGAAACCTTGACAAGCCACCTGTACAACCCCACCCACAGTGAGGAAACTCCACAATAAAGAGAACTCCACAAACTGCCAGAATACAGAAAGGACACCCCAAACGCAGCAATATAAACAAGATGAAGAGATAGAGGAATACTCAGCAGGTAAAGGAACAGGATAAATGCCCACCAAACCAAACAAAAGAGGAAAAGATAGGGTATCTACCTGATAAAGAATTCCGAATAATGATAGTGAAAATGATCCAAAATCTTGAAATCAAAATGGAATCACAGATAAACAGCCTGGAGTTAAGGCTTGAGAAGATGCAAGAAAGGTTTAACAAGGACCTAGAAGAAGTAAATAAGAGTCAATATATAATGAATAATGGAATAAATGAGATCAAAAACACTCTGGAGGCAACAAATACTAGAATAACTGAGGCAGAAGATAGGATTAGTGAAATAGAAGATAGAATGGTAGAAATAAATGAATCATAGAGGAAAAAAGAAAAATGAATTAAAAGAAATGAGGACAATCTCAGAGACCTCGAGGACACTGTTAAACGCCCCAAAATTTGAATCATAGGAGTCCCAGAAGAAGAAGACAAAAAGAAAGACGATGAGAAAATATTTGAGGAGATAATAGTTGAAAACTTCCCTAAAATGGGGAAGGAAATAATTACCCAAGTCCAAGAAACCCAGAGAGTCCCAAACAGGATAAATCCAAGGTGAAACACCCCAAGACATATATTAATCAAACTAATGAAGATCAAACATAAAGAACAAATATTAAAAGCAGCAAGGGGGAAACAACAAATAATACACAAGGGGATTCCCATAAGGATAACAGCTGATCTTTCAATAGAAACTCTTCATGCCAGAAGGGAATGGCAAGATATACTTAAAGTGATGAAAGAAAGTAACCTACAGCCCAGATTACTGTACCCAGCAGGGATCTCATTCAAATATGAAGGAGAAATCAAAAGCTTTACAGACAAGCAAAAGCTGAGAGAATTCAGCACCACTAAACAAGCTCTCCAAAAAATGCTTAAGGATAGTCTCTAGACAGGAAACACAAAAAGGGTGTATAAACCTGAACCCAAAACAATAAAGTAAATCGTGACGGGATCATACTTATCAATAATTACCTTAAATGTAAATGGGATGATGCCCCAACCAAAAGCAAAAGACTGGCTGAATGGATACAAAAACAAGACCCCTATATATATTGTCTACAAGAGACTCACCTCAAAACAGGGGACACATACAGACTGAAAGTGAAGGGCTGGAAAAATATTTTCCATGCAAAATAGCAAAAGAAAGCAAGAGTAGCAATACTCATATCAGATAAAAAAGACTTTAAAACAAAGGCTGGGGAAAGAGACAAAGAAGGCCACTACATAATGATCAAAGGATCAATCCAAGAAGAAGATATAACAATTATAAATATATATGCACCCAACATAGGAGCACCGCAATATGTAAGACAAATGCCAACAAGTATGAAAGGGGAAATTAACAAAAATACAATAATAGTGGGAGACTTTAATACCCCACTCACACCTATGCATAGATCAACTAAACAGAAAATTAACAAGGAAAAACAAACTTTAAATGATACATAGACCAGTTAGACCTAATTGATATCTATAGGACATTTCACCACAAAACAATGAATTTCACCTTTCTCTCAAACACACATGGAACCTTCTCCAGGATAGATCACATCCTGGGCCATAAATCTAGCCTTGGTAAATTCAAAAAAAACTGAAATCATTCCAAGCATCTTTTCTGACCACAATGCAGTAAGATTAGATCTCAATTACAGGAGAAAAACTATTAAAAATTCCAACATATGGAGGCTGAACAACACACTGCTGAATAACCAACAAATCACAGAAGAAATCAAGAAAGACATCAAAATACACATAGAAATGAATGAAAATGAAAACAAAACAACCCAAAACCTGTGGGACACTGTAAAAGCAGTGCTAAGGGGAAAGTCCATAGCAATACAGGCATATCTCAAGAAACAAGAAAAAAGTCAAATAAATAACCTAACTCTACACCTAAAGCAACTAGAAAAGGAAGAAATGAAGAACCCCAGCATTAGTAGAAGGAAAGAAATCTTAAAAATTAGGGGGGAGATTAATGCAAAAAAAATCAAAAGAGACCATAGCAAAAATCAACAAAGCCAAAAGCTAGTTCTTTGAAAGGATAAATAAAATTCACAAACAATTAGGCAGACTCATCAAGAAGCAAAGGGAGAAAAATCAAATCAATAAAATTAGAAATGAAAACAGAGAGATCACAACAGACAACACAGAAATACAAAGCATCATAAGAGACTACTATCAGCAATTATGTGCCAATAAAATGGACAACATGGAAGAAATGGACAAATTCTTAGAAAACTACAACTTTCCAAAACTGAACCAGAAAGAAATAGAAAATCTTAACAGACCCATCACAAGCACGGAAATTGAAACTGTAATCAGAAATCTTCCAGCAAAAAAAAGCCCAGGACCAGACGGCTTCACAGCTGGATTCTACCAAAAATTTAGAGAAGAGCTAACACCTATCCTACTCAAACTGTTCCAGAAAATTACAGAGGAAGGTAAGCTTCCAAACTCATTCTATGAAGTGACCATCACCCTAATACCAAAACCTGACAAAGATGACACAAAAAAAGAAAACTACAGCCCAATATCACTGATGAACATACATGCGAAAATCCTTAACAAAATCTAGCGATCAGAATCCAACAACACATTAAAAAGATCATACACCATGACCAAGTGGGCTTTACCCCAGGGATGCAAGGATTCTTCAATATCCACAAATCAATCAATGTAATACACCACATTAACAAACTGAAAAATAAAAGCCATATGACAATCTCAATAGATGCAGAGAAACCTTTTGACAAAATTCAACATCTATTTATGATAAAAACTCTCCAGAAAGCAGGAATAGAAGGAACATATCTCTACATAATAAAAGCTATATATGACAAACCCACAGCAAACATTATCCTCAGTGGTGAAAAATTGAAAGCATTTCCCCTAAAGTCAGGAACAAGACGAGGATGCCCACTTTCACCATTACTATTCAACATAGTTCTGGAAGTTTTAGACATAGCAATCAGAGCAGAAAAAGAAATAAAAGGAATCCAAATTGGAAAAGAAGAAGTAAAACTCTCACTGTTTACAGATAACATGATCCTCTACATAGAAAACCCTAAAGACTCCACCAGAAAATTATTAGAGCTAATCAATGGATATAGTAAAGTTGCAGGATATAAAATCAACACACAGAAATCCTTTGCATTCCTACACACTAATAATGAGAAAACAGAAAGAGAAATTAAGGAAACAGTTCCATTCACCATTGCAATGAAAAGAATAAAATACTTAGGAATATATCTACCTAAGGAAACTAAAGACCTATATATAGAAAACTATAAAACACTGGTGAAAGAAATCAAAGAGGACACTAATGGATGGATCCATGAACATGGATCAGAAGAATCAATATAGTGAAAATGAGTGTACTACCCAAAGCAGTCTATAGATTCAATGCAATCCCTATCAAGCTACCAGCGGTATTTTTCACAGAGCTAGAACAAATAATTTCACAATTGGTATGGAAATACAAAAAACCTCGAAGAGCCAAAGCAATCTTGAGAAAGAAGAATGGAACTGGAGGAATCAACCTGCCTGACTTCAGGCTCTACTACAAAGCCACAGTCATCAAGACAGTATGGTACTGGCACAAAGACAGACATATAAATCAATGGAACAAAATAGAAAGCCCAGAGATAAATCCACACACCTATGGACACCTTATCTTTGACAAAGGAGGCAAGAATACACAATGGATTAAAGACAATCTCTTTGACCAGTGGCGCTGGGAAAACTGGTCAACCACTTGTAAAAGAATAAAACTAGAACACTTTCCTAACATCATACACAAAAATAAACTTAAAATGTATTAAAGATCTAAATGTAAGACCAGAAACTATAAAACTCCTAGAGGAGAACATAGGCAAAACACTCTCATCATCACAGCAGGATCCTCTATGACCCACCTCCCAGAATATTGGAAATAAAAGCAAAAATAAACAAATGTGATCTAATTAAAATTAAAAGCTTCTACACAACAAAGGAAACTATAAGCAAGGTGAAAAGACAGCCTTCAGAATGGGAGAAAACAATAGCAAATGAAGCAACTGACAAACAACTAATCTCAAAAATATACAAGCAACACCTGCAGCTCAATTCCAGAAAAATAAACAACCCAATCAAAAAATGGGCCAAAGAACTAAACAGACATTTCTCCAAAGAAGACATACAGATGGCTAACAAATACATGAAAAGATGCTCAACATCACTCATTATCAGAGAAATGCAAATCAAAACCACAATGAGGCACCATTTATGACAGTCAGAATATCTGTAATCCAAATGTCTACAAGCAATAAATGTTGGAGAGGGTCTGGAGAAAAGCTAACCCTCTTATGCTGTTGGTGGGAATGCAAACTAGTACAGCCACTATGGAGAACAGTGTGGAGATTCCTTTAAAAACTGGAAATAGAACTGCCTTACGACCCAGCAATCCCACTGCTGGGCATACACACTGAGGAAACCAGAATTGAAAGAGACACGTGTACCCCAATGTTCATCGCAGCACTGTTTATAATAGCCAGGACATGGAAGCAACCTAGATGTCCATCAGCAGATGAATGAATAAGAAAGCTGTGGTACATATCCACAATGGAGTATTCAGTTCAGTTCAGTCGCTCAGTCATGTCTGACTCTTTGCGACCCCATGAATCGTAGCACGCCAGGCCTCCCTGTCCATCACCAACTCACGAAATTCACTCAGACTCACGTCCATCCAGTCAGTGATGTCACCCAGCCATCTCATCCTCTGTCGTTCCCTTTTCCTCCTGCCCCCAATCCCTCCCAGCCTCAGAGTCTTTTCCAATGAGTCAACTCTTCGCATGAGGTGGCCAAAGTACTGGAGTTTCAGCTTCAGCTTCATTCCCTCCAAAGAAATCCCAGGGCTGATCTCCTTCAGAATGGACTGGTTGGATCTCCTTGCAGTCCAAAGAGACTCTCAAGAGTCTTCTCCAACACCACAGTTCAAAAGCATCAATTCTTCAGCGCTCAGCTTTCTTCACAGTCCAACTCTCACATCCATACATGACCACAGGAAAAACCACAGCCTTGACTAGATGGATCTTTGTCGGCAAAGTAATGTCTCTGCTTTTGAATATGCTATCTAGGTTGGTCATAACTTTTCTTCCAAGGAGTAAGCATCTTTTAATTTCATGGCTGCAATCACCATCTGCAGTGATTTTGGAGCCCAAGAAAATAAAATCTGACACAGTTTCCACTGTTTCCCCATCTATGCAGCCATTAAAAAGAATACATTTGAATCAGTTCTAATGAGGTGGATGAAACTGGAGCCTATTATACAGAGTGAAGTAAGCCAGAAAGAAAATCACCAGTACAGTATGTTAATGTATATATACAGAATTTAGAAAGATGGTAATGATAACCCTGCATGCGAGACAGCAAAAGAAATACAGATGTATAGAACAGTCTTTTGGACTCTGTCGGAGAGGGAGAAGGTGGGATGATTTGGGAGAATGGCTTTGAAACATGTATAATATCATATATGAAAGGGATTGCCAGTCCAGGTTCGATGCATGATACTGGATGCTTGGGGCTGGTGCACTGAGACAACTCAGAGAGATGGTACGAGGAAGGAGGAGGGAGGGGGGTTCAGGATGAGGAACACGTGTATACCTGTGGCGGATTCATGCTGATGTATGGCAAAACAAATACAATACTGTAAAGTTAAAAAAAAAAAAAAAACTCAAGGCTTAAAACTCAAGATTCAAAAAACAAAGATCATGGCACCTGGTCCCATCACTTTATGGGAAATAGATGGGAGACAATGGAAACCGTGACACACTTTGTTTTCTTAGGCTCCAAAATCACCATGGACAGCGACTGAAGCCATGAAATTAAAAGACGCTTGCTCCTTGGAAGAAAAGCTATGACATACCTAGACAGTGTATTAAAAAGAAGAGACATAACTTTGAGAACAAAGGTCTGCCTGGCCAAAATTATAGTTTTCCAATAGTCATGTATGGATGTTAGTGTTGGGGGTATAAAGAAGGGTAAGCACTGAAGAATTGATGCTTTTCAACTGTGGTGTTGGAGAAGACTCTTGAGAGTCCCTTAGGCTGCAAGAAGATCAAACCAGTCAATCCTAAAGGAAATCAGTCCTGAATATTCATTGGAATGACAGATGCTGAAGCTGAAACTCCAAAACTTTGGCCACCTGATGTGAAGAACTAACTCATTGGAAAAGACCCTGATGCTGGGAAAGATTAAAGGCAGGAGGAGAAGGGGATGACAGAGGATGGGATGGTTGGATGGCATCACCAACTTGATGGACATGTGTTTGAGTAAGCTCTGGGAGTTGGTGATGGACAGGAAGAAGCCTGGTGTGCTGCGTTCCATGGGGTCACAAAGAGTTAGGCACAAGTGAATGACTGAACAGCAACAAAAATACTGTCTTCCATAATGGCTGTATCAGTTTACATTCACACCAATAGTGCATCAGGGTTCCCTTTTCTCCACACCCTCTCCAGCATTTATCATTTGTGGACTTTTGGATGATGGCCATTCTGACCGATTTGAGATGACACTTCATTTTGGTTTTGATTTGCATTTCTCTAATGACTGAGGGTGAGCATCTTTCCATGTGTTTATTAGCCATTAATATATCTTCTTTGGAGAAATGTCTGTTTAGGTCTTCAGTCAGTCTACTTTTTGGTTAGGTTGTTTGCTTTTTTGATACTGAGCCACATGAGCTCCTTGTATATTTTGGAGATTAATTCTCGGTCAGTCGTTCTAGCTGGAAGGATTTGAGCATATTCTTGCTAGCATATGAAATGAGTGTAATAGTACCATAGTTTGAACATTCTTTAGCATTGCCCTTCTTTGGGATTGGAATGAAAACTAATCCCATGGGATAAAATCTATTAAAATGCAGTTGCAAAAAAAGAAAGGAAAGGAAAATACTTCCAGAACACAGAACTTGATTTTATAATAGCTTTGTACTCAACAACATCTTAATAAATTTCCACTCAAAGTGTACTGGAAGCTTGTCATCTTTTTTCCTATATATTAGAGTTTCACCTGAGGGAGAAATTTCTGAAAAATAATTCTGGTTACCAAGAATGAAGAAAATATTCAACAGATCACAGTTTCATGACAACATTATTTATGAAGGAAACATCATTGCTTATGTTCAGCCTACTGTCGAAACATCTGTAACATGCTTCTAAAAGGCCCAGAGAGAACCGTGTGTAGAGATTACCAAGGGCAACAGTGAAAGTGCTGGCTTCCCTCTTCTTTCCCTAACACACTTTCTGAGATGAGCTTTAGCACCTAGACTGTCCCTGGTGGCTCAAGTATCATCAAGAGTCTGGATACCGAGCTGAGTTTGCTGTAAGCTTAGAGATGATAGGTGTTTTGTTTTGTTTTAAATCAGTTTTATTTCCTAAATTCCTCTCACGTTCCCACTGGTGTGATTTCATTTTGAAAACATTTCGTCTTTAAGTTCCAGAACAGTTTTTAGAAATTTTTTTGAAAATAAGGGCAACAACTCATGTAATTGACTATGAAAAAGAAATACACCACAGGACTATGCTTATCAGTGTCTGTGTTGTGTGTATATGTGAATTGAGATCTCCAATCTACAGCTGTATTAAATTTTGGATCTGTATCTTTTCTATACTGAATCATAGAATATTGACATGATATTAAAAAAAAATCAATCCATTGTCTGCAATTATTTATGTTTTCAAATACCTTGAAGACAGGGGCTTTTTCTGTAGTGCTTGGTTCCACAAATAACAACTAGTAGATGACCAATAGAGTGAAAAGGTCCCCACTTCTTACATGTTAAAACCTGAGGCTAAGAGAAGAAAAGTGACTGGCACAGCTCTTCCAAAGCTATGTTTCAGTAGAACTGGGACGTCACAGCATCTTCACCTACATCCCAACTCTCTGTCCAATAATAGATTTTAAATGTCTACTGATGTTTTAAAATGGATGAATTCTCCTCTTTACTTCATAAAGGCCTAAGTTTGTGAGGTAAAGCTACTATCAGATATCAAATATTTAATCCACATAACTTCTTTAAAGCATAAATAACCCCCAGGGAAATGTATTCCTTGTTTAACAGTTTCAGTTCCTTGATTGACAGACAACAGAACTTGGAAACTTGAATAGTCTGGATCTATGAACTGCAACTTCCAAAGAACCACTATACGTGGTTTGCTCTTCATGCCATCACATACAAAAAAGAAAGTCCACCACAAATAATTTATTACAAATTCTACTTTTGAAAATTAACTATAGAAAGGAGTTGAATTTAACCTATCATTAAAAGAGCAAATAAATAATTTTTGGCCCCTAAACCTTTTGGGCAAACTAGGCTTGTCTTTGCAGTACTTATTTGGGCTTCTATTTTCTTGAAGGAATGAAGTCGTGCTAGGAGATACAAGGAGAAGGAAGCAAGATAAACACGAGTGTGCCAGCTGCTCTAAGATGAGCAACCTCAAAGATTTAAACTTGGTTCCAAATCCTTGAAAAAATAAATGAATCAGCATGTGGAGAAGCCTACAGGTCTTGAACATGAAGAGCCTGATTAACTGTGGTCATGAGCACTCAGAAGCTATGATGAAAGAAATCCAGTTCCACTTAATGCTCCAAACTTTATGACTGTAGTTTTTGCATTAACTGACAAGTGGAACAACATCACAGCCATAATGACATAGACTCCTCCAATCACTTTCTCTCTATAGTTTCATAGTAAGATGAGATCTGTGTGGGTCTTTGCAGGTTATTATCCTGTGTTTTATCCAGTGCCTGAACTAAACAAGTGCTGAATAAATCTGCACAGTCTACCCTAAACAGTCTTATTTATTTCTCACAAAAGTCTTATGAAACAAGGAGGGCAGAATATTATAGGCAGATTATTCCCATCTCCCAGAAGACAAAGTTCCCAGACACCATGTCGTCATCATCACTAAGGTTCATTAGGCACTGACAATGTGCTAAGCCCTCTGAATGTATTAACCTGTTTAATTTCCATGGTATTGTGATATGGTGGATATGAATAGCATCTCTATTTTACAGGTAAGAAAACTATGACACAGAGAAATTAATATGTAAGTATTAACATAACTACAATCAGCTATCACAATTAGGAACTAGCACTGGGACTGAACCTAGGAAGGTGACTCCAGAGTCCATACTTATATCATGACAATATCATGCCTTGATATTTGACTGCCCAAGTGGTATCCACTTGCTTTAGGCTTAGTCACATGACTAGTTAGTTGATGGCTAGTCCAAGACTACTTCCATCCTCCCTCCAGCCCACCCCCCTACCTCAGTAGGTCCTATCAATCATCACCTGCAAAAACAAAGCTGCCCTGGCCCTCAACACAAGTCTAATTAACTGGACAGAGTGAGCATGTCCAATTAACTGATGAACTAACTCTTCATAGAAACCCAAGTCAGGAGTATACCTTCCAAAGACAGGTAAAAGGCCTCAAGGTGGAGGCATCAACCACTGGTAAACCTCCAGGGACACCCAAATTTGAAACTTACTATTGAAGATTCACCTGTTAGATAACACAAAGCCTCTTATATGTTATTGGAAGTCATTACCTTATTAGGAAAACCTGATAGTTGGAGAACATGCCACAGCTGTGTGATTCCAGGAATGAAAGGGCAATGAAAGAAAGAAACATATAGCCTGTGTCCTATAGGGAGATTACTTGTAAGAAGCTTCTTCATATGGGACAACCTAACAATGCTATTTAAGAGTCCATGTTTTAGCAACTAGTCTAGGACATTTAAATATGTTTACATCAAATATAGGGTGTTTCCCTCTTACACTGTTGATGGGAACACTAACTAGTACAGCCACTATGGAGAATGGTGAGGAGATTCCTTAAAAAACTGGATATAGAATTGCCATATGACCCAACAATCCCACTGCTGGGCATACACACTGAGGAAACCAGAATTGAAAGAGATACATGCACCCCAATGTTCTTTACAGCACTGTTTACAATACCTAGGACATGAAAGCAACCTAGATGTTCATCGACAGACAAATGGATAAGGAAGTTATGATACATATACACAATGGAATATTACTCAGCTTGAAAAAAAATCATTTTAGTAAGTTCAAATGAGGTGCATGAAACTGCAGTCTATTATACAGAGTGAAGTAAGTCAGAAAGAGAAATACCAATACAGAATATTAATGCATATATATGGAATTTAGAAAGATGGTAATGACAATCCTATATGCAAGGCAACAAAAGAGACATAGAGCCTATAAAGAACAGGCTCTTGGACTATATGGGAGAAGGCGAGGGTGGGATGATCTGAGAAAATAAAATTGAAACTTGTATATTACCATATGTAAAATAGATGACCAGTGCAGGTTCAATGAAAGTGAAGCAGGGCACTCAAGCCGGTACTCTGGGACAATCCTGAGGGATGGGGTGAAAAGGGAGGAGGGAGGGGGGTTCAGGAGGAAAGGACAATTGGGCACCCATGCCTGATTCATGTTGATGAATGGCAAGACCACCACAATATTGTTAGTTAATTATCCTCCAATTAAAATAAATACATTTATAAAACAAATATATGGTGTTTCATAAGCCACACAACAAATGGATTCCTAAATCATTCTGCTAAGTGAACATTCATTTATCTTCTCCCACACACATAAATGAAAAGCTTATATGTGCCTATATTCAAATTTTCTCTAGTAAGAGAAAAATATCAGTGAAGAATATGCAGAAAATAAATCAACACACACAGTGATTTCTTCCAAGCATCTCTTTCATTTTCAAATACCATAACATGGCAAAGCACTAAATGTGTTAAGATATATTTACTGAGAAAATTGGTGTCTGACTTACCCGCTGGATTTCTATCAAAGAACAATACTGGAACTCGCAAAATGGACTTCAACATTTTGTTGTGCAAAGTTTGTGAAGAATTAACAAGGATGTACAATGCCAACAGAGATCTTGTGACACCAAGAAGGAGACTAGATCCAGTTAAACCTGAAATAAAGAAATGTCACTCATAACATAAAATCTCTGCCTTTTCTTCAATGATACTGAAGTACAGCAGGCAGTTTATAAAGATATTATGTATTTTCCACTATAAAAAGAATTTACATATTAATTTTATATATAGAATTTGAAATAAATAAGTTTAGATACATATATAGAACATATTCTGTAAGAGTTTAATGCATTCACAAGATACATTTATTAAAAAAAATACGAAAATCAGTATTTTCCTTTCACTAAACAGAAACCACATGTGAAGAAAAAGTGAAGTGTAAACTACAATTTCATTCTAGGCTTTCCAAACTCAATTTGTAAGTTCTAATAAAAACTATTCAAAAGCAGAGACATTACTTTGCTAACAAAGTCCATCTAGTCAAGGCTATGGTTTTTCCAGTAGTCATGCATGGACATGAGAGTTGGACTGTGAAGAAAGCTGAGCGCTGAAGAATTGATACTTTTGAACTGTGGTGTTGGAGAAGACTCTTGAGAGCCCCTTGGACTGCAAGGAGATCCAACCAGTCCATTCTGAAGGAGATCAGTCTTGGGTGTTCTTTGGAAGGAATGATGCTGAAGCAGAAACTGCAGTACTTTGGCTACCTCATGTGAAGAGTTGACTCATTAGAAAAGACTCTGATGCTGGGAGGGATTGGGGGCAGGAGGAAAAGGGGACAACAGAGGATGAGATGGCTGGATGGCATCACCAACTCCATGGATGTGAGTTTGAGTGAACTCTGAGTTGGTGTTGGACAGGGAGGCCTGGCGTGCTGCAATTCATGGGATTGCAGAGTCAGACACGACTGAGAGACTGAACTGAACTGAACTGAACTGTCCATCCATATAAGATTTAGATAAAGCAACCCATCAGAATAGACAGTAGCACATGTTTCCAGTGGCTGATTTTCTGAATGTTCAATTCTAGTTTAACTTCCAAAATCCAGTACAGAGCAAATTAACAGTCTTCATTCACCTTCTTCTAGTAGATTTTTTAAATAATTATTCCAATTAATTAACAGAGTAAATGCGACTCAGACTCTTATTTGTTGAGGTATTTCTGAATTTCTCCTGGAAGTCCTAGTTACTCACACAGGCTCCTTGTAAGCACCTCAGACTCTAGTATAATAGACCAGATGATTCGGCTTTACCTGAAAAAATTCCTAAGTACCAGTCCAGATCGACCATCTCTGTTATATTTCCTTTTTCATATGCCATGATATTCAGAGCCTCCTGTTCATTTGCCCTATGGAACAGGGAAGGAAAAATATTATGCTATAGATAGAAAGTACATATATACAAGAAAAAAAATTAACCTTGATTTAGGAGATGAAATAATGCTAGAAAATGGTTCCCAGCTCTAAGGGCCCTATGTCTCTCTACCTTATAGAGATACCATTTGAATCACAACTTTCAGTTCTCAAAAATGTCTGTGAGGAAGCTTCTTAGAGTGAGACATGGAGAGAGACCACAGAGGGTCACAGTCCAGCAGGAACTGTCATTTTCCTTCAGGGAAACTACATGAGGGTCAGAAGATGAGGCTGAACAACCCCACCCCTCCCCCTGACCCTGTGAGAAAGTGAGGCTCCGTGTAGTCTTCACAGCACTTTTGATTAGAGCAGGAATCACTCACCAGTTTAAAAGCCACCAATCCTGCAGGATATAGGCAACCTGGAGCAGGAAACAACAATCACTCAGACACTGATGTTACTGAGCTCTCACACGCTGCTCACTAGGATGGGGGATGGAAAGGTTCCAGAACAGGGAGATGGTCCTTCCAGCTCAGGTCTGTACCAAGCCCCACATCCCAGATAATGAGAGGTCAGGCGAGGGCATGTTATATTTTAATATCTCTAAAAGGAATTCTTTTTTTTTTCCCTAGAATCTGTCACAAACACACACCAATAAGCCTCACTTATTTTGTTACCCAAAGAGAGCATATTTGAATGTAAATCCAAGTACATGTCAAAAAAAAAGTAGAAGTGTAAATGCTCAGGGTTTTGAAGGAAGACTCTTGACAGGTACTGTGATGGTCCGTTTTCTGTGTCACCTTGGCCATTCCAGTCTCTGGTCATTTAATCAAACGCTCCTCTAGATATTAATGTGAAGGTATTTTGTGGATTGTGGTTCATATCTATAATTAGTCAACTTAAATAAAAATAACCATCAACAATGTGGTGGGCCCCATCTAGTCAGTAGAAGGCTGTAAGAGCACAACCTGAAGCTTCCTGGAGGAGGAAGAAATTCTGCCTTAAGACTGCAGCTCCTGCCTGAGGTTCCAGCCTGCAGGCCAGCTTTTCTGCTTTCAGATTCACCCAGGTAGATCCCACAGCTTCATGAGCCATTTTTTTTAAATAAATCTCTTCATAAACATAATAATAATTAAATAAATAGATACAGTATAAATAGTATGTGAATATCAAGCTAAGGGCACACACCAAAACAAATTTCCTTACTTACCTGAGCTGCTATGCATACTAGAATAAGGAAAATGATGACAGACCAGTGAGCACCAGCTCTGAAGTAATTCTTGTAGGTCTTAAAACCAACTTTTCCTTCTAAACGTCTCTCCTTAGATAGTGTATCCTGTATATTCTCAGTCTTGGAGGGAAAAATCGCAGTGAAAGACAAAATTTTAAATAATGAACTACAAAAGTTCAACAATGCCCTAAATTGCAATTCTGTGGTGAAAACAGACACACCTCACATGCTGGTAGGAGTGCAAGATGGTCCATCTCCTATGGACAGGGTATGGAAATATCTAACCAAACCATATATGCATGGACTCTTGGACCCAGCCATACTACTTCTAGTAATCTATTAGAAATAAGGAAATATCATTTGCACAAGGTTATTCATTGTTGTGTGGCTTTGCTTAAAGTAGCAGTGCTGCGTTATGATCTAGATGTTTGGGACATCTAGGGGGGTGGAAAGGGAGTCCAAGAGGGAGGGGATATATGTATACATATAGCAGATTCATTTCGTTGCACAGCAGAAAGCAGCACAACATTATAAAACAGTTATACACCAATTAAAAAATAAATTATATGACTAAAGAATAAAAATAGGATATTATGACTTTCAGCACACTCAAAACATATCCAATTCAAATATAAGTGCAGAAGTTTGTTCCAAAATAACACACAAAGTGATATGTAGTTAATGTATGCCTCTAGATGACTTGTGTCATTCAATGATGAAAGCAAAAAACATAGTTGGTCCTCAAAATACTAGTCAAATACAGTAAGCTGAGTTCACACAACAAGTTGGAGTAAGGTGAGTTTGGATAGCAGGAGGACAGCATATGATCTGAATCTATGTGGTTCTTGAATTTCAGTGATTCCTGAGTGTGGAATGTGAGGGACTAATCAGTGTTGCTGTGTGTCAGGTCCTTAACACATGTTATCTCTGGTCTATCACAAACCTTGTAACACCAAGGCAAAATATGACAGTCATCTGCAGTGCCAGAACATTCTAATATGTAGGAAAAATAGTTGATTTAATGTGGTCACAGCAGGATTTCATAGGAGAGGGTCTTCATAGTAAGCCTCTGGGTGTAAAAGGGAAGCTGGGAGCCATTATAAACATACACCCAGGAATGCATAGCAGTGTACCCACTACTGACCTTGATAAGAGTCATCATCCTATACCCAAAGGAGAACCCTGATCAGAGAGCAATTTAATTCTACCAATTCCATGGAATAAGGCCCTGGAAACCTATTTACTTTGAGACAAAGATGTCATGAGAGGAGAAGACTGAACAGCCATCAAAAATGGACAGACCAGGATGTTGCAGAATGAGAAACTCACATCTTGGTCTTCTGCAGCTGCATCTTTCAACAAGGGTGTGGAAGACTGTTGAGACTGAACTGAAGACTCGGAGGATGTCTGAGTCCTCATAGTGGGAGATTCAGGAACTGGAGATGGTTCAGCCTCCTCATTCTCCTTCTTTAAAAGGGAAGCAAAATCTACCCCAGATTTCAGTAACTCAGCATAAGTCCCTTTTTGCACCATTTCACCCTAAAATAAAAAATTTTAACTTGAGAGGAATGTACTTGCATTAGATAATACTAACCTAATTTAAATACTAATCAAGAAAAGTTAACTGGTATTAAACTATAACTTTTTTAAGAAAATAATTTTTAGGTCTGGAATTATGGTTCACAAATCTATTTCAGTACAAACCTTCTGTCCGCTGCCAAACAAAATACTGTGTAAGGTGCTGGCAGATGTGAAAGAAATGTGTACTTATGTGTTAAAAATGGAGGCCACTGAGATAACTACTGTGGGCAATTAGGGAAGCAAAAACTATAGATGTCAGTGGACGTATCAGTAGTTTCTTTAGACAATTCAGATAAACTTCATGTGAGAAACAGAATTTTTTAAAACAGTCAATTGGAGAAGATATTTCAGGAAACAAACTAAAGACTGACACAGAGGTAGGCACAAGTACATCCGCATAGGTAAGAGTCACTCATCAGATCTTTGCTGACCATGTCACTGTCACAGAAGTATGTGTTCAGCTGGGACAAGACCTGTAAGAAGTAGCTCTGGACAGAGAATCCATAAGCTGTGTCTTCATTGTCTTTATAACTTCCCCACAAACTCAGAAAGTGCAAATTCAATATTCTTTCTGTTCAAGTCTTTAAACAAAAAGGCCATGACACTGGAGTGGTTCTAAAGCCTTAGCAGCAAACCAAAACCTAACCCAGAATCACTGAGCTCAAATTTGAGAGGAGAACTTAAAACCAACCCATCACAAACAGATAACCAAGCCTCCTCAGATCAGGCAACTGCTTAAGCCACTGCCAATCTAATCAAGTTCTTTGAACATACATGATACTTTACTTCAGTTTCCCTCCCTCCAGTTCAGTTCAGTTCAGTCACTCAGTTGTGTCCGACTCTTTGCAACCCCATGAATTGCAGCACGCCAGGCCTCCCTGTCCATCACCAACTCCCAGAGTTTACCCAAATTCACGTCCATTGAGTCAGTGATGCCATCCAACCATCACATCCTCTGTCATCACCTTCTCTTCGCACCTTCAATCTTTATCAGAATCGGGACCTTTTCCAATGAGTCAGTTCTTCATATCAGGAGGCCAAAGTATCGGAGCTTCAGCTTCAGCCTCATTCCTTCCAATGAACATTCAGGACTGACTTCTTGAGAATTGACTGGTTGGATCTCCTTGTAGTTCAAAGGACTCTCAAGAGCCTTCTCTAACACCATAGTTCAAAAGCATCAATTCTTCAGTGCTTGGCTTCCTTTATGGTCCAACTCTCACATCCATACATGACTACTAGAAAAACCATAGCTTTGACTAGATGGACATTTGCTGGCAAAGTAATGTCTCTGCTTTTTAAAACGCTATCTAGGTTGGTCATAGCTCTTCTTCCAAAGAGCAAGCATCTTTTAATTTCATGGGTATAGTCACCATCTGCAGTGATTTTGGAGGCCAAAAAAGTAAAGTCTGTCACTGTTTCCTTTGTTTCCCCATCTATTTGCCATGAAGTGTTGGGACTGGATGCCATGATCTTCGTTTTTTGAATGTTGGGCTTTAAGCCAGGCTTTTCACTCTCTTCTTTCACTTTCATCAAGAGACTGACTCTTTAGTTCTTTGCTTTCTGCCATATGGATGGTGTTACCTGCATATCTGAAGTTATTGATAAATCTCCTGGCAATCTTGATTCCAGCTTGTGCTTCATCCAGCCCAGTATTTCACATGATGTACTCTGCATAGAAGTTAAATATACAAGGTGACAATATAAAGTCTTGACATATTCCATTCCTCATTTGGAACCAGTCTGCTGTTCCATGTCCGGTCCTAACTGTTTCTTCTTGACCTGCATACATATTTCTCAGGAGGCAGGTAAGATGGTCTAGTATTTCCGTCTCTTAAAGAATTGTCCACAGTTTGCTGTGATCTACGCAAAGGCTTCAGCGTACTTGATAAAGCAGAAGTAAATGTTTTTCTGGAACTCTCTTACTTTTTCTGTGATCCAACAGATGTTGGCAATTTGATCTCTGGTTCCTCTGCCTTTTATAAATACAGAATGAACATCTGAAATTTCTCAGTTCATGTACTGTTGAAGCCTAGCTTGGAGAATTTTGAGCATTACTTTGCTAGAGTGTGAGATAAGTGCAATTGTGTGGTAGTTTGAATGTTCTTTGCATTACCTTTCTTTGGGATTGGAATGAAAACTGACCTTTTCCAGGCCTGTGGCCACTGATGAGTTTTACAAATTTGCTGGCATATTGAGGGCAGCACTTTCACAGCATCATATTTTAGGATTTAAAAGACCTCACCTGGAATTCCATCACTGCCACTAGCTTTGTTCATAGTAAGGCTTTCTAAGGCCCTTATGGCAGAAAGTGAAGAGGAACGAAAAAGCCTCTTGGAGAAAGTGAAAGAGGAGAGTAAAAAAGTTGGCTTAAAGCTCAACATTCAGAAAACGAAGATCATGGCATCTGGTCCCATCACTTCATGGGAAATAGATGGGGAAACAGTGGAAACAGTGTCAGACTTTATTTTTGGGGGGGGGGCTCCAAAATCACTGCAGATTGTGGTGATTGCAGCCATTAAATTAAAGGACGCTTACTCCTTGAAAGGAAAGTTATGACCAATCTAGATAGCATACTAAAAAGCGGAGACATTACTTTGCCAACAAAGATCCATCTAGTCAAGGCTATGGTATTTCCAGTGGCCATGTATGGATGTGAGAGTTGGACTGTGAAGAAAGCTGAGTGCTGAAGAATTGATGCTTTTAAACTGTGGTGTTGGACATACTAATCAAATTAACAAAGATCAAACACAAAGAACAAATACTAAAAGCAGCAAGGGAAAAACAACAAATAACTCACAAGGGGATTCCCATAAGGATAACAGCTGACCTTTCAATAGAAACTCTTCAGGCCAGGAGGGAATGGCAAGACATACTTAAAGTGATGAAAGAAAATAATCTACAGCCCAGATTACTATACCCAGCAAGGATCTCATTCAAATACGAAGGAGAAATCAAAAGCTTTACAGACAAGCAAAAGTTGAGAGAATTCAGCACTACCAAACCAGC
>SJYQ01002912.1:238650-260978 GCA_006410935.1 Redunca redunca | reverse complement strand
TGCCCAGCAGTGGGATTGCTGGGTCATAAGGCAGTTCTATTTCCAGTTTTTAAAGGAATCTCCACACTGTTCTCCATAGTGGCTGTACTAGTTTGCATTCCCACCAACAGCGTAAGAGGGTTAGCTTTTCTCCACACCCTCTCCAGCATTTATTGCTTGTAGACATTTGGATTGCAGCCATTCTGACTGCTATGAAATGGTACCTCGTGGTGGTCTTGATTTGCATTTCTCTGATAATGAGTGATGTTGAGCATCTTTTCATGTGTTTGTTCACCATCTGTATGTCTTCTTTGGAGAAATGTCTATTTAGTTCTTTGGCCCATTTTTTGATTGGGTTGTTTATTTTTCTGGAATTGAGCTGCAGGTGTTGCTTGTATATTTTTGAGATTAGTTGTTTGTCAGTTGCTTCATTTGCTATTATTTTCTCCCATTCTGAAGGCTGTCTTTTCACCTTGCTTATAGTTCCCTTTGTTGTGTAGAAGCTTTTAATTTTAATTAGATCACATTTGTTTATTTTTGCTTTTATTTCCAGTATTCTGGGAGATGGATCATAGAGGATCCTGCTGTAATTTATGTCAGAGAGGGTTTTGCCTATGTTCTCCTCTAGGAGTTTTATAGTTTCTGGTCTTACGTTTAGATCTTTAATCCATTTTGAATTTATTTTTGTGTATGATGTTAGGAAAGTGTTCTAGTTTCATTCTTTTACAAACGGTTGACCAATTTTCCCAGCATCACTTGTTAAAGAGATTGTCTTTAATCCATTGTATATTCTTGCCTTCGTTGTTGAAGATAAGGTGTCCATAGGTGTGTGGATTTATCTCTGGGCTTTCTATTTTGTTCCATTGATCTATATGTCTGTCTTCGTGCCAGTACTATACTGTCTTGATGACTGTGGCTTCGTAGTAGAGCCTGAAGTCAGGCAGATTGATTCCTCCAGTTCCATTCTTTTTCTCAAGATTGCTTTGACTATTCGAGGTTTTTTGTATTTCCATACCAATTGTGAAATTATTTGTTCTAGCTCTGTGAAAAATACCACTCGTAGCTTGATAGAGATTGCATTGAATCTTTAGATTGCTTTGCGTACTATATTCATTTTCACTATATTGATTCTTCCAATCCATGAACATGGTATATTTCTCCATCTATTAGTGTCCTCTTTGATTTCTTTCACCAGTGTTTTATAGTTTTCTATATATAGGTCTTTAGTTTCTTTAGGTAGATATATTCCTAAGTATTTTATTCTTTTCATTGCAATGGTGAATGGAATTTTTTCCTTAATTTCTTTTTCTACTTTCTCATTATTAGTGCATAAGAATGCAAGGGATTTCTGTGCGTTGATTTTATATCCTGCTACTTTACTTTACTATATTCATTGATTAGCTCTAGTAATTTTCTGGTGGAGTCTTTAGGGTTTTCTATGTAGAGGATCATGTCATCTGCAAACAGTGAGAGTTTTACTTCTTTTCCAATTTGGATTCCTTTTATTTCTTTTTCTTCTCTGATTGCTGTGGCCAAAACTTCCAGAACTATGTTGAATAGTAGTGGTGAAAGTGGGCACCCTTGTCTTGCTCCTGACTTTAGAGGAAAAGCTTTCAATTTTTCACCATTGAGGATAATGTTTGCTGTGGGCTTATCATATATAGCTTTTATTGTGTTGAGGTATGTTCCTTCTATTCCTGCTTTCTGGGGTTTTTATCATAAATGGATGTTGAATTTTGTCAAAGGCTTTCTCTGCATCTATTGAGATAATCATATGGCTTTTATTTTTTAATTTGTTAATGTGGTGAATTACATTGATTGATTTGTGGATATTGAAGAATCCTTGCATCCCTGGGATAAAGCCCACTTGGTCATGGTGTATGATCTTTTTAACGTGTTGTTCAATTCTGATTGCTAGAATTTTGTTAAGGATTTTTACACCTATGTTCATCAGGGATATTGGCCTGTAGTTTTCTTTTTGTGTGGCATCTTTGTCTGGTTTTGGTATTAGGGTGATGGTGGCCTCATAGAATGAGTTTGGAAGTTTACCTTTGAGGAAGGCTTTCTTATCTCTCCTTGCTATTCTTTGGAACTCCCATATGCAGATGCTATCGCCATTTTATAACCCCGTGAAACAAGACACAGCTAATTTACTCAGTGGCAAACAAAATGAGGCCAAAATTTCAGGATGCAAAACCAATCAAAGGAGGGCATCTGGTTAAGGCAGATCAAGTAGAAGAAAGTGCCCCATGACCCTACATTTGACCCCTTTCATCCTATCCCCTGAGGTGGTCCCCAGGAAGAAACCCTATGAAACCTTTGGGAACCATCTGATACTGAAGAATTAGAATTTTATCCATGATATATTGTGTCTTGTGTCACTTGAGAGACAAAATGCATACAACTTACCACTTTCTGCTTAGTATCTGTAAGCTGCACAAAGAAATTACTAGTGGTACAAAGACAATAATTTCACTCTGCAGCCATGCCCTGACAATTCCAAGGGGACAAGGGGGCATGCCATCCCCCCTCTGATGTGATAGAGGGATCAGATAAATAAAAAGGATCGTCCTCAACTCATCCCGGGGTGGGTGCTCTCTAGTGGACAAATTGTTGTTCTAAAATTGAGGATGGTATTCTCAAAAGAAGCTATAAGGGGGCCCCAAAACATCTAGGGACTAGCTAAATATGTTATTGTTCCTCTCACTATTCTGTACTCAATACTGCCAATGCAGGGTTTTACATACTAGTATCACCTGCTCTGTGGGCTTCCCTGGTAGCTCAGTAGGTAAAGAATTCACCTGCAATGCAGAAGACCCTGGTTCGATCCCTGGGTTAGGAGTATCTCCTGGAGAAGGGATAGGCTACCTACTCCAGTATTCTTAGACTTCTTTGGTGCATAGATGGTAAAGAATCTGCCTGCAATGCAAAAGACCTGGGTCCGATCCTGGGATGGGAAGATCCCCTGGAGGAGGGAATGGCAACCCACTCCAGTATTCTTGTCTGGAGAATCCCCATGGACTGAGGTGTCTGGGGTCACAAAGAGTTGGACATAACTGAGTGACTAAGCACAGCACATCATCTGCTCTGCACATGAAGTTAACTGGTCTCAAGCTTAAGAAATCTGAGCTCCACATTCCCGGAGGAGTGGAGAACAGTCTACACATGGAATTGCTTTGAGAGGTAGACATCCTATATTTTAATAATCTTTCTTAGAGCAGAAATTCATTTGATAAGTGAGAGATTTGGCCATGGGTCTGTTGAAAGAGACAAGGATTAACAACAGAGGTGCTGAGGCACAGACACAGACAAACCAAGGCATAAAACATCAAAAATTACCAAGTCTGAAAAATTCTCACTAATCTCCAACCCACTCCCAATCATGTGAGGTATCATGCACTGAATGGTGGCCCCTTAAAAAGGTGTGTTCAAGCCCCAAACATGATACCTGTGAACTGACCTTATTTGGAAGCAGGGTCTTTGCAGATGCAATCAAGCTTAGGTCACATTGGAGCAGGGTGACCCTGAATCCGATATGACTGATGTCCTTATGAGAACAGAAGAGACTCAGACAAACAAGGGATAATGACCACATGGTATCAGAAGCAGAGACCACAATACTGCAGCTGGAAGCCAAAGAACACAAGGAAGGCCAGCACACACCAATGGCAGGAAGGAAAGATTCTCCCCTGCAGCCTTCAGGGAGAACACAGCCCTACCAGCACCTGGACTGGGGACTTGTAGCCTCCAGACCAGGGAGACAATAAATCTCTGTTGTTTTGAAGACAGAGAGAACAGACCTGTAGTTCTCAACAGGGAGTGAGCTGGGGAGACTTCAAGTTAGAGGTTTTGGATTAGGAGATGTAAGCATTACATATGAAATGGATAAACAACAAGGTCCTACTGTGTAGCACACCAAGAATTATATTCAGTATCCTATAATAAACCATAATGGAAAAGAATATTTAAAAATAAATACATGTATATGTATAACTGAATCACTTCACTGTACAGCAAAAATTAATACAATATTGTAAATCAACTATATTTCAAGAAAATAAAATAAATTTCTGTTGTTTGAAGTCACCCAGTTTGTAGTACTTTGTTACAGCAGCTCTAAAATTGATACTCTAGCCTGAGCCCACACTTTTGTCTCCTCAGCTTTACTAAGACTCCTAACTGCTTCTGCTGTCATCTCTCCAGTGACCATCAGAGAAATCTTTTAAATCCCACATCAGACCACATCCTCCTCTACTCTGGACCATCCAAGGCTTCCACCTCACTTCTGGGTTCACTGCCCACAGCTCAGAGACCCATTCCCTCCACATCCCCCTGCTCACTGTCCTCAGACACGCTGGTCTTCCTGCTGTTCCTCCAACCTGCCAGGTCAGCTCCTTCCTTAAGACCCCCTGCCTCAGATTCCCTCTCCTAGGTGACAGCACAGTCCCCACCTTCATGTCACTCAGACCCTGTGAGGCACCAGCTCCTCAGGAAGGCAGCCAGGATATCAGATTCTTTGTCACATCCTCCCCATAAGAACAGGAGCCCCGTGTAGGCAGGTACTTGTCCTCCTGCTGCACAGTCTCCTACACATATTGGGCACATAGAGACCTGGGCAGGGAGACCAGCGACTGGCAACAAGAGCAGAGTGGGAATCTCTGACCCAGGTGCTTGGCTACCCAACCTTGCTTCCTGTACTAATGGATGATGCTCTTCAGGCAAACTGTGCATGACAATCATGTGGATACAAACAGGTCTTAGTATCTCTAATTTCCAAACAATATAATTTGATTTAAATCCTGGAAAAGGAAAACAAAAAGTTCTGAAAAAACATTGCATCATTATCCTTAACAATTTCACTAGAACAGTGATGATTCAGTAGCCTTAAAGTTGTACTTCTATACACTTTAAGCTTTATGTGGCTTAGAGTGTAATAGTGACATTTCTACAGGCCTTTGGATTCATCCTCAAGTGTAAGAATACCACCAGCTCTGAGAAGAGGGAAGTGTACAACTGAGGGAGAAGAGGGCACTTACCATTAATCCAAGGAGAGTGACCTGTTGGGAAGCCTGGCCTTCAACACACCTGAGTTCCACAGACTTCTAGAAATTACTTACCTTTTCCAATAGCAGAATCTGACTTGCATCTTTTAGGTACTGCCACTGATGAGTCACTAAGATTGTGATCTTCTCATGCAAGACTTGGCAAATACACCTATAAACGTAAAAGGTACAGTCTGTAAAAACATGAATGGGAATGCTTCCAATTGAAAAAACATATTTTGAAAACATAATGAGATAAAGACAACACAGGAGTCGAAGATCCGTGGTTTAAATACCAAAAATATAATACAAACTAAGTACCAATATAAATCAATACATCTGACTAATCCTCAAATTCATCAGCAGCAAACATGAATCCAGCTCTGCTAAAAAATTCTAAAAACCAGTCCAGTGAAGGAGGCACCAACAGCTAGGTTTTTTTTTTCCTCAAAAATCTCACCAATTATTTACATGTTTCATGATGATAAACAACTGACCAATACTGAGATTCCAAAACCTGACTGAACTAAAACACTATTTCATCACTATACAGGAATGGGAGAAGAGGAATCTATGTCATTTAAAACTCTGTACATTTTTCTCAGGCAGTTTTCTAAGTGATTGTTTGTGATTTATAATGTACATAGTAACAACAACAGTCAGTAAAGAATCTGCCTGCAGTGCAGAAGACCCGGGTTCGATTCCTGGGTTGGGAAGATCCTCTGGAGAAGGAAATGGCAACTCACTACAGTATCCTTGCCTGGAAAATCTCATGGACAGAGGAGCCTGGTGGGCTGCAGTCCCTGGGGTCGCAAAGAGTCAGGCACGACTGAGTGACTAACACTAAATAACAACAACAAATTAATAGACTCTTGGTAACCTTTGCCAGAGTGTATTTTCTAGACACTTCTTCCCAAATAGCATTAGATAAAAAATGAATGCTACTGTGGCCTCCACATGTCTCTGCAACATTCCATCCCAACAAGGAATTAAACTTTTCATTTGAACCAAAAACTTTCTGAATATGAAAATGAAAGATGAGAGTCCAAATGGCCCAAATCAGAGGAAAATATCCAACAGCTCAAGATACACAATTCTCTTAGCCAAGACCCCCCGCCAAACTATCCAAACTTAAGTGGCTTTTTATCACAGCAACCCCCTCAAACTGCCCGTACATCTTAAATGCAGACCCCAAGGAACTCAGCCCCAGTCTCTTCCTACAGGGTCCACAACCCCTTCAGAGAAGTGAGTAGCCAGGTCCGAGGCCCCAGTGAGCATGGGCAGGGCGCCAGACAGGTACTCTGAGTGCCCTGTACCCTCACAAAGCAAATCTCAGGAACATGGGCCAGAGCTCAGCCTGCTGAGTCAGATGGAGAACCTGGAGGCAGTAGACTGTAGCTCGGTTTCATCAGACTAGCCAATAAACCTCAGTTTCTTCATCTCAGAACAACATTAATGACAATCATGTGTTCTGAGAAGTCTAACCACCAGTCTGCTCAGTAAATGTCAGCTCCCTTCCCCACTCCTCCCTAACCACAAGTGGTCATATGCTTTGGACTCAAAATAGAAAAACTCTGAGGGGACCCTCTGGACTCAGGGTCTGTGATCAGAAAGAAGATCCTGGGATGCAGACACATTCACCATCATTTCATTAATTCCAAAAAGATTTATTTTTACCTTTTGACATGTCTTAGTTCAGCTTTTGTACCTAAGTTTCTTGACTGAGTAACCCCTTCCTCCAGTTAGTACTAAAGTTTTTCATGGAATTGTTGTCAATCAGTCCATAAGTCATGTCCAACTCTCTGTGACCCCATGGACTGCAGCACACCAGGCTTCCCTGTCCTCCACTGTCTCCACAGTTTGCTCAAATTCATGTCTATTAAGTCAATGATGCTATCTAACCATCTCATCCTCTGCATCCCCCTTCTCCTTTTGCCTTCAATTTTTCCCAGTGTCAGGGTCTTTTCCAATGAGTTGGCTCTTCACATTAGGTGGCCAAAGGATTGGAGCTTCAGCTTCAGCATCTATCCTTCCAATGAATATTCAGAACTGATTTCCTTTAGAACTGACTTGTTTGATCTTTTTGAAGTCCAAGGGACTCTCAAGAGTCTTCTCCATGACCACAATTTGAAAGCATCAATTCTTTGGCACTGAGCCTTCTTTGTGGATCAACTCTCACATCCATATATGACTACTGGAAAAACTATAGCTATGACAATACAGACTTTTGTCCGCAAAGTGATGTCTTTTTTTTTTAATACACTGTCTAGGTTTGTCATAGTTTTCCTTCCAAAGAGCAAGTGTCTTTTAATATCATGGCTGCAGACACTGTCCACAGTGATTTTGGAGCCCAGAAAAATAAAATGTCACTGTTTCTACATTTTCCCCTTCTATCTGGCATGAAGTGGTGGGACTAGATGTCATAATCTTTGGGTTTTTTTTTTTTTTTTTATGTTGAGCTTCAAGCCAGCTTTTTCACTCTTTTCTTTCATCCTCAGGTGGCACAGTGATAAAGAATTTGCCTGTTAATGCAGGAGATAGGGGTTCAATTCCTGGGTTGGGAAAATCCCCTGTAGAAAGAAATGGGAACCCATTCCAGTATTCTTGCCTGGAAAACTCCATGGACAAAGGAGATTGGTGGGCTACAGTCCATGGGGTTGCGTGACATGGAGTCAGACATGACAGAATACACATGTACACACTTTCATCCCCATCAAGAGGTTCTTTAGTTTTGCTTCACTTTCTTCCATTAAGAGTGGCATCATCTGCAAATCTGAGCTTGTTCATATTTATTCCAGCAATCTTGATTCTAGTTTGTGATTCATCCAGCCCAGCATTTTACATGATGTACTCTGCATAAAAGTAAAATAAGCAGGGTAACAATATACAGCCTTGACACACTCCTTGCCTAATTTTGAACCAGTCAGTTGTTTCATGTCCAGTTCTAACTGTTCCTTCTCATCTACATACAGGTTTCTCAGGAGACAGGTAAAGTAGTGTGGTATTCCCATCTCTTGAAGAATTTTCCACAGTTTGTTGTGATCCACACAGTTAAACACTTTAGTATAGTCAATGAAACAGAAGTGGATTATTTTTTAGATTTCCTTGCTTTCTCTATGATTCAGTGAATGATGGCAATTTGATCTCTGGTTCCTCTGCCTTTTCTAAACCCAGCTTGTATATCTGGAAGTTCTCAGTTCACATACTGCTGAAGCCTAGCTTGGAGGTATTATTTTGCTAGCTTATGTAATGAGTCCAATTGTACAGTAATTTGAACCTTCTTGGAAATGTTCTTTGGAACCCATGGAATTGTTTTTCTTTAGTTCAAAATACCTGTCAATAGTCCCCGAAGGCAGATGTTAATCAGATATGATGGGTTGCTTTATCCAAGATGGGCCAACCGAAAAGTTTTTAAATGTTTTCTTCCTAACATTCCATCACAGATGAGATAATATAACTACAATGAAGTGATCAGTTGATGATTTTGAATTTCTTCCCAAATAATAATTTTTATCCAAATCTCTAGAAAAAATACTTTATTTTTCAAGCTTTAAGAATATAGTTTTCCAAGTCATCACATAAAAAATAATTGCTTCAGTGATGAGCTGTTTACACATTATTTCTAGATAAGAGCTGTTAACCATATAATTCCCTATGTCAAAATAATCCTATATAAATGCTGTGTTAAGAGGGGACATGGCAAGTTATTGTAGAAAGGATATAAGTAATGCAGAGTCCCACCTTCATTCATTTGACTGGCAGACTTTGGTTAGGCAGAGGTGCTATCCCAAGTGCTGAGGATATACCCACAGGTCAAGACAGTAGATAACACTCTGCACCATGGAGAGGGGAATACACTGAACTAATATAGAAAAAAATGCTCTACTGGGCTGTGATGTGTGCTCTCAGGGAAAAGCAAGGGTGCTGCTGTCTTAGATAGGGTGACATGGGAGCCCTGAGACTATCTGGGGAAAAATCCTGGAAGAAGACATAGCAGGTGCAGGGGTCCTGGGACAGAACATGCTGGGCTGAGGTGCCTTCCTGCATTCACTGCTTAGGGTCGAGGTGAGGGGAGGCGTGGCAGTGAGGGGGACTCATAAATGGTCAAGTGTACCCACTGAGGGCTGTGGGAAGACAGAGGGCATGGGGGGGGGGCCCTGGAGGAGCAGGAGGGAATGTCAGGACCCATCTTCCACCTTCCCTCTGTGTGCTGGTACACTGCTCCCTGGCTCTGGGACAGAGGGACCAGTATGTACAGACAGACAGGGGTGAGAAAGGAACCCCCATAAATCCAGCACAGCCAGATACTGACTGGGTGTGGGGATGAGCTGGAAAGGTTGATGGGGCAGGCAGCAAAGATGCCTGTTCTCTGTTTGAGTACCTAGAACTGCATCCTGAATGGGATGGGGGGACAAGGGGGATCTATGAAGGGCTGGAACAGGAGGGTGAGCTGTGTAGACAGCAGTATCAGAATCTGATCAGGACAGACATGAAGAGCAGACGATGCAGGAGGTGGGGGGTCTGATGATGTAGAGCTTGACCAGGACACGGTCCATGGCTGGACACAGGTGTCACTGCATCAGTTCACCTAAAGCCCCTCCCCTTATGTAGGTGATAGAACTCACTTAGTGTAGTAAGTGTAACAACATATAGGTGTGAAACTTACAGACCTTAGTAACCTTGGATATAGATTCATGACTGAAGAAAACTGTTAATGGCTGGTAGAAATATTATTCACTCACTTTGAATACAAAATACTCCCCATTATTAAACTTCAACACAACCACCATCTCTCACAGCATAATGTTCCATCCAATTTTCTAACTCACTGAGAACAGTCTCAGTTGCTGCTAAGTGATGTCCTAAGTATTGCATTCATGCTCCCTGCCCTAAGTTTCCCCAGAGAATGTGGTTCTGATGGCAAAGAACAGTCTTAATTAACAAGCTTGCTTCTATCAAGTGTACACCCAGAGTCATTACACCCAAAATGTTGAGAGGACTTTATAAACATGTCCTGGGTTCAGAAAATAACTTGGGAGAGCTTTTGTGATGAGCACAGTGACACTTGACAATCAGAACTCTGTCTTCTCTCCTCCCAGTGATGCAAATATAACAGTCAGCAGGATCTCTTCTTACACTGATGGAGAACTTGTGCAGATGCACACAAGACAAAGAGACAGACATTTGTGAGTTCAGGGTAGGGTATTGAGAACAGGGAGGCTGAACTACTCATGATGCCAGGAGGGCAAGGTGGGGAATCTCTTCCACAGCACTAGAGTCATCACTGAACTCATGACAAGACACAAGGCATTTCTCTAAGGGAAAATTCATCAAGCCATGATCAGGAGAGGGTAGGAAAGGGGGTCAGACCAAACAGCTGGAGGCCATGCCAAGTGTCAGCTGTGCTGCTCTCTTACTTTGAAAGAGTCAGTACTACTGTGCATTTTTTGTGTGGCAAAATACACATAATATGAAATCTACCATTTTAACCATTTTAAGTATACAGCTCAGTAACTTTAAGTACATTTACATTGTTGTGTAACCATCATCACCACTCATCTCCAGAGCTCTTTCATCACCCCAATACTAAGCACAAGTTACACACAAACTTTGGTGAACTCGTACAATAACCCTGCTCAGTTCAGTTCAGTTCAGTTCAGTCACTCAGTCGTATCCAACTCTTTGCAACCCCATGAATCGCAGCACACCACGCCTCCCTGTCCATCACCAACTCCTGGAGTTCACTCAGACTCATGTCCATCGAGTCCGTCATGCCATCCAGCCATCTCATCCTCTGTCATCCCCTTCTCCTCCTGCCCCCAGTCCCTCCCAGCATCAGAGTCTTTTCCAATGAGTCAACTCTTCGCATGAGGTGGCCAAAGTATTGGAGTTTCAGCTTTAGCATCAGTCCCTCCAATGAATACCTAGGACTGATCTCCTTTAGAATGGACTGGGTTGGATCTCCTTGCAGTCCAAGGGACTCTCAAGAGTCTTCTCCAACACCCCAGTTCAAAAGCATCAATTCTTTGGCGCTCAGCTTTGTTCACAGTCCAACTCTCACATCCATACATGACCACTGGAAAAACCATAGCCTTGACTAGACAGACCTTTGTTGGCAAAATAATGTCTCTGCTTTTTAATATGCTATCTAGGTTGACTTCCCTGGTGGCTCAGATGGTAAAGCATCTGCCTACAATACGGGAGACCCAGGTTCAATCCCTGGGTGGGGAAGATTTCCTGAAGAAGGGAATGGCGACCCACTCCAGTATTCTTGCCTCACCCCGCCCCCCCNCCCCCCCCCCCCCCCCGCCCAAAATAAAAGGGCCTCAAAGAAATGACCCTGCTAGTGAATGTGAAATACCAGCTCCTTGTATCCAGAGCTCAGAGCTGTCCCCACATGTCTCTCTCTCTCTTTGTCTCTCTCACACACACACACATACTGCTAACTCTGCTGAAATCTTTTTACTTTGCTAGGTAGCACGGAGAAGGCAATGGCATCCCACTCCAGCACTCTTGACTGGAAAACCCCATGGACGGAGGAGCCTGGTAGGCTGCAGTCCATGGGGTCGCTAAGAGTTGGGCACGACTGGGCGACTTCACTTTTGCTTTTCACTTTCATGCATTGGAGAAGGAAATGGCAACCTACTCCAGTATTCTTGCCTGGAGAATCCCAGGGACAGAGGAGCCTAGTGGGCTGCCGTCTATGGAGTTGCACAGAATCGGACACGACTGAAGCGACTTAGCAGCAGCAGCAGCAGGTAGCATGAATTGTGAGTTGTGAATGAATTCTTTCCCCTGCAAATGTACATACTGATGTCTTATCCCCCAATACTTTAGAATTTGGTGACAGGACCTTCAAAGAGGTATGTAAGTTAGATAAGGCCATAAGGGTGGGCCAAATATAATCTGACTGCTGTCCTTAGAAGAGGAGACTAAGACATAAGAACAGAGACACAGGGGTGCACGTGGACAGAGGGAGGACCATGTGAGGACCATGCAAGAAGAATGCCATTAGAAGCCAAGCAGAGAGGTCTAAAGAGAAACCAAACTGCCCACATCTTGATCTTAGACTTTCCCAGCTTCCAAAACTATGAGAGATAAACTTCTATTATTTCTAAGCTTCCCAGGCTCTGGTCTCCTGTGAGAACAACCTGGACGGACCCAGCCCCAGCAAAGTAACACAGGACCTGAAAGCAAGAATTTCTAAATAGCTTCTCTCTGCCAAACACCCTGCCTCCTCCAGGTAAGGACATGCCTGCTGTTTTCCTCACAGTCCTATTTCCTCCTCCCTCCACACCTGAGCTTCTACTCACCCTTCAGCAAAAGAACTGGGTCCTCGGAGGCAATCCTAAGATGGCAGAGGAATAGGATGGGGAGACCACTTTCTCCCCCACAAATTCATCAAAAGAACATTTGAATGCTGAGCAAATTCCACAGAACAACTTCTGAATGCTGGCAGAGGACATCAGGCACCCAGAAAGGCAGCCCATTGTCTTTGAAAGGAGGTAGGACAAAATATAAAAGATAAAAAGAGAGGCAAAAGAGGTAGGGATGGAGATCCATCCCAGGAAGGGAGTCTTAAAAAAGAGAGAAGTTTCCAAACACCAGGAAACACTCTCTCTGGCTGGTCTGTGGTGAGCCTTGGAATCTCAGAGGGCAAAATAACCAGGAGGAAAAATAAATAAATAATTAAAACCCACAGATCACGTGCCTAACAGCAACTCTCAGCAGAGCAGCAGCCCAGACGCTCGCATCTCCCACTAGCAAGTTGGGGAGGGATGGGGAGGAGCAGGCTGCATTGCTTAGGGTAAGGACCCTCCTGAATGAACTAGCTTGAGACAGCAACCTAGACTGTGGGATAGCTACCCCACAAAAAGCCCTAACCTAAGACACTGCCAGGCATGCTCACAAAATGAAGGACTGAGCAGAGCTAGCTGGCTGTGGACCAGCCCATCCCCCTCTGGAGACAGGCAGGCGAGGGCAACCAGAGCTGGAAGGGGGCAATCGCGGCCCCAGAGAGGCATCCTATACCAAACTGCATGCAGACTTTGTTGCTAACCGAGACTTCTTGGGATTCTGGATGGTTGAAATCTGCTGGGAGGGTTGCAGCCAGATATCAGCTCCCCAGAAGAGATACACAGCACACCTGAAAAATGCACGCCCATTGTACACCCAGAAAACCAAGCGGCTGGGATGGGGGAGGAGATAAGCTGCAGCCTTCAACTGGGGGCAACTACACGTGCCAAGCACCTGGTCACCTGAGCTGCTCAGACGTGGGACGGGTGCAAAATGCAGGCCCAACCAAATCTGCACCTTTGTGGAGTATCCAAGAACCTGAACCTGAGCAGCTTAGACATGGGAAGTGCATGCAAACCAGGGCCTGCATCAGACAGTTCCCAGCAAAGCAACCTAGAGTCTGAGCAGTGTAGACTGAAAAAGCACACACGCTGTGAGTGGGGGCAAACCCAGTATGGCTGAATCTCTGTGAGCACACACCAGTGGTATTTGTTTGCAGTGTTCCTCCCTCCCCAAAGCATGACTGAACAAGCGAGCCTTAAAAAAAATGACCACCACCGCGCCCCTTGTTTCAGGGCAGAAATTAGACACTGAAGAGATCAACAAACAGAAGAAGCTAAAATAAACAGAGGGAACTGCTCTGGAAGTGACAGGTGCAGTAGATTGAAATCCTGTAGTTAGCACCAGCTACATAGGAAGGGGCCTTTAGACCTTGAGAAGTACAAGCCGGACGAAGGAACTATCTGAAAATGAACTGACCTCACACTGTCTGCAACAGCTCCAGAGAAAGTCTTAGATATATTTTTACTATTATCAATTTTTAAATTAAAAAGTTTTATTCTTTTTTATTTTTAAGTCCCTGTTACAGCTTTAATTTTCATTTTTATAACCTACTATTACCTTGCAAAAAAAAAAGACGCTATTTTTAAAGCAAACTNTTTTTATAACCTACTATTACCTTGCAAAAAAAAAGACGCTATTTTTAAAGCAAACTTCATATATATATATTTTACAATTTTTGTGACTTTTTTTTTTTAATATTGTAATTTTGAGAATCTAACCTCTACTCTAGATTTTTAATCTTTGCTTTTTGGTATTTGTTATCAACTTTGTACCTTTAAGAACCCAATCTTCAATACCCATTTTAACTTGGAAGCGAGCTCACTGGCCTGATTGCTCTCTCCCCCTTTGACTCTCCTTTTTCTCCAACAGGTCGCATCTATCTCTCCCATCCCCCTTTTCTTCTCTACCCAACTCGGTGAATCTCTTTGTGTGTTCTGGGCTGTGGAGAACACTTAAGGAACTGATTACTGGCTGGATCTGTCTCTCTCCTTTTGATTCCCCCCTTTATCCTCCTGGTCACCTCTGTCTTCTTCCTCCCTCTCCTCTGTGTAACTCCATGAACATCTCTGAGGGGTCCAGACTGTAGAGAGCACATAGGGAAGTGATTACTAGCTAGTTTGCTCTCTCCCCTTTTGATTCCCCCTCTTCTCCTCGTGGTCACATCTATATCCTTCCTCCCTCTTCTCTTTTCCATGTAATTCTGTGTACCTCTCTGGGTGTCCCTCACTGTGTAGAAACTTTTCTTCATTAACCTAGATGTTTTATCATTGGTGATGTGTAGATGGAGAAGTCTTGAGGCTACTGTAAGAATAAGACTGAAAACCAGAGCCAGGAGGCTTAAGTCCAAATCCTGAGAACACCAGAGAACTCCTGACTCCAGGGATCATTAATCAATAGGAGCTCATCAAATGCCTCCATACCTACACTGAAACCAAGAACCACCTAAGTGCCAACAAGCTCCGGAGCAAGACATACCATGCAAATTCTCCAGCAACACAGGAACATAACCCTGAGCTTCGATATACAGGCTGCCAAAAATCACACCAAACCCACCAACATCCCAAAACTCATTACTGGACACTTCATTGCACTCCAGAGAGAAGAAATCCAGCTCCACCCTCCAGAACACCTACACAAGCTTCCCTAACCAGGAAACCTTGACAAGCCACCTGTACAACCCCACCCACAATGAGGAACTGCCACAATAAAGAGGAACCAACAACTGCCAAAATACAGAAAGGCCACCTCAAACACAGCAATATAAACAAGATGAAAAGGCAGAGAAATACCCAGCAGGAAAAGGAACAGGATAAACGCCCACCAAACCAAACAAAAGAGGAAGATATAGGGAATCTACCTGATAAAGAATTCTGAATAATGATAGTGAAAATGATCCAAAATCTTGAAAACAAAATGGAGTTACAGATAAATAGCCTGGAGAAAAGGATTGAAAAGATGCAAGAAAGGTTTAACAATGACCTAGAAGAAATAAAAAGAGTCAATATATAATGAATAATGCAATAAATGATATAAAAAACACTGTGGAGGCAACTAACAGTAGAATAATGGAGGCGGAAGATAGAATTAGTGAGGTAGAAGATAATATGATAGAAATAAATAAAACAGAGAGGAAAAAAGAATTAAAAGAAATAAGGACAACCTCAGAGACCTCTGGGACAATGTCAAACGCCCCAACATTCGAATCATAGGAGTCCCAGAAGAAGAAGACAAAAAGAAAGACCATGAGAAAATACTTGAGGAGACAAGAGTTGAAAACTTCCCTAAAATGGGGAAGGAAATAATCACCCAAGTCCAAGAAACCCAGAGAGTTCCAAATAAGATAAACCCAAGGCGAAATAGCCCAAGACACATATTAATCAAAATAACAAAGATCAAACACAAAGAACAAATACTAAAAGGAGCAAGGGGAAAACAACAAATAACACATAATGGGATTCCCATAAGGATAACAGCTGGTCTTTCAATAGAAATTCTTCACACCGGAAGGGAATGGCAAAGTGATGAAAGAAAATAACCTACAGCCCAGATTGCTGTACCCAGCAAGGATCTCACTCAAATATGAAGGAGAAATCAAAAGCTTTACAGACAAGAAAAAGCTAAGAGAATTCAGCACCACCAAACCAGCTCTGCAAGAAATACTAAAGGATCTTCTCTAGAAAGGAAACTCAGAAAGGGTGTATAACTCGAACCCAAAACAATAAAGTAGGCAATGGGATCATAGTTATTAATATTTATCTTAAATGTAAATGGGTTGAATGCCCCAACCAGAAGACAAAGACTGGCTGAATGGATACAAAAACAAGACCCCTATATATGTTGTCTGCCAGAGACCCACCTCAAAACAGGGGACACATACAGACTGAAAGTGAAGGGCTGGAAAAAGATATTCCACGCAAATAGAGACCAAAAGAAAGCAGGAGTAGTAATACTCATATTCGATAAAATAGACTTTAAAACAAAGGCTGTGGAAAGAGACAAAGAAGGACACTACATAATGATCAAAGGACCAATCCAAGAAGAAGATATAACAATCACAAATATATATGCACCCAACATAGGAGCACCACAATATGTAAGACAAATGCTAACAAGTATGAAAGGGAAAATTAACAATAACCAATAATAGTGGGAGACTTTAATACCCTACCCACACCTATGGATAGATCAACTAAACAGAAAGTTAACAAGGAAACACAAACTTTAAATGATACAATAGACCAGTTAGACCTAATTGACATCTACAGGACATTTCACCCCAAAACAATGAATTTCACCTTTTTCTCAAGTGCACTTGGAACCTTCTCCAGGATAGATCACACCCTGGGTCATAAATCTAGCCTTGGTAAATTCAAAAACTTGAACTCATTCCAAGAACCTTTTCTGACCACAATACAGTAAGATTAGATGTCAATTACGGGAGAAAAACTATTAAAAATTCCAACATATGGAGGCTGAACAACACGCTGCTGAATAACCAACAAATCACAGAAGAAATCAAAAAAAGAAATCAACATATGCAAAGAAACAAATGAAAATGAAAACAAAACAACCCAAAACCTGTGGGACACTGTAAAAGCAGTGCTAAGGGGAAGAGTCATAGCAATACAGGCTTACGTCAAGAAACAAGAAAAAAGTCAAATAAATAACCTAACTCTACACCTAAAGTAACTTGAAAAGAAGAAATGAAGAAACCCAGGGTTAGTAGAAAGAAAGAAATCTTAAAAATTAGGGCAGAGATAAATGCAAAAGAAACAAAAGAGACAAAAATCAACAAAGCCAAAAGCTGGTTCTTTGAGAAGATAAATAAAATTCACAAACCATTAGGCAGACTCATCAAGAAGCAAAGGGAGAAAAATCAAGTCAATAAAATTAGAAATGAAAATGGAGTGATCACAACAGAAAACACAGAAATACAAAGGATCATAAGAGACTACTATCAGCAACTATATGCAGATAAAATGGACAACTTGGAAGAAATGGAGAAATTCATAGAAAACTACAACTTTCCAAAACTGAACCAGGAAGAAATAGAAAATCTTAATAGACCCATCACAAATACAGAAATTGAAACTGTATTCAGAAATCTTCCAACAAACAAAAGCCCAGGACCAGACGGCTTCACAGCTGAATTCTACCAAAAACTTAGAGAACTAACACCTATTCTACTAAAACTCTTCCAGATAATTGCAGAGGAAGGTAAACTTCCAAACTCACTCTATGAGGCCACCATCACCCTAATACCAAAACCTGACAAAGATGACACACACAAAAAAGAAAACTACAGTCTAATAACACTGATGAACATAAATGCAAAAATCTTTAATAAAATTCTAGCAAACAGAATGCAACAACATATAAAAAGATCATACATCATGACCAAGTAGGTTTTATCCCAGGGATGCAAGGATTCTTCAATATCCACAAATCAATCAATGTAATATACCACATTAACAAATTGAAAAATAGAAACCATATGATTATCTCAATAGATGCAGAGAAAGCCTTTGACAAAATTCAACATCCATTTATGATTAAAAAAAAAAAAAAAANCTATTAAAAAAAAAAAAAAAAAAACCTCCAGAAAGCAGGAATAGAAGGAACATACCTCAACATAATAAAAGCTATATATGACAAACTCTCAGCAAACATTATCCTCAATGGTGAAAAATTGAAAGCATTTCCCTAAAGTCAGGAAAAAGATGAGGGTGCCCACTCTTACCACTACTATTCAACATAGTTTTGGAAGTTTTGGCCATAGCAATCAGAGCAGAAAAAGAAATAAAAGGAATCCACATTGGAAAAGAAAAAGTAAAACTCTATTTGCAGATGACATGATCCTCTACATAGAAAACCCTAAAGACTCCACAAGAAAATTACTAGAGCTAATCAATGAATATAGTAAAGTTGCAGAATATAAAATCAACACACAGAAATTCCTTGCATTCTTATACACTAATAATGAGAAAACAGAAAGAGAAATTAAGGAAACAATTCCATTTACCATTGCAATGAAAAGAATAAAATACTTAGGAATATATCTACCTAAAGAAACTAAAGACGTATATATAGAAAACTGTAAAACACTGGTGAAAGAAACCAAAGAAGACACTAATAGATGGAGAAATATACCGTGTTCATGCATTGGAAGAATCAATATAGTGAAAATGCGTACACTATGAAAAGCAATCCCTATCAAGCTACCAACAGTATTTTTCAGAGAACTAGAACAAATAATTTCACAATTTGTATGGAAATACAAAAAAACCTCAAATAGCCAAAGCAATCTTGAGAAAGAACGGAACTGGAGGAATCAACCTGCCTGACTTCAGGCTCTACTACAAAGCCACTGTCATCAAGACAGTATGGTACCAGCACAAAGACAGAAATATAAATCAATGGAACAAAATAGAAAGCCCAGAGATAAATCCACACACATATGGACACCTTATCTTCGACAAAGGAGGAAAGAACATACAATGGATTAAAGACAATCTCTTAAACAAGAGGTGCTGGGGAAACTGGTCAAACACTTGTACATGAATGAAACTAGAACACTTTCTAACACCACATAAAAAAAATAAACTCAAAATGGATTAAAGATCTAAACGTAAGACCAGAAACTATAAAACTCCTAGAGGAGAACATAGGCAAAACACTCTCCAACATGAACCACAGCAGGATCCTCTATGACCCACCTCCCAGAATATTGGAAACAAAAGCAAAAATAAACAAACAGGATGTAATTAAAATTAAAAGCTTCTGCACAACAAAGGAAACTATAATCAAGGTAAAAAGACAGCCTTCGGAATGGGAGAAAATAATAGCAAATGAAGCAACGGACAAAGAATTAATCTTAAAAATATCCAAGCAACGCCTGCAGCTCAATTCCAGAAAAATAAAAGACCCACTCAAAAAGTAGGCCAAAGAACTAAACAGACATTTCTCCAAAGAAGACATACAGATGGCTAACAAACACATGAAAAGATGCTCAACATCACTCATTATCAGACAAATGCAAATCAAAACCACAGTGAGGTACCATTTCATGCCAGTCAGAATGGTGGCTATCCAAAAGTCTACAAGCAATAAATGCTGGAGAGTGTGTCAAGAAAAGGAAACCCTCTTATACTGTTGGTGGGAATGCAAACTAGTACAGCCACTATGGAGAACAGTGTGGAGATCCCTTAAAAAAATGGAAATAGAATGCCATATGACCCAGCAATCACACTGCTGGGCATACACACTGAGGAAACCATAATTGAAAGAGACACATGTATCTCAGTGTTCATCGCAGCACTATTTATAATTGCTAGGACATGGGAGCAACCTAGATGTCCATCAGCAGACGAATGGAAAAGAAAGCTGTGGTACATATACACAATGGAGTATTACTCAGCCATTAAAAAGAATACATTTTTATCAGTTCTAACCAGGTGGATGAAACCGGAGCCTATTATATAGCATGAAGTAAGCCAAGCACCAATACAGTATACTAACGCATATGTATGGAATTTAGAAAGATGGTAATGATAAATCTGTATGCAAGACAGCAAAAGAGACACAGATGTATTGAATAGTCTTTTGGACTCTGTGGGAGAGAGTGAGGGTGGGATGATATGGAGGAATAGCATTGAAACGTATAAATTATCATATGTGAGACAAATCGCCAGTCCAGGTTCAATTTATAATACAGGGAGCTCAGGGCTGGTGCACTGGGATGACCCAAAGGGATGGGATGGGGAACACATGTATACCCACAGTGGATTCAAGTCAATGTATGGTAAAATCAATACAATATTGTAAAGTAAAATTAATTAACTAATTAATTTTTAAAAAAGAACTGAGTCCTCTTCTCAGCCTCCACACACCTGCGCAGTGTGCAAGCCCCCAAAGCACTTTCCACCCAGCCCCGGGCACAGGGAACGTTCCAACGTCAGTGAAAGCCTCCAGCTGCCACTTTTGCTTTCACTCAGCACTTACTATCCTGTATTAAAACCCTCTAAATGTCAAGAAGCAACAGTTAGAACTGGACATGGAACAACAGACTGGTTCCAAATTGGGAAAGGAGTATGTCAAGGCTGTATACTGACACCCTGCTTATTTAACTTATATGCAGAGGGCATCATGAGAAATGCTGAGCTGGATGAAGCACAATCTGGAATCAAGATTGCCAGAAGAAATATCAATAACCTCAGATATGCAGATGACTCCACCCTTATGGCAGAAAGCGAAGAAGAACTAAAGAACCTCTTGATGAAAGTGAGAGAGGAGAGTGAAAAAGTTGGCTTAAAACTCAACATTCAGCAAAAGAAGATCATGGCGTGTGGTCCCATCACTGCATGGGAAATAGATGGGAAAACAGTGGAAACAGTGACAGACTTCATTTTGGGGAGCTCCCAAATCACTGCAGATAGTGACTGCAGCCATGAAATTAAAAGACGCTTACTCCTTGAAAGAAAAGTTATGACCAACCTAGACAGCTTCTTAAAAAGCAGAAACTTTACTTTGCCAACAAACGTCCATGTAGTCAAAGCTATGGTTTTTCTAGTAGTCATGTATGGATGTGAGAGTTGGACTATAAAGAAAGCTGAGCGCCGAAGAATTGATGCTTTTGAACTGTGGTATTGGAGAAGACTCTTGAGAGTCCCTTGGACTGCAAGGAGATCCAACCAGTCCATCATAAAGGAAATCAGTCCTTAATACTCATTGGAAGGACTGATGCTGAAGTTGAAACTCCAATACTTTGGCCACCCGACACAAAGAACTAACTCATTTGAAAAGACCCTGATGTTGGGAAAGATTGAAGGCAGGAGGAGAAGGGGATGACAGAGGATGAGATGGTTGGATGGCATCACCAACTCAATGGACATGAGTTTTAGTAAACTCTGGGATTTGGTGATAGACAGGGAGGCCTGGCATGCTGCAGCCCATGCGGTCACAAAAAATCGAACATGACTCAGTGACTGAACAAGCTCTGTCTTAACAAGCTCCACATAGAGACAGGTTCCTTACAGGCAGAAATGAGAGCTGAGTGTCCTATCTCCCTTAATTCTGACCAGTGTGGGTCCTTCCCCTCTCCTGGTTGACCATCTTGCTTTGTAAACTAAGAGGTTTTGTGCAGTGACATCTCTAAGGGCATTGATCTCAGGGCACAGAGCAGGGCTTTAATAAGTGCAGCTGGAAGGACTCGTTGGCTTCATCAAGGTGAACAACAGCAAGATGGAGTAGATGTGGATGCTGCTTCAGAAAAAGCAAGTTTGTGAGACTTTCAAAAAGACCCATCTAGACTCCACCAGAGGTCTTGGTCAGCATGTATTAGGACACATTATACACAGAAAAGCATCAGAGTCTTTCTACCTCAAGGATTCAGTGGTCAAACAAGAACTACCAACAACAAATTCCAGACACAAAGTAAGAGTCAGATTCTAGATACCTAGTTTCAAATTCAAGTTAACCCTACATGTGGGTCTAAGTATTCATTCTACTAAGCATTGATGAAGCAATGTTAATGTTTGAGGCCATATGCTGGTGAGGAATAAATCACTTTGAAATTCTAGACTTTACTAAGAATTTCAAACCAACAGAATGACAAGCAAAATAAACAAAGGCCTTTCCACAGAAGTCATATGCAGTACTAAAAACTTGGCTTCTAATGTGCCTTAAACAAATGATCTAGGAAAAGAACTGGCAGTCAAGTAGCAGGTCACCTAGTCCCATATTCTAATCTTAAAAAACATGCATCCCTCTGGGTCATCCCAGTGAGGGATGGGATAGGGAGGGAGGTAGATGGAAGGGGGGTTCAGGATGGGGAACACATGTACACCCATGGTGGATTCGTGTCAATGTATGGCAAAACCAATACAATATTGTAAAGTAATTAGCTTCCAATTAAAATTTTAAAAAATAAGTCCAAAAAAAAAAAAAAAC
>SJYQ01002912.1:191278-234494 GCA_006410935.1 Redunca redunca | reverse complement strand
CCTGAATGGTCTAGTGGTTTTCCCTACTTTCTTCAATTTAAGTCTGAATTTGGCAATAAGGAGTTCATGATCTGAGCCACAGTCAGCTCCCAGTCTTGTTTTTGTTGACTGTATAGAGCTTCTCCATCTTTGGCTGCAAAGAATATAATCAATCTGATTTTGGTGTTGACCATCTGGTGGTGTCCATGTGTAGAGTCTTCTCTTGTGATGTTGGAGGAGAAAATAATAGCAAATGAAGCAACTGACAAAGAACTAACCTCAAAAATATACAGGCAGTTCATGCAGCTCAATACCAGAAAAATAAATCACTCAATCAAAAAATGGGCCAAAGAACTAAATAGACATTTCTCCAAAGAAGACATACAGATGGCTAACAAGCACATGAAAAGATGCTCAACATCACTCATTATCACAGAAATGCAAATCAAAACCACAGTGAGGTACCATCTCATGCCAGTCAGAATGACTGCTATCAAAAAGTCTACAAACAATAAATGCTGAAGAGGGTGCAGAAAAAGGGGAACCTTCTTACACTGTTGGTGGGAATGCAAACTAGTACAGCCACTATGGAGAACAGTGTGGAGATTTCCTTTAAAAACTGGAAATAGAACTGCCATATGACCCAGCAATCACACTGCTGGGCATACACACCAAGGAAACCAGAATTGAAAGAGACACGTGTACCCCAATGTTCATCACAGCACTGTTTACAATAGCCAGGACATGGAAGCAACCTAGATGTCCGTCAGCAGATGAATGGATAAGAAAGCTGTGTTACATATACACAAAGGAGTATTACTCAGCCATTAAAAAGAATACATTTGAATCAGTTCTAATGAGGTGGATGAAACTGGAGCCTCTTATACAGAGTGAAGTAAGCCAGAAAGAAAAACACCAATACAGTATACTAACACATATATATGGAACTTAGAAAGATGGAAATGATAACCCTGTATGCGAGACAGCAAAAGAGACACAGATGTATTGAATAGTCTTTTGGACTCTGTGGGAGAGGGTGAGGGTGGGATGATAGGGGAGAATGGCATTGAAACATGTAAATTATCATATGTGATACAAATCGCCAGTCCCGGTTCGATTTATAATACAGGGTGCTCAGGGCTGATGTACTGGGATGACCTTGAGGGATGGGATGGGGAAGGTCACAATGAGAAATACATGTACAGCCGTGGCTTATTCATGTCAATGTATGGCAAAAACACTACAATATTGTAAAATAATTTGCCTCCAATTAAAATATATAAATTAATTTTTAAAAACACACAGACTAGAATCTTGATGATATTCAAGAATTTGAGCTATTTTTCAGGTGAAATAATGTGGTGATTTTTTCCCAAAGGCTATCCTATCTTGTAGAGAAAACTAATGATATGTTTACAGATGAACAAATCTGTCTAGGATCTGCTTCAGTATACTCTGGGGTAGGGGTGGGGCTGGCAGGGGGCAGGGGTAGAGATGCAGCAAAACTGGCCACCAGCTGATCTTGGCTAAAACTGGGGGTGGTACGTGAGAGTTCATTATACTACACTATTTCTGTAAATTTTGGTAATCATTCATTAAAGAAAGAAATTAAAAAGTGAATAAAAAATTATAAAATTAAAAACCACACACTACTTTCTAAAGGCATTTCTGTAAGTGCTGCTATCACATTGGGGTTGAAACAGCTGGGTTACATGTGTATATTTACCCAGAAATCTTTCAAAATTTGAAACAAAATTTTAATAAATGCTGTAGTTTAAACCAACACTATCATTATTTGAAATTTAAGTATATGCAACTCAAAAGTCATTACTCACCTCTTCCAAAGCACAAGCCTTTATTACTTTTTCATACCGTTCTTCTTCATATTTCTTCCCAAATAAAATGTTACTCCTCACAGTTCCTGAGAACACCCAGGGCTGCTGAGACACATACGCGATCCTCCCCTGCACACTGACTTGTCCCTGGCTTGGGGGCAGCTCCCCCAGCACAGCGCTTAACAGTGACGACTAAAACAGATGACAACACACACACGTGAACAGGCAGCACTCAGGATAGAACAAGACCCATAGTACAGCAGACTCCACCGTTGCACTTGATACACTATAGAACCCTTTCATTTAGAACAGGGGAAGTAGATCCCTGGCAACTGCGAATAAAAGAGAAAAGAAGCCCATTGGTCCACGTACTACTAATGGTTGATAAGAAACATTAATATAATACTACAACAACCTATACTGCTCAGAATTTCCCCCAAATGAAAACTTATACTCAGAAAAGACTAGCTAAGAATGTTAAACATTCTTAACTAGCACAGCAGTGCAGCAGGATGTGTATTTCATGTATCCAATATTTCGGGTAGTTGTTTCTGCATCCAGGTATCCTTTACTTGACAAACACTTATTATTAAAAAGCCACATGTGAAGAATATATCCAAAGATTATTATTAAAAGAACTCTGAAGTGAGTTGTGTCCAAAGAGCAAAAGTCCATCCTAAAGGAAATCATCACTCTTTTGTGTATACATCTCACATCTAGATTCTACATTTTGTTGTTTCAGACCAAGTACAGCTCTGGTTCCAAATAGGGAAAGGAGTATGTCAAGGCTGTATATTGTCACCCTGCTTATTTAATTTATATACATAGTGCATCATGAGAAATGCTGGACTGGATGAAGCACAAGCTGGAATCAAGATTTCCAGGAGAAATATCAATAACCTCAGATATGCAGATGACATCACCCTTATGGCAGAAAGTGAAGAATAACTAAAAAGGCTCTTAATGAAAGTGAAAAAGGAGAGTGAAAAAGTTGGCTTAAAACTCAACATTCAGAAAACCATGATCATGGCCTCTGGTCCATCCCTTCATGGCAAATAGATGGGGAAACAGCAGAAATGGTGACAGACTATTTTGGGGGGCTCCCAAATCACTGCAGATGGTGACTGCAGTCGTGAAATTAAAAGACACTTACTCCTTGGAATAAAATTATGACCAACCTAGAAAGTTTATTAAAAAGCAGAGACTTTACTTTGCTAACAAATGTCCGTCTAGTCAAAGCAATGGTTTTTCCAGTAGTCATGTATGGATATAACAGTTGGACTATAAAGAAAGGTGAGCACCAAAGAACTGATGTTTTTGAACTCTGGTGCTGGAGAAGACACTTGAGAGTGTCTTGGACTGCAAGGAGATCCAACCAGTCCATCTAAAGGAAATCAGTCCTGAATATTTATTGGAAGGACTGATGTTTAATCTGAAGCTCCAATAATTTGGCCTCCTGATGTGAAGAACTGACTTTTTTGAAAAGACCCTGATGCTGGGAAAGATTGAAGGCAGGAGGAGAAGGGGACCACAGAATGAGGTGGTTGGATGGCATCACTGACTCAATGGACATGAGTTTGAGTGGACTCTGGGAGTTGCTGACGGACAGGGAGGCCTGGCATGCTGCAGTCCATGGGGTCACAAAGAGTCAGACACAACTGAGCAACTGAACTGAACTGAACTGACAGCTGCATATTTACTTCAAATCTTTAACAACACATAGATGTGGTATGTGTGTGTCCACATCGCACTAAGGTGAAATAATCTGCCTGTGTTTCAGTCTCACCCAGGAACCTGGTTGCCTCTGGAGGGCAGAGGCATCAGGGTCTGCCTCATATCTGAATCTTTTACTCCAGCACATGGCTGTACCTTTCCTACATGTGCACTGATGGTACCAAGTCAAGTCACATGAGGAAATGCTCAGAGCATCCCAGAAGAGCCTTTGCAACCTCCAGACTTCATAGAGGGGCCACTGTAATGAAAAGGAAGTCTCCATGTCTCTTTCCATCCTGAACAGCTGTCACATAAATAATTTCCTTTAATAAGATGTCCAAATTCCCAAGCTGTTTCCAAGTGTACAACATGAAACACCAAGAAGGAAAACATAATGTGCATTTACCCAGATTTGTGTGGCCATGAAAGTGAAAGTAAAAGTGAAGTCACTCAGTCATGTCCGACTCTTTGCGACCCCATAGACTGTAGCCTACCAGGCTCCTCCATCCATGGGATTTTCCGGCAAGAGTACTGGAGTGGGGTGTCATTTGCTTCTCCAGAGGATCTTCCTGACCCAGGGATCGAACTCAGATCTCCCACATTGTAGGCAGATGCTTTACCATCTGAGCTACTTGGAAAGCCATGAAACCTTTTAAAATAAAAGTTCCATAGAACACACCTAGAGAAATGCTGTTCTAGATACATCTAATTAGAACTGTTTTCTTTATAGCAGCATGAAAAGAAAAGTCCTTCTCCAATAAGAAACCACTGGCAGGACTTCCCTGGTGGTACAGTGGTTAACACTCTGTGTTTCCACTGTGGGGTGCATGGTTTTTACCCCTGGTTGGGGAACGAAGATCCCACATACCTCACAGGTGCAGCAAAAAATAAATAAATAAACAAAGAAGTAAACCAGAGGCAGACATTCTTGCAATGGATGCTGAAGGAAAGTTCTGTCTTCTTGCCAATAAAACTAATAAAGATCTTTCTCAAAGGAAAAAAAAAAATGTGTTACCAGCAACAAAAAGTCAGATGAGAAATTAAGGAAATAATCCCATTCATCATTGTATCAAAAAGAATAAAATGCTTAGGGAAAAAAATTACCTAAGGAGACAAAAGACCAAAATGAAGAAAACTGTTAAGACACTGATGAAAGAAATCAAAGATGACATGAACAGACACACCGTGTTCTTGGACTGTAGGAATCAATATTGTGAAAATGACTATACTATCCAAAGCAATATACAGATTCAATGCAATCCCTGTCAAATTACCCATAGCATTTTTCACAGAACTGGAACAAAAATTTTTACAATTTGTTTGGAAACCCAAAAGACCCCAAAGAGCCAAAGTAAACTTGAGAAGGAAAAAAAAAAGAAAAGAAACAGAGCTGGAAGAATAAGCTCTCTGACTTTAGACTATACTACAAAGTTATAGTAATCAAGATAGTATGGGGCTGGCACACAAAAAAAAAAAAAACAGAAATACAGATCAATGGAACAGTATGGCAAGCCCAGAGATAAACCCATGCACCTATGGACACCTTATCTTTGACAAAGGAGGCAAGAATATACATTGGAGAACAGATAGCCTCTTCAATAAGTGGTGCTGAGAAAACTGGATAGCTACATGTGAAATAATGAAATTAGAACACTTCCTAACATCATATTGTTCTTGTTTTAGGAGGGAGACCTGGGTTCGATCCCCTGGAGGAGAACATGGCAACCCACTCCAGTATTCCTGCTGGAGAATCCCCATGGACAGAGGAGCCTGGCAAACTACAGTCCATGGGGTAGCAAAGAGTTGGACACAACTGAGTGACTAAGCACAGCTCAGCATGGGAAACTGCTTATATAGCACAGGGAGCTCAACTCAGTGCTCTGTGATGACCTGGAAGGGTAGGATGGGGGGAGAGAGGTTCAAAAGGGAAGGGATATATAGATATAGATATAGATATATAGATATATACACATATACATATACATACCTACAGCTGAGTCATTTTGTTGTACAGCAGAAACTAACACAACATTGTGAAGCAATTATATTCCAATTGAAAAATAAATTTAAAAAAAGAATGAGCATGGATGACTTTCCCGGGGTTCAGCCCTGGTGGATCCAGGGTTATTCGAAGCAGGGACAGCATGGCGAGGAAAATCTTATTTATTTATAAATATAAAAGAAAGATTAGGAAAGAATAGTGTAGTAGGAAAATTTAGTGGAGAAAAGAGACTGAATAACTTGGTTTACGGAGAAGGCTAAGAAAATCTCAGGACAAGAGATTTGCACCATCTGTGTTAGGCCACTGGCGTCCATTTGAATAGCAGAGAGTGCCCCGCCTTGGGCTCCCTCTCTCATGGATCTTAGAAGCAAGGGCAAGTAAGTAGACATGGCGAACCTCCCCATTCCAGATGGGAATTCAGCCTGAATATAGAGTAAAGAAGACACAGGGGAAACCAGTCCAGTGACTGGCCCCACCACTATTGTCCAGAAAGGCCTTTTATACCTTTTTTTGTACATAGAGATCAATAGATAATATAAAATTATGCAGCATCAGCAGCCCTGACTCTTATGAAGACCAGGCTTTCTCTCTGCATACCTAGTTGTATACACAAGTATTAGGTGATTTATAGCATCTTCTGGCCAGAAGGCCAATTAACATTTTATGGCCCTTTTCTGATAAGGGTTGGTCAACCAGAAGACTTATTTGTCTTAAAAATGTTTTTCTTCCCAAAGTCTGGTGCCACTCTCAGAAAGCACTAAATAAAGTTACATTCTTACATAGGAAGGATACAACAATTTATAACAAGTAAAAGGAGTACAGTGATTTTAACAAAAAGGAAAGTAATTAACTCAAAAGTCTAGTGTTGCTAACATGAAAACTACTATATTCCTTTTTCTATATCCCAATTACATTGATTAATATCCTTCAGATGCCTAAAAGATAAAGAATATGGAGGCCTGGCAGCAGTCATTGAGTCAACAGTGAAAACCCGTTACCAATATAATTTTTAGCTCTTTAGAAAAGGCTCTGTATCTTTAAGATGCTTTAAGCTTTGTGCCTCTCGTGGTTGAGGGGCTGTAAGCAATTCACAAATTGTAAAAGTCCAGGGGAACCTGTCAGGCAAGTTAGAGAGCCATCAAAGGGGTTTGAGCTGAAACATTCTTTTCATATGCAGGAGACTGTTAACTGAAGCCCTGAGTTAACTTTTTCCAGAGAATGTCAGAAGAGTGGAAAGCACAGTACAGTAAGGCAGGCAGACTCTGGTTTTGGAAGGTAGATATTCAGGAAAACCCAGGGGGAACCCCTGAAGCCAGATCACTCCTTTGCATTTTGTTGGGCTTCCTTCCTCATGACCTTTGCCATGGGCGGGATTCCTCACGCTGGCTCCCGGCATGACTTATTAAAACAATGTAAACCTAGGACAATAGAATAGCATTTTTTAATGAAAGATATGGACTATAATCATCATGGAGATTTCACAAGTGTGACGAGCAACAAAAACTTCTCAAGAGGGTAAATCTTTATAGATCCCTCTGTGGAATGAGCTTACACTTTGGCTCAGAAGGTCCCTGGGTCCTCCAATGACTGTCCAGGACTCCTGTGCCCATGAGAAAACTATGCCAGGCCTCTCCAGGCTCTTCTCAGCAAGTTTCATGGCACTCACTGCAATCCTTACGAAATATCTCTTATATGACATTATAAATTATAAGGAATCAATACACTGTGTACATGTAAAACTTTCTAATAATCAAGATGGATGTGTGGAACCAAAACTGAGGCAATACAGAGATGGATTTCAGTGTAATTATTTTACTGTTATTCAATTTCAATAAACTAACATGTTAAAAAAAAAAACAAAAACACTGTACACACAGCTTTGGGCTCAACTCTGAGAATTTAAGAGGGACTGTAGTGTTGCATCAAGCTGCTGAAAGGCACCACAACTTACCTTTCCTGCACCCACAGGTCCAACCACAGCTAACAGTTCACCAGGCCTGACAGTAAAGGAAAGGCCTTGTAGGGTTGGAGTTCTTAATTCCTGCAAATTAAAGTTTATAAAAACATACCCATTTCAATAAAGTATGCCAAATGCTACAGAAAATAGAGAAAATAATATAATATTCATTGATATGCAAATTAACCCACATTTTTCTCCTGCCTATTTTAAGACATCCTGCCCTGGAGGCCTTTTCATCCAATCATATCTCTTTGGGAGTTTCAAGCAGCTTTAGTTGCCTTTAGACACCCACAGATTTTAAGTAGGTGAAATGACAAGGCACCCACATGAAGTGAAAACTTCATGATGCATATTAACTTATTAAAACAGTATACTTTATAGAGTATCCGGTATGTGAAGTTTTTTTAATCATTTATAAGTTTTCACTATGACCCTTGGCTTTAATTGACTCTATCTCATTAATCTCCACAAGGGAGCTACACAGGTAGATGCCAGACCTGGCCCTTTAAATAATTTGAATCTCCACTAATCTCTCCATTTTCACTTGATAAAGAAAGAATCTCAGTAATGCTCAGCAAGCAAAGGAGCTCTTTATATAAAGAAGTCATTCTCAATATGGGTTGGTCAAAAAGTCTATTCAGTTTTTTCTGTAAGATGGCTCTAGTAGCACTAAGTTGTCTTTAACTTTATTCAAAACAATGTCGTTAAGACTGTATTATGACAGCTGTCACATCAGCATGCATTTTTAAAAACTTTTTAAAATTGGTGAATTTTTGTGTAGCCATTTTAATATTAAAATTAAAAAGCAACATTTTTGGTACATTATATTTTAGTCTTTCTTTCTTTTTTTTTTTTTTTTGCTTTACTATTTCAAGAGAGGTAAAAATGCAACTGAAATGCAGAAAAAGATTTGTGCAGTGTATGGAGAATGTGCTGTGACTGATCAAATAAGTGCTTGCAAAGTTTTGTGCTGGATATTTCTTGTTCGACGATGCTCTACTGTTAGGTTTGCCAGTTGAAGTTGATAGAGATCACATCAAGACATTGAGAACAAACAATGTTATACCATGCAGGAGACAGCTGACATACTCAAAATATTCAAATATTCCATTCAAAGTATTGAATGGAAATCGTTTGCACCAGCTTGGTTATGTTAATCACCTTGATATTTGAATTTCATAGAAGTTAAGTAAAAAAACCCTTCTTGAACATATTTCTGCACACAGTTCTCCACTTAAATGTAACAGAAACGTTCCATTTTTAAAACAAATTGTGACAGGTAATGAAAAATTGATACTGTACAATATTGTGGAACAGAATAGATTGCAGGCAAGTGAAAAGCACCAGCACCAACAACACCAAAAGCCAGTCCTCATCCAAAGAAGGTGATGTTGTGTATATGGTGGCATTGCAATGGAATCCTCTATTATGAGCTCCTTCAGAAAAACCAAATGATTAATTCCAACAAATACTGCTCCCATTAGACCAACCAAAAGCAGCTCTCTATGAAAAGCATCCAGAATTAGTCAACAGAAAATGCATAATCTCCCATTAGGATAATGCAAGACCGCATGTTTCTTTGATGACCAGGCAAAAAAGAACTTACAGATTGGCTGGGAAGTTTTGACTGATCCCCCGTATTGTACCAGACATTGTACTTTTGGACTTCCATTTATTTCAGTCTTTACAAAATTCTCTTAATGGAAAAAATTCAATTCCCTGGAAAACTGTAAAAGGTATATGGAACAGTTCTTTGCTCAAAAAATTAAAAAATTTTGAAAAGATGGAATTATGCAGATCCCTGGAAAATGGCAGAAGGTAGTGAAATAAAACAGTGAGTATGTTGTTCAATGAAGTTCTTGGTGACAATGAAGTTCTTCAGTGTTATTCAATGAAGTTCTTATTTCTCAACCAGAGCAATAAGAACTCTGAGTGAGGGCTCCAGGAAAAGCTATATTAGGAAGACTACCCATGCCCTTTGGCCACATGGAAAATAGTACTGACAAGCAGCTGAATGAGGAAAGAATTATTGATGGTTTTATATACACAAATTAATCAAATGAAAAATGGATAAATTTCAGGAGGGTAGAAGGAACTTTCATGAAAAAAAAAAAATGTGATCACTACACTCTACTTTTCCTAGCAGTTAATGACATTTACATGGTAATAAGTTCAGTTCAGTTCAGTCACTCAGTCATGTCTGACTCTACAACCCCATGAATCGCAGCACACCAGGCCTCCGTGTCCATCACCAACTCCCGAAGTTCACTCAAACTCATGTCCATCGAGTTGGTGATGCCATCCAGCCATCTCATCCTCTGCCGTCCCCTTTTCCTCCTGCCCTGAATCCCTCCCAGCATCTCCCAGCATCAGAGTCTTTTCCAATGAGTCAACTCTTCGCATGAGGTGGCCAAAGTATTGGAGTTTCAGCTTCAGCATCAGTTCTTCCAATGAACACCCAGGACTGATCTCCTTTAGGATGGACTGGTTAGATCTCTTTGCAGTCCAAGGGACTCTCAAGGGTCTTCTCCAACACCACAGTTCAAAAGCATCAATTCTTCAGTGCTCAGCTTTCTTCACAGTCCAACTCTCACATCCATACATGACCACTTTCCATAGCCTTGACTAGATGAACCTTTGTTGGAAAAGTAATGTCTCTGCTTTTTAATATGCTATCTAAGTTGGTCATAACTTTCCTTCCAAGGAGCAAGTGTCTTTTAATTTCATGGCTGCAGTCACCATCTGTAGTGATTTTGGAGCCCCCAAATATAAAGTCAGCCACTGTTTCCACTGTTTCCCCATCTATTTCCCATGAAGTGATGGGACTGGATGCCATGATCTTCGTTTTCTGAATGTTGAGCTTTAAGCCAACTTTTTCACTCTTCTCTTTCACTTTCATCAAGAGGATTTTTAGTTCCTCTTCACTTTCTGCCATAAGGGTGGTGTCATCTGCATATCAGAGGTTATTGATATTTCTCCCAGCAATCTTGATTCCAGCTTGTGCTTCCTCCAGCCTAGCGTTTCTCATGATGTACTCTGCATAGAAGTTAAATAAGCAGGGTGACAATATACAGTCTTGACATACTCCTTCTCCTATTTGGAACAAGTTTGTTGTTCCATGTCCAGTTCTAACTGTTGCTTCCTGACCTGCATATAGGTTTCTCAAGAGGCAGGTTAGGTGGTCTGGTGTTCCCATCTCTTTCAGAATTTTCCACAGTTTATTGTGACCCACACAGTCAAAGGCTTTGGCATAGTCAATAAAGCAGACAGAAATAGATGTTTTTCTGGAACTCTCTTGCATTTTCAATGATCCAGCGGATGTTGGCAATTTGATCTCTGCTTCCTCTGCCTTTTCGAAAACCAGCTTGAACATCTGGAAGTTCATGGTTCACGTATTGCTGAAGCCTGGCTTGGAGAATTTTGAGCATTACTTTACTAGCATGTGAGATAAGTGCAATTGTGTGGTAGTTTGAGCATTCTTTGGCAAACAGCAAATAAAAATTTAACCCAGCCCCTAACTACTAATGACTCTGCCAAGGTGCACAGTCTTTCCATGGGCAAGTCCAGGACAACACAATAGAGTGTTCTGTACAATTATCCAAGTTGTACAGAAGTCTAAGCACGTGTTCTTGGAATTTCTTGGAAGAAGAACAAAACATCTTAGTTTATAATGTTGCATGGTTTGATACAAGACAAATTTAGTAATTGGTCATATGGTGGCTCAGAAGGTAAAGAATCCACCTGCAGTGCAGGAGAGCTGGGTTTGATCCCTGGGTTGGGAAGATCCCCTGGAGAAGGGCATGGAAACCCACTCCAGTATTCTTGCCTGGAGAATCCCCACCGACAGAGGAGCCTGGTAGGCAACAGTCCATGGGGTCACAAACAGACACAACTTAGTGACTGAAAAACAATATACAAAGTATGTGTCAACATTCACATAAAGTTAACATCATAATGGAATTTTAGTGGTGCTTTCCATAAATGCTTCAAGTGGATTATGACAAGAAATACCAAGCAGGAGACAAATCTACTCTATTAAGGTAGGGTAGCTCAGGCACCTTGTATGGGTTCCCATGTGCAAAAGATGTGGGGATGTGATTGTATGTACTTGTTCTATATATTTACATAGAACATACTACTGTCTTGCTGGTGGAGATGAAAGGTGCTGAGTCAAAAGTAGGTGAACACAATGCAGGTGGCACAACATTGTCACTGGCATGAAAGACAGGAGGAGTCTACAGAGCCTGGACATTTGCTCTGTGGTCCCCACTCTGACAGCAGCCAGGCTCCCAGACTCTGCTCTGGAGGGTGGACCCTCTGGTAGAGGTGTCTCCTCCCTGGGTCCTTCCAGTCCTGCGGTGGGAGCAGCTTCCTGCCTTTGCTAATTGCTGAGCTGCCTCATCCACCACTGCTTTGCCCTTTTTTGTTCTTTCATCTCCTATGTAATTAATTTCCTGCATGGAATCCCCTCCCCCCTACTGCAGGTTCTCGTGATTAATCCACACTGATACAGGAGGATGTGCACAAAGAACTATAAAGCCGGAGACAGGAGGAGACTTTCAGTTGTCTGTAATGGGGCTGCACTGGGAGTGCAAACTTGAGAACTTTTGGAGAGTGGTCCTATTTTTCTTATTTGCTAAATTTCAGAAATAAACCAAGTGCTGGGAAAATCTTTGTGATTTCACCAGTTCTCACTCTCAGCTTGCCACACAGTATAACCCTTCAACTTGGAATCACTGGTGCTCACTATGCCCACCTGCTCTCTCCTGACCCTGGCTGCCACCAAAGTAGCCAGAACCATCTAGAAGCTTAGGATAGAGGAACCCCACCCTACCCCACAGCAAAGATCCAAATCACTCACACTATGTAATAGGATATTTGATAACATTAAGGCAAAAAACATACACTGATTGTATCCAAAGTCTCTGGTCTCTAACAACTGATTGTGTATTTGTTAGTTAACCCTTTCTATACTGCCACATTTTGTCTCTGCAATCCTACAAATTCTAATATTATAAATGCATTTACTTCAAGTTCAAAATATGATAACCCTTTGAAATTCTCTTGAAAGTGAGATAAATAACAATATGTCAAATGCCTCGGGCTGACTTTATTTTTAGTTTTAGTAAGTGTTAGTCTCTCAGTCGTGTCTGTCTGTTTGTGATCCCATGGACTGTAGCCCACCGGTTTCCTCTGTCCATGAAATTCTCCAAGCAAGAATGCCACAGTGGTTTGTCATTTCCTTCTCTGGAGTTCCTGTAGGGGAAATTAGAATTGGACGCCTCAAGTCCAAGGGAGAACCCTGGGCGTGTTCATTACCAGAGCATTCCCCTCCTTAGTAAAGCACTTTTGACTGCCAGATTATTTAATTGTGAGCCATACAGAGGCCATTGCTCTTTTGATCTTTACATATCTAATATGCCCAGAGATCTTTCCTTCAGCACAGATGAAATATTTCCCATTTTTGCAAAACAAAAAACACCAAAACCCAAAAGATACCAACAATTTCCAACAAAAATGGTACAAGACAGATTCCAGCATCAATGTGTACAGATGAACTGGCCACCGATAGGGTAAATAAATTTACCCTATAAAACAAGTGAACTAATTCTATCTAGGTTACCCACTCCCACAAGAACTAGCTCCCAAATGAACTGGTTCCAACTGGACCAGTTCCCAAATCAGGTAAATAAATTTACCCTACATATGAGCTATGGTGGGCTTGCCCCCATGAGAACTAGTTCCCAATGAACTGGTTCAGGGTAGAGTCCAACAACACCTTCCCTCTGTAAATGGGTACCCAACCAAATTAGCTTGTCCTGTAAAGGAAAAGCCCAGATTGAGGGGGAAAACTGTTCCCGGTGTGCACACTGGAGGAATTTATTCTTCAAAATCAAGCATGTCGGCCCTTAACACAAAACGACACACAAAACAAGTGACAGGTTGAATCAGCTATCAAATTGGGTAGACTTACCCTTCAACCAAAATCAAGTCTGTTGACTCTAGAAGTTTCTCCGTTCCTTGTCTCAATTGTCAAGCTCTGAGGGAAGCCGGTACCCGTTCAGGGAATCTTGAAGGAAAGAACCTCAGGACAAACGATCCCAGCAGCTGCTAGGGTCTTGCTCCAATATTCCCTGACTGGTGCCAGCTAGCCACGAGCAGCAAGGCTCCTGGATGGCTAAGCCAAATTGTTACCGAGTCCAACCTCACTCTGCTCACTGCATGATAGGTAATGAATCTGAGAGACAAGATTTTGAGGCAAGGAAAAGACCTTAATTGGGGAGCTGGCAGACCAAGAAGACTGCAGGCTAGTGCCTCAAAACAATCATCTTTATTTTTAATCTCTATTAATTGAAAACCTCATTCCTGATTCATAATTTTTATAATATACTTCCATGGTAAATGGGCAAGTCACATTTTGTATCATGTGTAAAATCTCAAAACCCTTCAATAAGTCTATGTCACAGTTATCCTTTAGCAGTCACAATCGTGAAATTAAGGATTTGTTACCTTATCCCAAAAAGCAGTGAAATCTTGCACATTCACAACTGTTTTGCCATCTGATGGCAGCTGATGATTGCGCTGTGGTAGCTCATCAAGTAACAGAAAGTTCTATAGAAAAAGGAAAAACACAGATTGTTTAAACAAGCAAAATAATTGCTTCCATAGAATTTGCAATATGTTTTACAACTGTATTTCATTACGTTAGGTTATTAGAAATACTAAATAATATGTAGTATAAACTATTATAGCATATAGTATAGTACATACAGAATACACATATAGCTTATAGTGTGTATATATGTACACACACAGACACACACAAAAAGAGTTCCAGGCCATGGAACTATCTTCATAAATTTCTTAACAAGTATACTGGCTCCCCTTTAAAGAACAAATATGTCTCCAAATTTGAACACATCAAGAACCGGAACATTTTTATCGTGTCATTAAAAATATACACAGGTTTTGACAGAAAATGATTCCATAAATATTTACTGAATCCCACCAGGTTCCAAGTACCATGAGACACTGCTGGGAACACAAAGAGGAATGCCATTCCCAGGGCTTCAGCAGTCAGGTGGCAAAGGACAGACTGGGAACATAAGACCTATGGAAGAAACTCCGAATGAAAGCCTTACTCTGCTTTCCTCCTCCTGTATATCAAATCCCTATCACTGCTTGTCATTATCTATCATTAAAATCATCATTCCAAAAGATAATGCTATTAAGCCTCTAACTCTTTCTTACTTTTCACAAGCATCTTTTCACAAACACTTGTCTCTGCTCCTTAGTCAAAGTCCTCTCTTCCTCAACAGAATGATCACATCTTCCACTTCTTGCTATTTTCCACACCAATTATTAATAGGAACTATTCAAGGCAATTTAGCTGAATAAAATAAAGTCTTGAAAATCATTAGAAAATGAATATAATCATATACAAGAAACTCCCTCTTACCCTTTAAATGCTAGAAATAATTCAATGAGAAGAGACACAGTGGGAGAAAAAATTGAACAACAGAGACCACTCCCACCCCTACCCTCAAGTACTATGAACATGTGCAGAGACTACTGGCTGCCCTCAAAACTTGCTCTCTTTCTTCTGGGCTAACAAAACCTTGGGTTTTAGCTGCACATGGCAACCTGGAAAGAGGCCCTCTCTCCAGCCTCCTGAGCAGATAGGAGCAGCCACATGACTAAGTCCAGGTCAGTGGAGGGTGACAACAACCAGGACCTTTCTCCACCGCATGGCCTGGGCCTTGGAGGCTGCCAGCCTGGTCAAGGTCACAATGCATTTAACATCATGGAGGATCATACTAGACATGGAGCTTGTTACAGGTTAAATTATATCCCTCTCCCAAAAGATACACTGAAGTAAAAGAACTCCAGTTACATAAAAATGTGACTTTATTTGGAATTAGGGTCCGATTAAGATGCAATCATACTGGAGTTGGGTTGGCCATGAATCCAACATGACTGATGTCCTTATAAGGAGACCCAGAAAAAACACAGGCAGAAAACAGCCACCTGAAGAAAATGGAAACTGGAGTGGTGGCAGTTAAAAACCAAGGAACCCAAGGTTTGCCTGCAACCACCAAAATCTAGAAGAGGCAAAGAATGATTCTGCCTGTGACCAGAATTCAGAGGGATCAGTGACCCTGCTGACACCTTGATTTCAGACTTCCAACCTCCACAACTGAGAAACAATAAATTTCTGTTGTTTTAACCATCTGGTTTGTAGTACTTGGTTATGGCAGCCCCAGAAAACAGATACAAAGCCTTACAAGGTTTCTTGCATGAGTGACAAACAAACTATATTTCTGTGAAAAGTAGCCTTATCATGCATAATTCTAGGACCTACAGGCACAGAATCTTAACCAACACAGGGGGCAGCTGAAACAAGCATGTGATGATGTTGGAAAAAGAAAATGGCTGTGACCCACTATCCTAGACCTCATAAATAGCCTGCAAGTCCTTGACACCCTTATCTATTGTGCCATAAAGCTACAAATTTGATAACCACCTTCTACTTCAGAAGAACAACTGTTCCTTTTCCTCCTTTGTCACCAGGCCCTGGTGGTGGCAGGCAGGGCACAAAGGGCCATGTTGGGTTGGACCCTCCAAGAAGTTTTTGCTGCACTAGAACAAGGCCAGGTTACTCCAACTGAGCTCTGTCAAAGATAGCTCTCCTTTATCAAGAAGACCAAGTTACTGTATCAGAAGAGGTAGTCTTAAAGCAAGTTGAAGAATCAAAGAAAAAATATAAGAAAGGTCGCTCACTGGGGGATTTAGATGAAATTTCTATTGCAGTAAAAGACAACTTTAACACATCTGGCATTGAGACAACATGTGCATCAAACATGGGTGAAAAGTTATGTATCACCTTAAAATGCCACAGAGGTTGTTGGATCAGGGAGCTCTGTTAAAGGTAAAAACAAACTTAGATGAGTTTTCTAAGGGATACAGAAGCACAGATGGCATTTTTGGACCATTTAAGCATCCATGGAGCTATTCAAACCAATATAGAGAAAAGAGGAAGCAGAAGTCTCATGGTGAAAATAAGGATTCAAATTGGCTTATAACTGGAGGAAGCTCAGGAGGGAGTGCAGTGGCTGTGTCAGCATTCACTTGCTTCGTTGTTTTAGGACCAGATTCCAGAGGATCAACCAGCAATCCAGCTGCCCACTATGAGGTTGTTGGTTTAAAACCCAGCTATGACTTAGTTTCTTGTCATGGCCTCATTCCCCTGGTGATTTCAATGATTTGCCCAGAATCTTAACTAGAAATGTGGATGATGCAGCCATTGTGTTGAGTATACTAGCTGGGCAGGATCTCTAAGATTCTACCACAATTCAAGATCCTGTTAAAACCATTTATGCTTCCCAATTTAACAGATGTGAGCCAATGATGTATAGGAATTGCAAAGGAATATCTTATACCAGAATTGTCAAGTGAAGTACAATCTCCTTGGTCCACAGGTGCTAATCTCTTTGAGTCTGAGGGGGACAAAGTAATTGAAGTGTCCCTGCCCCAACCCATTATTCAGTTGTCTCCTACCATGTACTATGTACTTCAGAAGTGGCATCAAATATGGCAAGATTTGATAAGTTAGAATATGATCACTGATTTGACATCGATGTGTCTACTGGAGCCATGTATGCTGCAACTAAACAAGAAGTGTTCAATGATGTGGTGAGGGAAAGAATCCTCTCAGGAAACTTTCATAATAAAAGAAAATTATGAGAACTATTGTATCAAAGCAGAGAAAGTAAGATGACTCATTGCTAATGATTTTGTGAATGTTTTTAACTCTGGAGTAGATGTTTTGCTAACTTCCACTACCTTGAGTGAGGCAGTACACAAAGTGCATCAAAGACAACAGAACATGAATTGCCCAGGGTGACATTTTTAAACAGACTGTAAATATGGCAGAATTGCCAGTGGTGAGTATCCCTACGGCCCTATCAAGCCAACGATTGTCGATAGGACTGCAGTTTAATGGTTGTGCATTTTGTGACCAGCTGCTTTTTTACAGTTTGCAAATGGTTTGAAAATCAAGTACGGTTTCCTGTTACTCAACTTCTCAAACTAATGGATGATCGTTCATCAAACTTTGAAAATTAAAAGTTATCTCTTCTTCTCTAAAATAGTAGCAATAACTATACCATGCAAAAATAATGACTTTTAAAGCTCTTATATTCTAGACAATTCAAGAGATCTTGTAATCTGGTTCATTGTCAGTACAGTCATTCCTCGAAATCACTTTTTAAAATTCTTGTGATATAGTTAATTATAAAAAATCTGTCAGCACTTATTAAACATCCACTAAGTAAAAACAAAGTATAAGATTTCTATTATAAACAATATAACTCTTCCTAAAAAATGATGCATTCTGCAAAAATGTTCATTAAAAACAATGCTGCCTACAGTACAAGTAAGCTCAGGGGTAAATCTTTCAAAACTTCTACACCTTTGTAACCAAAGCGCCAACAAAATCACTGGTACCCTTATTTTTGACAAAGGAGGCAAGAATATACAATGGGGCAAAAATAGCTTCCTCAATAAGTGCTACTGGGAAAACTGGATAGTTACATGTAAAAGAATGAAATTAAAATACTTCCTAACACCATACACAAAGATAAACTCAAAATGGATTAAAGATCTAAATATAAGACCATAAACTATAGAATCTTAGAGGAAAACATAGGCAGAACACTATGACATAAATCACGGCAAGATCCTTTATGACCACCTCCTACAGTAATGAAAATAAAAAAATACATTAACAATGGGACCTAAGTAAATTTAAAAGTTTCTGCACAGTAAAGGAAACTGTAAACAAGGTGAAAAGACAACCCTCAGAATGGGAGAAAATAACAGCAAATGAAACAACTGACAAAGGGTTAAAATATACAAGCAGCTTATACAAATCAATACTAGAAAAACAAATAACCCAATCAAAAAGTGTGCAAAAGACCTAAGCAGACATTTCTCCAAACAAAAGATATAGATGGCTAATAATTACATGAAAAGTTGTTTAACGTCATTCATTATTAGAGAAATGCAAATCAAAATTATAATGAGATATCACCTCATACCAGTCAGAATGGCCATCATCAAAAATTCTACAAACAATAAATGCTGGAGAGGGTGTGGAGAAAAGGCAACCCTCTTGCACTGTTGGTGGGAATGTAAATTGATATAGCCACCATGGAGAACAGTATTAAAATTCCTTTAAAAACTAGGAATAAAACCACCATGAGTTCAGTTCAGTTCAGTTCAATCACTCAGTCGTGTCCAACTCTTTGTGACCCCATGAGCCTCAGCACGCCAGGCCCCCGTGTCCATCACCAACTCCTGGAGTTCCCCAAACTCATGTCCATCGAGTTAGTGATGCCATCCAGCCATCTCATCCTCTGCCATCCCCTTCTCCTCCTGCCTCCAATCCCTCCCAGCATCAAGGTCTTTTCCAATGAGTCAACTCTTCATATGAATGGGCCAAAGTATTGGAGTTTCAGCTTCAGCATTAGTCCTTCCATTGAAGACCCAGGACTCATCTCCTTTAGGATGCATTGGTTGGATCTCCTTGCAGTCCAAGGGACTCTCAAGAGTCTTCTCCAACACCACACTTCAAAAGCATCAATTCTTCGGTGCTCAGCTTTCTTCACAGTCCAACTCTCACATTCATAAATGACTACTGGAAAGACCATAGCCATGACTAGACGGACCTTTGTTGGCAAAGTAATGTCTCTGCTTTTGAATATGCTGTCTAGGTTGGTCATAACTTTGCTTCCAAGGAGTAAGTGTCTTTTAAATTCATGGCTGCAATCACCATCTGCAGTGATTTTGGAGCCCCCCCAAAAATAAAGTCTGACACTGTTTGCACTGTTTTCCCATCTATTTCCCATGAAGTGATGGGACCGGATGCCATGATCTTCGTTTTCTGAATGTTGAGCTTTAAGCCAACTTTTTCACTCTTCTCTTTCACTTTCATCAAGAGGCTTNAGAATTTTCCACAGTTTATTGTGATCCACACAGTCAAAGGCTTTGGCATAGTCAATAAAGCAGAAATAGATGTTCTTCTGGAACTCTCTTGCTTTTTCAGTGATCCAGCAGATGTTGGCAATTTGATCTCTGCTTCCTCTCCCTTTTTGAAAACCAGCTTGAACATCTGGATTTTCACAGTTCACGTATTGCTGAAGCCTGGCTTGGAGAATTTTGAGCGTTACTTTACACCATATGACCCAGCAATCCCACTACGGGGCACATACCCTGAGGAAAAGTGAAAGTGAAAGTGAAGTCGCTCAATCGTGTCTGAGTCTTTGCGACCCCATGGACTGTAGCCTACCAAGCTCCTCTGTCCATGGGATTTTCCAGGCAATAGTACTGGATTGCCATTTCCTTCTCCAGGGGATCTTCCCGACCCAGGGATCGAACCCGGGTCTCCCGCATGGGAGACAGACGCTTTACCATCTGAGCCATAAAAAGACACATGTACCCCGATGTTCACTGCAGCTCTAATTAAAATAGGTAGGACACGGAATCAAACTAAATGTCTATCAACAAATGAATATATAAAGAAGGAGTGAGCAAAGACCAAAGAAGATCTAGCCAGCTGTGGACCAGCGTCTCCTCCTGCCAGAGGCAGAGAGGCAGGTGTATGACAGCCATAGCTGGAAGGCAAGGGGCAATCTCAGCCCCAGAGACTGGCATCCTCCACCAAACTGTGAGCAGGCTTCCAGCTGCTAACTATGTCTTCCTGGGATCCTGGACAGTTGACATCTGCCATCTGCCAGGAAGGTCACAGCCTGAGATCAGCTCCCCAGAGGAGATACATGGCACACCTGAGCTGGTGCTCTTACGGGGCATCAGGGAAATGGAGCAGCTGGGACCAGGAAGGTGATTAAGATGCACGGCCCAGCTGAGACAGTGTGCTCACCAAGCACCTGGTCACCTGAGCTGCTTGGACCTGGGAAGGGCATAAAATGCATGAACAACTGAGTCTGTGCCCTTGCAAAGTACCCGAGGACCTGAACCTGAGCAGCTTAGACCTGGGAAGTGACCAAACACAGGGCCCACTTTGAACAGTGCCCCTGCAGAGCAACCTGGAGCCTGAGCAGTGTAGACCTGAGAGGCACACACTGCCATGAGCTGGGGCAAACCAAGTGTGATCCATACACTACGAGCACTCCGCACACATGCCAGTGATATTTGTTTGCAGCGTTCCTCCCTCCCCACCACACAACTGAAAAAGTGAGCCTAAATAAGTGACCACCTTCACTCCCTTGTCATAGAGGAAATTAGACACTGAAGAGACCTGAAAACAAAGGACACCAAAATAAACAAAGAAGAGGGAACCACTCTGGAAGTAACAAGTGCAACAGATTAAAATCCTGTAGTTAGCATTAAGTAAGCATTGGAAGGGGCCTATAGACCTTGAGAAGAATTACTAGATGGAACAAGGAACTATCTGAAACTGAACTGACCCCACACTACCTGCAACAGCTCCAGAGAAATACTTAGATATATTTTTACTACTATCAATTCTTAATTTTTTTTATTTTTAAGTTCTTTATTACTCCTTTAATTTTCATTCTTATAACCTACTATTAGCTTGCCAAAAAAAGACTCTATTTTTTAAAGCAAATTTCATATATATATATATTTTATAATCTTTGTGATTGATTTTGTTTTGTATTTTTAACATTGTATTTTTGAGAGTCTAAACTCTACTCTAGATTTTTAATCTTTGCTTTTCAGTATTTGTTATCAACTTTGTACCTTTAAGAATCTGATCTTCAGTATCCATTTTCACTTAGGGGTGTGATTACTGGCTTGATTTCTCTCCCCTCTTTGACTCTCCCTTTTCTCCCCCAGGTCACCTCTATTTCCTCCCTCCCCCTTCTCTTCTTTACTTAATTCTATGACTCTCTTTGGGTGTTCTGGGCTGTGATGAATACTTAGGGAACTGATTACTATCTAGATTGGTCTCTCCCTTTTTGACTCCAACTCTTCTCCTCCTGGACACCTCTATCTATCTCCCTCCTCCCTCTTCTCTTCTCTATGTAACTCTTTGAACCTCTCTGGGTGTCCCTCACTGTAGAGAATCTTTTAACCATTAACCTAGATCTTTTATCATCTGTGCTGTATGGATGCAGAAGTTTTGAGGCTACTGTAAAAATAAGACTGAAAGCCAGAGGCAGGAGGCTTAAAACCAAAACTTGAGAACACCAGAGAACTCCTGATTCCAGGGAACATTAATCAACAAGAGCTCATCCAAAAGCCTTCATATCAACGCTGAAACCAAGGTGCACCCAAGAGCCAACAAGCTCCAGAGAAAGACACACCAGGCTAATTATCCAGCAACAAAGAAACACAGCCCTGAGCCTTAAAATACAGTCTGCTCAAAGTCACACCAAGCCCAGAGACACTCCAAAACTCACTACTGGACACTTCATTGCACTCCAGAGAGAAGAGATACAGCTCTACCAACCAGAACACAGATGCAAGCTTCCCTAACTGTAGGGAATATTCTATGCACAGGCCTGTACTATAATTAACAGGGCTTTTTTGAAGAACAAGAATGACTTTCTCATGAGCCCCAGGTGAAGGGCCAGGAACAGTAAAAAGTATATTGTGGAAAACCATCTTGAAAACAAGATACTGAAGTCCTGATGTGACTGATGGAAAACCATTAGTGACTGTTCTCGTGACCAGAGCTTTGAAGGAGTTGCTGAGAAAGGTCATCACTAGCTGAAGGGCTAAATCTAGTCATGAAAGTCCTGAAGGGGACTGGTAAATTGTATATCATTATCCCCAATCTGAGACTGTAAAAACAGATGTCTTTAGAGAACGTACAAGGGACTAAATGCTAGCAGTAAAAAGCCTACAAGGATCAGGATCTTGGCTTTTGCCTGGGAATGGCATCAGCCCCCTGATCCTCACCTTATTTCTGAGTCTTATTTTTCTTTATTTGTCTGTGGCACCACTCCCTCAGGTCAGTTTGTTATTGGGTTAGTCCTAACGTTTGGAGAAGGAAATGGCAACCCACTCCAGTACTCTTGCCTGGAGAATCCCAGGGGCGGAGGAACCTGGTAGGCTACAATCCATGGAGTCACAAAGAGTTGGACACTACTGAGCGGCTTGAATTTCACTTTCACTTAACATTTGGCACCTGAACAGGGACCTGAGGGCATGAATAGCTTTTGAGACTTTTATGACAATGCCAGAAGATGCAGGGAATTCCAGCCAAGAGATGAGAGGACAGTGAAAGTATTTGGTAAGTACACCTCCGTGGATTTGTCAATCAGGGACACAATGGGGCAATCTCCTTCTAAGCATGCTGACTATATTGTGCTTCTAAAAACCTTACTATGTAGCTCTGAAGTAAAAATGAAAGAAGAGAATTTTCAGGAATTATTTCTGGCAATTCATAAGTACTGTTACTGGTTGGACCCAGAAAAAGGGACGTTGCATGTTAATGAGTGGAAAGAAGTGATGCATTGTTTGTGTACAGCCTATCAGTCTGGAGAACCCATTCCTATAAGTGTGTGGTCTCCTTGTAACCTTATTTATACTACTTTGGCTCCTTTACAGTTTGAAAAGTCGGACTCTTCTGATTTGGAATCTGATACTACTGCTCCTCCTGCATCTCAGGAGTTGCCTATCCAGCTGCCTCATATTTATGAAAATCTAGGTAAAGGGAAATATAATCCTTTGGAAGGGGAGAGAGAGGCTCAATTTTTGAGTCCTAAATCCCATGTTAACTATGGTACTGGACAACATCCCGAAGCTTTCCCTTTATCACCAGTCTCACAGCCTTCAGCTACTTGGCCAGTGCTCCCTGTAGTTCAGGAACCCCCTCCACTAGATCCTGATACACCATGGGATGATGGGGTATTTAGAGCCACAGTCACATTACCAAAGACATCTGTACCTTCTCTATCATCTTTCAGCAAGCTCTATGTGCAGCAAGGTGAGAAGGCAACCTTGATGCTTCGGTTTTGCCTGTTACCATAATTCAGTTCAGTTCAGTTCAGTCGCTCAGTCGTGTCCGACTCTTTGCGACCCTATGAATCGCAGCACGCCAGGCCTCCCTGTCCATCACCAACTCCTGGAGTTCACTCAGATCCATGTTCATTGAGTCAGTGATGCCATCCAGCCATCTCATCCGCTGTCATCCCCTTCTCCTCCTGTCCCCAATCCCTCCCAGCATCAACGTCTTTTCCAATGAGTCAACTCTTCGCATGAGGTGGCCCAAGTACTGGAGTTTCAGCTTCAGCCTCATTCCCTCCAAAGAAATCCCAGGGCTGATCTCCTTCAGAATGGACTGGGTTGGATCTCCTTGCAGTCCAAGGGACTCTCAAGAGTCTTCTCCAACACCACACTTCAAATGCATCAATTCATCGGCGCTCAGCTTTCTTCACAGTCCAACTCTCACATCCATACATGACCAAAGGAAAAACCATAGCCTTGACTAGATGGACCTTTGTTGGCAAAATAATGTCTCTGCTTTTGAATATGCTATCTAGGTTGGTCATAACTTTCCTTCCAAGGAGTAAGCGTGTTTTAATTTCATGGCTGCAGTCACCATCTGCAGTGATTTTGGAGCCCAAAAAATAAAGTGTGACACTGTTTCCACTGTTCCCCCATCTATTTCCCATGAAGTGATGGGACTGGATGCCATGATCTTCGTTTTCTGAATGTTGAGCTTTAAGCCAACTTCTTCACTCTCCTCTTTCACTTTCATCAAGAGGCTTTTTAGTTCCTCTTCACTTTCTGCCATAAGGGTGGTGTCATCTGCATATCTGAGGTTCTTGATATTTCTCCCAGCAATCTTGATTCCAGCTTGTGTTTCTTCCAGTCCAGCGTTTCTCATGATGTACTCTGCATATAAGTTAAATAAGCAGGGTGACAATATACAGCCTTGATGTACTCCTTTTCCTATTTGGAACCAGTCTATTGTTCCGTGTCCGGTTCGAACTGTTCCTTCTTGACCTGTGAACAGGTTTCTCAAGAGGCAGGTCAGGTCGTCTGGTATTCCCATCTCTTTCAGAACTTTCCACAGTTTATTGTGATCCACAATGTCAAAAGCTTTGGCAGTCAATAAAGCAGAAATAGATGTTTTTCTGGAACTCTCTTGCTCTTTCGATAATGCAGCAGATGTTGGCAATTTGATCTCTGGTTCCTCTGCCTTCTCTAAAACCAGCTTGAATATCTGGAAGTTCACGGTTCACCTATTGCTATAGCCTGTTACTCACACAGAATTCAGTAAAGCACCCTTGTTCCATCAGACTTGAGTCCCAATGTCCTTCGTTCCCTCTCTCTCTCTCTCTCTCTCTCTCTCTCTGTATATCTGGCTGATTCCCTGGAGCTTGAAGGCTGGCTGCATAACCCAGGGAATATTTGCCTCTTTCCTTCTTTCACTTTCTTATCGTCGACTCTGGACCACCAGGTTCTGGTCCATTAAAGGACCCCAACAAGTGGCATCCAGAACAGGGGCCTGGTATACACAGCAGTTCAGACGGAGTGACTCAGGGCCTGTTGAAGCCGGTAAGTACAACGACATAGGTCAAACGGCTGGTAAGCCCTCTCACTGTTCTACTTTACTTCAGTTCAGTTCAGTTCAGTTCAGTCACTCAGTCGTGACCGACTCTTTGCGACCCCATGAATCGCAGCATGCCAGGCCTCCCTGTCTATCACCATGTCCCAGAGTTCACTCAGACTCACGTCCATCATGTCCATGATGCCATCCAGCCATCTCCTCCTCTGTCTTCCCCTTCTCCTCCTGCCCCCAATCCCTCCCAGGATCAGAGTCTTTTCTAATGAATCAACTCTTCACATCAGGTGTCCAAAGTACTAGAGTTTCAGCTTCAACATCATTCCTTCCAAAGAAATCCCAGGGTTGATCTCCTTCAAAATGGACTGGTTGGATCTCCTTGCAGTCCAAGGGACTCTCAAGAGTCTTCTCCAACACCACACTTCAAACGCATCAAATCTTCGGTGCTCAGCCTTCTTCACAGTCCAACTCTCACATCTATACATGACCACTGGAAAAATCATAGCCTTGACTAAATGGACCTTAGTCGCAAAATAATGTCTCTGCTTTTGAATATACTATCTAGATTGGTCATAACTTTTTTTTCAAGGAGTAAGCGTCTTTTAATTTCATGGCTGCAGTCACCATCTGCAGTGATTTTGGAGCCCAAAAAAATAAAGTCTGACACTGTTTCTACCGTTTCCCCATCTATTTCCCATGAAGTGATGGGACCGGATGCCATGATCTTCGTCTTCTGAATGTTGAGCTTTAAGCCAACTTTTTCGTTCTCCTCTTTCACTTTCATCAAGAGGCTTTTTAGCTCCTCTTCACTTTCTGCCATAAGGGTGGTGTCATCTGCATATCTGAGGTTCTTGATATTTCTCCCAGCAATCTNCTTTCCCATTCTGTTGTTTTCCTCTATTTCTTTGCACTGATTGCTGAAGAAGGCTTTCTTATCTCTTCTTGCTGTTCTCTGGAACTCTGCATTCAGATGCTTATATCTTTACTTTTCTCCTTCGCTTTTTGCCTCTCTTCTTTTCACAGCTATTTGCAAGGCCTCCCCAGACAGCCATTTTGCTTTTTTGCATTTCTTTTCCATGGGGATGGTCTTGATCCCTGTCTCCTGTACAATGTCACGAACCTCATTCCATAGTTTATTAGGCACTCTATCTATCAGATCTAGACCCTTAAATCTATTTCTCACTTCCACTGTGTAATCATAAGGGGTTTGATTTAGGCCATACCTGAATGGTCTAGCGGTTTTCCCTACTTTCTTCAATTTCAGTCTGAATTTGGCAATAAGGAGTTCATGATCTGAGCCAGAGTCAGCTCCCGGTCTTATTTTTCCTGACTGTATAGAGCTTCTCCATCTTTGGCTGCAAAGAATATAATCAATCTGATTTCGGTGTTGACCATCTGGTGATGTCCATGTGTAAAGCCTTCTCTTGTGTTGTTGGAAGAGGGTGTTTGCTATGACCAGTGCATTTTCTTGGCAAAACTCTATTAGTCTTTGCCCTGCTTCATTCCGCATTCCAAGGCCAAATTTGCCTGTTACTCCAGGTGTTTCTTGACTTCCTACTTTTGCATTCCAGTCCCCTATAATGAAAAGGACATCTTTTTTGGGTGTTAGTTCTAAAAGATCTTGTAGGTCTTCATAAAACCGTTCAAGTTCAGTTTCCTCAGTGTTACTGGTTGGGGGCATAAACTTGAATAACTGTGATATTGAATGGTTTGCCTTGGAGACGAACAGAGATCATTCTGTTGTTTTTGAGATTGTTTCCAAGTACTGCTTCGGACTCTTCTGTTGACCATGATCTATTTAAAGTTCAGGGACTTTCAGTTTTGTGGCAATGAGTAGAGGCTTGCCTTCAAACAATAGTTGTTCTTGGTTTCTTGATGAAGGTAGTTTTGATTTAGAAATTGGCACTGGGTCAAAGAGAATGTTGAACGAGCCGCCAGATGGGGAAAAAATATTTCAGTTGATTTCTGGCCCCTGTGGGCTCTCATTAAAGCTGTAAATCTGCCATTTCAAGGCAATTCTAGCCCTTCCAATATTTGACAACAGACAGAACGCTTATTACATGAATATGAATTAGACGATGAAACTTTACAAAAGGCCCAATTAGAACAACATAAAATATTTCAGAATTTTCCTACAAGCCCTGCCCCGGCTGCTCCAAATGCTCCTCCTCTGCCAACAGGTGCGAATCCAAAAGTCTCTCTCTTTCTAGAACTTAATGATTCTGACGACTCTTCTGAGACACTTTGTGATGCCAAAACTGGCAATACTTTTCTGGATAATAATGATAAGTCCTTAGCACAAACTCATATTTGCAAACAATTGCACCTACTCACTCTCTATGACAGAGGCTCTCTGAATTGCTGGGTTTGCAATCACAAGTCTCTGGTTTTTCTGCCTTCCCAGTTTTTACAAATGCTGATGCTCAACGGCAAATAATATCTCAATATGAAGGTATTAACTTTTTTTACATGCAACAAATGAAAAAGGCTTAACTGTCTATGGCCCACATTCGCCTTTTACTAGAGAAATTCTAAATGCTATGGTATCTTCTATTGGAACCTTTATTCCTTATGATTGTGAACTTTAATAAAAGGTCTCCTTAAACCAGGAGAATATCTTCAATGGACAATGTGGTTTCAAGATATAGCCAGAGATCATGCTAACAAAAATCCTCAAGCTGGTACTCCCCAAAACCAAATTACTTTTGAAATGTTAACTGGCATGGGACAATTTGATGCTATAGAAGCTCAAATACAATGACCTCCTTTGTTGCATGAACAATTAAAAACAGTGGCCCTTGAAGCTTGGGATAGAATTAGTCCTCAAGGGGAACCTACAGGTAGCTACACTAAAATATTACAAGGACCTAATGAAACTTATGCTGATTTTTTAGCTAGATTATAAACTGCTATTTCCCATACTGCAATCAGAGAAGAAGCTAAAAGGCAACTAGAGAAATTGCTTGCTTATGAAAATGCAAATCAGGAATGTCAAAAGGCTATAGCCCCAATTCGTGAGACAGGGACTATTATTGATTATTTGAAGGCTTGTCACAATCTAGGATCAGAAACTCAAAAAATGCAAATGCTAGCTGAAACAATGGCTGTTTGCTTTAAAAAGGGAAATGAGGGATGTTTTATATGTGGGGATAAGAACCATTTAAATAGGGATTGCCCTAAGAAAGCTAATAAAAAGCCTCCAAAAGTCTGCCCCCACAAACCTTCGGTCTTTTACTCGACCAATCTAGTTTGACTTCTAAAGGAATTACTGTTCACCCTGGCGTAATCAATTCAGATTACAAAGGAGAAATTCAAATTATGATGTCATCTAAAATTTTATGGCAATTCAAAAGGGGAGACAAAATTACTCAATTACTTCTTTTACACTATACTTCTATAAATTCCTCTAGTGATGTATGGACAGGCAGATTTAGCAGTACAGATCAAAAACAATCTTTATGGACATCATTGGTATCTGAATATGCCCGACCAAATATAAATATCAAAATTAATGGTAAAAGATTTTCTGGTCTCCTCAATACTGGATCTGATATTACCTTTATATCCAAATATTTATGGCCCAAATTCTGGCCTATACAAAAAACTCTTGCCAAATTGTAGGAATTTCTCAAACCAAAGTACAAGAAATTTCTCAAAGTGTTCAAATCTACCCATGTGAGGGACCAGAAGGCCAACCTGCAAAATTAAAACCTCATGTGATAGATGCACCCCTTGATTTAATAGGAAGGGATTTACTTATGCAATGGAAAACTCAGAGATACATCCCACATTTTTCCTAGGGGCCACTGCTCATTTAACAAATAATACAATTACTAAAATAACTTGTAAGAACGACGAGCCCATTTGGACAAAGCAGTGGCCACTTAAGAAAGAAACTACAGGTTGCTAAAGTACTTAAAGATACACAATTAGAATTGAAACATATCAAGGAATTTTACTCTCCTTGGAATTCTATTTTCGTTATAAAAAAGATATCTAACAAATGGTGTCTCTTAACAGACCTTAGAAAAGTTAATGCTTCTATGAAACCTATGGGTGCACTACAACCAGGAATCCCATCACCTACCACTATTCCTCAAAATTGACACATTATTATTATTGATTTGCAAGATTGTTTTTTTAACATATCTCTACACCCTTTAGACCAAGAGAGATTTGCTTTCTCTCTCCCTTATCCTAATCATATCGGGCCTCATAAACAATACCAACGGACAATATTGCCTCAAGGAATGAGGAATTCTCCCACCATGTGTCAGTACTATGTAGCTAAAGCACTTGAGCCTGTGAGAAAACAATTTCCTGACTTTCTTGTTATCCAGTATATGGATGATATATTGTTTTCGGCTCGATACGTTTTAGAAACCCAACACATGTTTCATATAGCTCAACAATGCTTCACCTCCACTGGTGGCTCAGAGGTTAAAGCGTCTGCCTGCAATGCAGGAGACCTGGTTTCCATCCCTGGGTCAGGAAGATCCCCTGGAGAAGGAAATGGCAACCCACTCCAGAATTCTTGCCTGGAGAATCCCATGAACAGAGAAGCATGGTGGGCTACAGTCCACAGGGTCGCAAAGAGTCGGACATGACTGAGCGACTTAACTTACACTTCACTTTCACTTTCTTTCAACAATGCTTAAAAACTCTGGATTAATTATTGCCCCTGAAAAAATTAAAGCTTCTACACCTTATTAACACTTAGGATTTGTTGTTACTAGACAACGTATTACTCCCCAGCTAACTCAGATACGAACTGTAAATTATCAACTTTTAATGATTTTCAGAAACTTTCGGTTCAGTTCAGTTCAGTCACTCAGTCATGTCCAACTCTTTGCGACCTCATGAATCACAGCACACCAGGCCTCTCTGTCCATCACCAACTCCTGGAGTTCACTCAGACTCACGTCCATCGAGTCAGTGATGCCATCCAGCCATCCCATCCTCTGTCGTCCCCTTCTCCTCCTGCCCACAATCCCTCCCAGCATCAAAGTCTTTTCCAATGAGTCAACTCTTCGCGTGAGATGGCCAAAGTACTGGAGTATCAGCTTTAGAATCATTCCTTCAAAAGAAATCCCAGGGCTGATCTTCAGAATGGACTGGTTGGATCTCCTTGCAGTCCAAGGGACTCTCAAGAGTCTTCTCCAACACCACACTTCAAAAGCATCAATTCTTCAGCACTCAGCCTTCTTCACAGTCCAACTCTCACATCCATATATGACTACTGGAAAAACAATAGCCTAGATAGACCGACCTTAGTCGGCAAGGTATTGTCTCTGCTTTTGAATATGCTATCCAAGTTGGTCATAACTTTTCTTCCAATGAGTAAGCATCTTTTAATTTCATGGCTGCAGTCACCATCTGCAGTGATTTTGGAGCCCAAAAAAATAAAGTCTGACACTGTTCCCACTGTTTCCCCATCTATTTCCCATGTAGTGATGAGACCAGATGCCATGATCTTCGTTTTCTGAATGTTGAGCTTTAAGCCAACTTTGTCACTCTCTGCTTTCACTTTCATCAAGAGGCTTTTTAGTTCCTCTTCACTTTCTGCCATAAGGGTGGTGTCATCTGCATATCTGAGGTTATTGATATTTCTCCCAGCAATCTTGATTCCAGCTTGTGTTTCTTCCAGTTCAGCGTTTCTCATGATGTACTCTGCATATAAGTTAAATGAGCAGGATGACAATATATAGACTTGACACTCTCCTTTTCCTATTTGGAACCAGTCTGTTGTTCCATGTCCAGTTCTAACTGGACAAGAGGCAGGTCAGGTAGTCTGGTATTCTCATCTCTTTCAGAATTTTCCACAGTTTATTGTGATCCACACAATCAACGGCTTTGGCATAGTCAATAAAGCAGAAATAGATGTTTTTCTGGAACTCTCTTTCTTTTTCCATGATCCAGCGGATGTTGGCAATTTGATCTCTGGTTCCTCTGCCTTTTCGAAAACCAGCTTGAACATCTAGAATTTCAGGGTTCACGTATTGCTGAAGCCTGGCTTGGAGAATTTTGAGCATTACTTTACTAGCATGTGAGATGAGTGCAATTGTGCGGTAGTCTGAGTATTCTTTGGCATTGCCTTTCTTTGGGATTGGAATGAAAACCGACCTTTTCCAGTCCTGTGGCCACTGCTGAGTTTTCCAAATTTGCTGGCATATTGAGTGCAGCACTTTCACAGCATCATCTTTCAGGATTTGAAACAGCGCAACTGGAATTCCATCACCTCCACTAGCTTTGTTCATAGTGATGCTTTCTAAGGCCCACTTGACTTCATATTCCAGGATGTCTGCCTCTAGATGAGTGATCACACCATCGTGATTATCCAGGTCATGAAGATCTTTTTTGTATAGTTCTGTGTTTTCTTGTCACCTCTTCTTAATATCTTCTGCTTCTGTTAGGTCCAGACCATTTCTGTCCTTTATTGAGCCCATCTTTGCATGAAATGTTCCCTNACAGTCAGCTCCCAGTCTTGTTTTTGTTGACTGTATAGAGCTTCTCCATCTTTGGCTGCAGAGAATATAATCAATCTGATTTTGGTGTTGACCATCTGGTGATGTCCATGTGTAGAGTCTTTTCTTGTGTTGTTGGAAGAGGGTGTTTTCTATGCCCAGTGCATTTTCTTGGCAAAACTCTATTAGTCTTTGTTCTGCTTCATTCCGCATTCCAAGGCCAAATTTGCCTGTTACTCCAGGTGTTTCTTGACTTCCTACTTTCGTATTCCAGTCCCCTATAACGAAAAGGACATCTTTTTTGGGTGTTAGTTCTAAAAGGTATTAGCTGATATAAATTGGATTAGATCCTCTTTAAGCATTGCTAATTATCAATTGACTAATCTATTCAAAGGTCCGTCTAATCAAGGCTATGGGTTTTCCTGTGGTCATATATGGATGTGAAAAGCAGACTATGAAGAAAGCTGAGAGCCGAAGAATTGATGCTTTTGAAGTGTGGTGTTGGAGAAGACTCTTGAGAGTCCCTTGGACTGCAAGGAGATCCAACCAGTCCATTCTGAAGGAGATCAGCCCTGGGATTTCTTTGGAGGGAATGAGGCTGAAGCTGAAACTCCAGTACTTTGACCATCTCATGCGAAGAGTTGACTCTGGAAAAGACGTTGATGTTGGGAGGGATTGGGGGCAGGAGAAGTGGACGACAGAGATTGAGATGGCTTGATGGCATCACTGACTCAATGGACATGAGTCAGTGAACTCCGGGGGTTGGTGATGGACAGGGAGGCCTGGCGTGCTGCAATTCATGGGGTTGCAAAGAGTCAGACACAACTGGGCGACTGAACTGAACTGAACTGAATCTATTTAATACTTTGAAAGGAGATCCTGATTTAAATAGCACCCAAGCACTTTCTCAAGAGGCAGGAGAAGAACTCTGTTTGGTACAAAATAAATTACAAATGCAATTTCTTACTCGCATTAGACTAGATTTACCTTTAGAACTATTTGTACTCCCCTCTCTTCATTCTCCCATGGGACTTCTTGCCCAAAAAGAACACCCAATGGAATGCATCTATACCCATTTTAGATGAATAAAGTCACTTACACACTACCTTGATTTAATTGCTCTAACCATTATCAATGGAAGAAATAGGACTAAAATTCTAATTGACTTCGATCCCCATAAAATTATGATCAGTTCAGTTCAGTTCAGTCGCACAGTCGTCTCTGACTCTTTACGACCTCATGAACCGCAACACGCCAGGCCTCCCTGTCTATCACCAACTTCCAGAGTTCACTCAGACTCATGTTCATCTAGTCAGTGATGCCATCCAGCCATCTCAATCTCTGTCATCCACTTTTCCTCCTGCCCCCAATTCCTCCCAGCATCAGAGTCTTTTCCAATGAGTCAACTCTTCGCATGAGATGGCCAAAGTACTGGAGTTTCAGCTTCAGCATCATTCCCTCCAAAGAAATCCCAGGGCTGATCTCCTTCAGAATGGACTGGTTGGATCTCCTTGCAGTCCAAGGGACTCTCAAGAGTCTTCTCCAACACCACAGTTCAAAAGCATCAATTCTTCAGCACTCAGCCTTCTTCACCGTCCAACTCTCACATCCATACATGACCACAGGATAAACCTTAGCCTTGAGTAGATGGACCTTAGTCGGCAAAGTAATGTCTCTGCTTTTGAATATGCTACCTAGGTTGGTCATAACTTTTCTTCCAAGGAGTAAGCGTCTTTTAATTTCATGGCTGCAGTCACCATCTGTAGTGATATTGGAGCCCAAAAAAATAAAGTGTGACACTGTTCCCACTGTTTCCCCGTCTATTTCTCATGAAGTGATGGGACCGGATGCCATGATCTTCGTTTTCTGAATGTTGAGCTTTAAGCCAACTTTGTCACTCTCTGCTTTCACTTTCATCAAGAGGCTGTTTAATTCTGCTTCACTTTCTGCCATAAGGGTGGTGTCATCTGCATATCTGAGGTTATTGATATTTCTCCTGGCAATCTTAATTCTGCCTGTGTTTCTTCCAGTCCAGCGTCTCTCATGATGTACTCTGCATAGAAGTTAAACAAGCAGGGTGACAATATACAGCCTTGACTTACTTCTTTTCCTATTTGGAACCAGTCTGTTGTTCCATGTCCAGTTCTAACTGTTGCTTCTTGACCTGCATATAGGTTTCTCAAGAGGCAGGTCAGGTGGTCTGGTATTCCCATCTCTTTCAGAATTTTCCACAGTTTATCGTGATCCACACAGTCAAAGGCTTTGGCATAGTCAATAAAGCAGAAATAGATGTTTTTCTGGAACTCTCTTGCTTTTTCCATGATCCAGCGGATGTTGGCAATTTGATCTCTGGTTCCTCTGCCTTTTCGAAAACCATCTTGAACATCTGGAATTTCGCGGTTCACTTATTGCTAAAGCCTGGCTTGGAAGATTTTGAGCATTACTTTACTAGCATGTGAGATGAGTGCAATTGTGCGGTAGTTTGAGCATTCTTTGGCATTACCTTTCTTTGGAATTGAAATGAAAACTGACCTTTTCCAGTCCTGTGGCCACTGCTGAGTTTTCCAAATTTGCTGGCATATTGAGTGCAGCACTTTCACAGCATCATCTTTCAGGATTTGAAATAGCTCAACTGCAATTCTATCACCTCCACTAGCTTTCTTCGTAGTGATGCTTTCTAAGGCCTACTTTATTTCACATTCCAGGATGTCTGGCTCTAGGTGAGTGATCACACCATCGTGAATATCTTGGTCCTGAAGCTCTTTTTTGTACAGTTCTTCTGTGTATTCTTGCCACCTCTTCTTAATATCTTCTTCTTCTGTTAGGTCCAGACCATTTATGTCCTTTATCGAGCCCATCTGTGCATGAAATGTTCCCTTTGTATCTCTAATTTTCTTGAAGAGATCTCTAGTATTTCCCATTCTGTTCTTTCCCTCTATTTCTTTTTATTGATCGCTGAAGAAGGCTTTCTTACCTCTTCTTGCTGTTCTTTGAAACTCTGCATTCAGATGCTTATATCTTTCCTTTTCTCCTTTGCTTTTTGCTTCTCTTCTTTTCACAGCTATTTGTAAGGCTTCCCCAGACAGCCATTTTGCTTTTTTGCATTTCTTTTCCATGGGGATGGTCATGATCCCTGTTTCCTGTACAATGTCATGAACCTCATTCCATAGTTCATCAGGCACTCTATCTATCAGATCCAGGCCTTTAAATCTATTTCTCACTTCCACTGTATAATCATAAGGGATTTGATTGAGGTCATACCTGAATAGTCTTGTGGTTTTCCCTACTTTCTTAAATTTCAGTCTGAATTTGGCAATAAGGAGTTCATGATCTGAGCCACAGTCAGCTCCTGGTCTTGTTTTTCGTAGGTGTTGCAAGAGGGCATCAGAAGGCAGACACACAGAAACCATGCTCACAGAAAACTAGTCAATCTAATCACACTAGAACTACAGCCCTGTCTGGGTCAATGAAACTAAGCTATGCCCGAGGGGCAACCCAAGACAGGCGGGTCATGGTGGAGAGGTCTGATGGAAGGGAGAAGGGAATGGCAAACCACTTCAGTATTCTTGCCTTGAGAACCCCACGAACAGTATGAAAAGGCAAAATGATAGGATACTGAAAGAGGAACTCCCCAGGTCAGTAGGTGCCCAATATGCTACTGGAGATCAGTGGAGAAATAACTCCAGAAAGAATGAAGGGATGGAGCCAAAGAAAAAACAATATTCAGCTGTGGATGTGACTGGTGATAGAAGCAAGGTTCAATACTGTAAAATTGTGATACCTGTCAATAAATCTCAATTCGAGGATGCCTTACAAACTTCTACTGCTTTCCAAACAGCTTTTCTGGAATATTTCGGATAAATTTCATTTCATTATCCTTCTAACGAGCTATGGAATTTCTTCAAAAATGTTGAATTTATTATTTCCCACATCGTCAACTCACAGCCATTACCTCAAGCTGAAGTTTTCTATATAGATGGGACTAAGAATGCTAAAGCCTCATTCTGGTCTCTCAAAGAATATAAAGTTTTTTATACTAAATTCCATTCTGCTCAGCAAAACGAATTATATGCTCTTATTCACATCACACATTAAAATTGCTAATAAAAAATTTTTTTAAGGGGGAATACACTGGAACATTGCTATCTTCCCTTTCTAAAGCAGACTCTACTAGATTCCAACATAAGATAGTCTCTAAACCTATAACAATTGTTAATACAGCTTTATTTGTTTTAAATTTTTTTAACTTACCACAAGGAGATATCTTGACAAAAGCAGGAAAACATTTTGAGGAATAGAAGGACACTTCTCTTCCTCTGCCCATTTGGTATCAAGGAGGGTTCAATAAACAATGGAAATCTGGGAAATTAATCTTACAGGGAAAGAGGTATGCTTGTATTTCCCCAGATGGATCCAACGAACTCACATGGCTTCCTCTTCGCAAAATTCGACCCAAGGGGGCCCTCAGCATTCAAAATGGAGACAAAACAACAAAAACCCCAGGAGGAAGAAATTCCAATATGGGCCATGTCAGCTCTAAAGATCTCCAGAAAGCACTGCCCTCAGTGACATCAACTTTATGATGTCCCCTCTTGGGGCCAGATAAAAACCCTTACTAATCAAGCTGAAAATCTGGTTTCTCAATAGGGAATGCCTTGGAGTCCTGAAAACCTTCTTATCACTATGCACAATCTGTTGGCCTGCATGAACCACCACCCCGCCCCCCAAGCCGGATCAACTAATCATACTCAACCCCTCTTTATTGCAGGTCATAGAATGGATGGAAAAGGGACATATCAACCAATGACTCCACCCATATGCCCCCTCCCTGGAATGTGAAAGGGCCCTCTCACCCTGGGGAGGAGGGAAAACTAATTAACATTTCTTTAGGCTATGAAGTCCTTCCCTTGTGCCTGGGCCCAGGGGAATTATGCATCAACTTGGGCTTTCCTACCTCCAAAAGAAGACTTTTGGACATTGCTTGGATTATTTACTGCCCTTTCTTTGTCTGTGAACCATGTTTATACTACTGAAACCTTAGAGAAAGAGTTATGAAAAGAAGAAAGAACATTATGTAAAGGGTTTACTTATAAGAACTTTAAATATACTCCTGTTCATTGGGACAAATGTCAAGCCAAATCAGGAAAACTAATATTTATGGCTAGCCACACCACTGTCAACTGGGGACCCCATGGTATATGGCTGTCTAACTGCTCAGATAATATTAACAGCACTATGTGTGATTATGCTACTCAAGTGGCTTGGAAAGTTACTACCACTACAATGGAACATTACCATGACAAAGGACTTCTTGGCACTTCTCATCCTTGGATCATCCTCGATAAACAAATTTGGCCTGAACAGTGGGACATATGGAAACTTGCTGCGATCACTGAGGAACTTGGAAAATAGACTGGACATTTCACAGGAACCAGTCGTAGTCATAGTAATTATTTCTTTCGCTTTAATGAATCATATTTCATACAAGCTTGTATCCCTCTTCCTTTTGTTTTAGCCATATGAAACTTACAATTCAATAAGACTTTACATTCTGTAACTTGTATAAATTGCAAATTATACACCTGTCTTAACTCTTCTGTTTCCTTAAGAAATGAATCCCTGGGGGGTGGTCCTAAGATGGCAGAGGAATAGGGCGGGGAGACCACTTTCTCCCCCACAAATTCATCAAAAGAACGTTTCAAAGCTGAGTAAATGCCACAAAACAACTGCTGAATGCTGGCAGAGGACATCAGGCACCCAGAAAAGCAGCCCATTGTCTTTGAAAAGAGGCAGGAAAAAATATAAAAGACTAAAGAAAGAGACAAAAGAGGTAGGGATGGAGCTCTGTCCTGGGAAGGGAGTCTTAAAAAGAGAGAAGTTTCCAAACACCAGGAAACACTCTCATGCCGAGTCTGTGGCGAGCCTTGGAAGTGCAGAGGGCAACGTAACAGGGAAGAAAAATAAATAAATAATTAAAACCCACAGATTACGAGCCCAACGGTAACTTCCCCAGCAGAGAAGCAGCACAGACACCTGCACCCACCACTAGCAAGCGGGGGGTTGGCAGGGAGGTGTGGGCTGCTTTGCTTACAGTAAGGATCAGGCCCGAATGCCCCGTGTGTAATCAGAGCGAACTAACTTGGGCTAGCAAACCAGACTGTGGGATAGCTACCACACGAAAAGTTCTAACATAAGACACCGCCAGGACCGCACACAGAACAAAGGATGGAACAGAATTAGCCAGCTGCAGACCATCCCCCTCTGGTGACAGGCAGCCAGAGCCAGAAGGGCCAGAGGGGGGCAATCGCAGCCCCAGAGACATTATCTTCAAGCAGGCTTCTTTGCTAACTAAGACTTCTTGGGATTCTGGATAGTCATCATCTGCCTAAGAATGTGCGCCAGTTGCACACCCAGAAAACTGAACAGCAGGGACAGGACAGGCGATAAGTCACAGTGACCATGCTTGCCAAACACCTGAGCTACTCGGACCTGGGAAGGGCACAAAACACAGGCCCAACTGAGTCTGCACCTCTGAGGACAACCTGAGCGGCTTAGACCTGGGAGGTGCATGCAGCCCAGGGCTGGCCTCGGATGGTTCCTGGCGGAGCAACCTAGAGCCAGAGCTCTGTGGGCTGTGAGTGGAGACAGGCCCAGTGTGGCTGACACATGCGAGCACACACCAGTGTTATTCGTTTGCAGCGTCCCTCCCTCCCCACAGCGCCACTGAACAAGTGAGGCTTAAAAAAATGGGTCCACCACCACCCTCCTTGTGCCAGGGCAGAAATCAGACACTGAAGAGACCAGCAAATAGAAGAAGCTAAAACAGAGGGAACTGCCTTGGAAGTGACAGGTGCAATAGTTTAAAACCCTGTTGTTAGTACCGACTACATAGGAAGGAGTCTATAGATCTTGAGAAATATAAGCCTGACCAAGGAACTATCCAAAAATGAACTGACCCCACAATACCCACAAGACCAGAGAAAGTCCTAGATATATCTTTACTATTTTTACTATCATTCTTTTATCTTTTTTTAACTTAAAATTTTAAGTCCTCTATTACTCCTTTAATTTTCATTTTTATAACCTACTTTACTTTTCAAAAAAAATAATCTTCTTCTTTTCTTTAATATTGTATTTTTGAAAATCCAACCTCTACTCTAGATTTTTAATCTTTGCTTTTTGGTATTTGTTATCAATTTTTTACCTTTAAGAACCCAATCTTCACTACCCATTTTTACTTGGGAACAAGATTACTGGCTGGACTGCTCTCTCCTCTTTGAACTCTCCTTTTTCTCCACCAGGTCCCCTTTGTCTCCTCCCTCCCCTTTCTCTTCTTTACCCAACTCTGTGAATCTCTGTGCGTACCAGATGGCAGAGAACACTTAGGGAACTGATTACTGGCTGGATCTGTCTCTCTACTTTTCATTCCCCCCTTTTATCCTCCTGGCCACCTCTGTCTCCTTCCTCCATCTTCTCTTCTCTGTATAACTCCATGAACATCTCTAAGCGGTCCAGACTGTGGTGCACACATAAGGAAATGATTACTGGCTAGCTTGCTCTCTCCTCTTTTGATTCCACCTCATCTCACTCGGGTAACCTCTAACTCCCTCCTCCCTCTTCTCTTGTCCATGTAACTCTGTGAACCTCCCTTGGTGTCCCTCACTGTGAAGAAACTTTTCATCTTTAACCTAGATGTTTAATCAATGGTGCTGTATAGAAGGAGAAGTCTTGAGACTACTGTAAAAATAAGACTGAAAACCAGAAGGAGGCTTAAGTCCAAATCCTGAGAACATCAGAGAACTCCTGACTCCAGGGAACATTAATTGATAGGAGCTCATCAAACACCTCCATATCTACACTGAAACCAAGCACCACCCAAGGGCCAACAAGTTCCAGAGCAAGACATACCACACAAATTCTCCAGCAACACAGGAACACACCCCTGAGCTTCAATATACAGGCTGCACAAAGTTACCCCCAAACCACTGACATCTCATAACTAATTACTGGACACTTCATTGCACTCCAAAGAGAAGAAATCCAGCTCCACACATCAGAACACTGACACAAGCTTCCCTAACCAGGAAACCTTGACAAGCCACCTGTACAACCCCACCCAGAGTGAGGAAACTCTACAATAAAGAGAACTCCACAAACTGCCAGAATACAGAAAGGACACCCCAAACTCGGCAATATAAACAAGATGGAGAGACAGAGGAATACCCAGCAGGTAAAGAAACAGGATAAATGCCCACCAAACCAAACAAAAGAGGAAGAGATAGGGAATCTACCTGAGAAAGACTTCCAAATAATGATAGTGAAAATGATCCAAAATCTTGAAATCAAAATGGAATCACAGATACATAGCCTGGAGACAAGGATTGAGAAGATGCAAGAAAGCTTTAACAAGGACCTAGAAGAAATAAAAAAGAGTCAATATATAATGAATAATGCAACAAATGAGATCAAAATCACTCTGGAGGCAACAAATAGTAGAATAACAGAGGCAGAAGATAGGATTAGTGAAGTAGAAGATAGAATGGAAGAAATGAATGAATCAGAGGGGAAAAAAGAAAAATGAATTAAAAGAAATGGAGACAATCTCAGAGACCTCCAGGACAATATGAAACGCTCCAACATTCGAATCTTAGGAGTCCCAGAAGAAGAAGACAAAAAGAAAGACCATGAGAAAATACTTGAGGAGATAATAGTTGAAAACGTCCCTAAAATGGGGAAAGAAATAATCACCCAAGTCCAAGAAACCCAGAGAGTCCCAAACAGGATAAACCCAAGGCGAAACACCCCGAGACACATATTAATCAAATTAACAAAGATCAAACACAAAGAACAAATATTAAAAGCAGCAAGGGAAAAACAACAAATAACACACAAGGGGATTCCCATAAGGATAACAGCTGATCTTTCAATAGAAACTCTTCAGGCCAGGAGGGAATGGCAAGACATACATAAAGTGATGATAGAAAATAACCTACAGCCCAGATTACTCTACCTAGCAAGGATCTCATTCAAATATGAAGGAGAAATCAAAAGCTTTACAGACAAGCAAAAGCTGAGAGAATTCAGCACCACCAAACCAGCTCTCCAACAAAGGATCTTCTCTAGACAGGAAACACAAAAAGGTTGTATAAACCCAAACCCAAAAAAATACAGTAAATGGCAATGGGATCATACTTATCAATAATTACCTTAAATATAAATGGGTTGAATGCCCTACCAAAAGACAAATACTGGCCAAATGGATACAAAGAAAGACCCCTATATGTGCTGTCTACAAGAGACCCACCTCAAACCAAGGGACACATACAGACTGAAAGTCAAGGGCTAGAAAAAGATATTCCATGCAAATAGAGACCAAAAGAAAGCAGGAGTAGCAATACTCATATAGTAGTTGTTTTTTAGTAATTCTCGTGACTTTGGATTTTTTTCCTTCTTCTTCTTCTTTTCTTTAATATTGTATTTTTGAAAATCCAACCTCTACTCTAGATTTTTAATCTTTGCTTTTTGGTATTTGTTGTCAATATTGTACATTTAAAAACCCAATCTTCAGTACCCAATTTTACCTGAGAGTGAGATTACTGACTTGACCACTCTCTCCTCCTTTGTACTCTCCTTTTTCTCCACCAGGTTGTCTCTGCTTCCTCCCTCCCCCTTCTCTTCTCTACCCAACGCTGTGAATCTCTGTGTGTTCCAGACGGTGGAGAACACTTAGGGAACTGGTTACTAGCTGGATCTGTCTCTCTGCTTTTCATTTCCCTCTTTTATCCTCCTGGCCACCTCTATCTACTTCCTCCCTCTCCTCTTACCTGTATAACTCCGTGAACATCTCTAAGTGGTCCAGACTGTGGAGCGCACATAAGGAAGTGATTACTGGCTAGCTTGCTCTCTCATCTTTTGATCCCACCTCATATCATTCCAGTCACCTCTAACTACCCCCTCCCTCTTCTCTTCTCCATGTAACTCAGTGAATCTCTCTTGGTGTCCCTCAGTGTGGAGAAACTTTCATCTCTAACCTAGATGTTTTATCATTGGTGCTGTATAGATGGAGAAGTCTTGAGGCTACTGTAAAAATAAAACTGAAAACCAGAAGCAGGAGGCTTGAGTCCAAATCCTGAGAACATCAGCCGCTGCTGCTGCTAAGTTGCTTCAGTCGTATGTGACTCTGTGCAATCCCAGAGACAGCAGCCCACCAGGCTCCCCCGTCCCTAGGATTCTCCAGGCAAGAACAATGGAGTGGGTTGCCATTTCCTTCTCCAAAGCATGAAAGTGAAAAGTGAAAGTGAAGTCGCTCAGTCGTGTCTGACTTTTAGCGACCCCATGGTCTGCAGCCCACCAGGCTCCTCCATCCATGGGGTTTTCCAGGCAAGAGTACTAGAGTGGGATGCCATTACCTTCTCTGAGAACATCAGAGAAACCCTGAATCCAGGGAACATTAATTGATAGGAGCTCATCAAATGCCTCCATACCTACACTGAAACCAAGCACCACCCAAGGGCCAACAAGTTCCAGAGCAAGACATACCATGCAAATTCTCCAGCAACACAGGAACACACCCCTGAGCTTCAATATACAGGCAGCTCAAAGTTATTCCAAAACCATAGACATCTCATAACTCATTACTGGACACTTCATTGCACTCCAAAGAGAAGAAATCCAGCTCCACGCACCAGAACTCTGACACAAGCTTCCCTAACCAGGAAACCTTGACAAGCCACTAAAACAACCCCACCCACAGCGAGGAAACTCCATAATAAAGAGAACTCCACAAATTCCCAGAATACAGAAAGGCTACCCCAAATGCAGCAATATAACCAAGATGAAGAGACAGAGGAATACCCAGCAGGTAAAGGAACAGGATAAATGCCCACCAAATCAAACAAAAGAGGAAGAGATGCGGAATCTACTTGAGAAAGACTTCCGAATAATGATAGTGAAAATGATCCAAAATCTTGAAATCAAAATGGAATCACAGATAAATAGCCTGGAGAAGATGCAAGAAAGGTTTAACAAGGACCTAGAAGAAATAAGAAAGAGTCAATATATAATGAATAATGCAATAAGTGAGATCAGAAACACTCTGGAGGCAACAAATAGTATAATATCAGAGGCAGAAGATAGGATTAGTGAAATAGAAGATAGAATGGTAGAAATAAATGAATCAGAGAGGAAAAAAGAAAAATGAATTAAAGGAAATGAGGACAATCTCAGAGACCTCCAGGACAATATGAAACGCTCCAACATTCGAATCTTAGGAGTCCCAGAAAGAGAAGACAAAAAGAAAGACCATGAGAAAATACTTGAGGAGATAATAGTTGAAAACGTCCCTAAAATGGGGAAGGAAATAATCACCCAAGTCCAAGAAACCCAGAGAATTCCAAACAGGATAAACCCAAGGCGAAACACCCCGAGACACATATTAATCAAATTAACAAAGATCAAACACAAAGGACAAATATTAAAAGCAGCAAGGGAAAAACAACAAATAACACACAAGGGGATTCCCATAAGGATAACTGCAAATCTTTCAATAGAAACTCTTCAGGCCAGGAGGGAATGGCAAGACATACTTAAAGTGATGAAAGAAAACAACCTACAGCCAAGATTACTGTACCCAGCAAGGATCTCATTCAAATATGAAGGAGAAATAAAAAGCTTTACAGACAAGCAAAAGCTGAGAGAATTCAG
>SJYQ01002912.1:145090-190653 GCA_006410935.1 Redunca redunca | reverse complement strand
AACAAAATTCTAGCAATCAGAATCCAACAACACATTAAAAAGATCATACACCATGACCAAGTGGGCTTTATCCCAGGGATACAAGGATTCTTCAATATCCACAAATCAATCAATGTAATTCACCACATTAACAAATTGAAAAATAAAAGCCATATGACAATCTCAATAGATGCAGAGAAGGTCATTGAAAAAATGCAACATCCATTTATGATTAAAACTCTCCAGAAAGCAGAAATAGAAGGAACATACCTCAACATAATAAAAGCTATATATGACAAACCCACAGCAAACATTATCCTCAATGGTGAAAAATTGAAAGCATTTCCCCTAAAGTCAGGAGCAAGAAAAGGGTGCCCATTTTCACCATTACTATTCAACATAGTTCTGGAAGTTTTGGCCACAACAATCAGAGCAGAAAAAGAAATAAAAGGAATCCAAATTGGAAAAGAAGAAGTAAAACTCTCACTGTTTGCAGATGACATGATCCTCTACATAGAAAACCCTAAAGACTCCACCAGAAAATTACTAGAGCTAATCAATGAATATAGTCAAGTTGCAGGATATAAAATCAACACACAGAAATCTCTTGCATTCCTATACACTAATAATGAGAAAGTAGAAAAAGAAATTAAGGAAACAATTCCATTCACCATTGCAACGAAAAGAATAAAATACTTAGGAATATATCTACTTAAAGAAACTAAAGACCTATATATAGAAAATTATAAAACACTGATGAAAGTAATCAAAGAGGACACTAATAGATCGAGAAATATACCATGTTCATGGATTGGAAGAATCAATATAGTGAAAATGAGTATACTACACAAAGCAATCTACAGATTCAATGCAACCCCTATCAAGCTATATACAATGGAGAGAAGACAGCCCTTCAATCAGTGATAACGAAAAGACTGGACAGCTACATGTAAAAGAAAGATATCAGAACACTTCCTAACACCACACACAAAAATAAACTTGAAATGAATTAAAGACTTAAATGTTAGGCCAGAAACTATAAAACTTTTAGAGGAAAAGTAGGCAGAACACTGTTTGACATAAATCAGAGCAAGATTCTCCTTGACCCAATTCCTAGAGTAATGGAAATAAGAACAAAAATAAACAAATGGGATATATTTCAACTTAAAAGCTTTTGCAAAGGAAACAATAAACATGATGAAAAGACAACCATCAGAATGGGAGAAAATAATTACAGATGAAACAACTGACAAAGGATTAATCTACAAAATATATAAGCAGTTCATGAAACTTATCAGAAAAACAACCCAATCAAAAACTGGGCAGAATATCTAAATGGACACTTCTCCAAAGACATGCAGACAGCCAATAAAAACATGAAAAGATGCTCAATATCACTCATTATTAGAAAAATGCAAATCAAAACTAAATGAGGTACCACCTCATACCACTCAGATTGGCCATCATCAAAAAACCTTCAAACAATAAATGCTGGAGAGGAAGTAGAGAAAGGGGAACCCTGGTACACTGTTGGTGGCAATGTTAATTGATATAGCCACTATGGAGAACTATATGGAAGTCCTTAAAAATCTAGGAATAAAACTACCATATGACCCAGCAATTCACAACTGAGCATTCACCCTGAGAAAACCATAATTCAAAATGACATATGTACCTCAGTGTTCACTGCAGCACTATTTACAATAGCCAGGACATGGAAGCAATCTAGATATTCATCAACAGATGAACAGATAAAGAAATTGTGGTACATATACACAATGGAATATTTGTTGTTGTTTTTCCGTCACTAAGTCATGTCTGAGTCCTTGCAGCCCCATGGACTGCAGCACACCAGGCCTCCCTGTCCTTCACCATCTCCCGGAGTTTGCCCAAGTTCAGGTCCATTGAATCAATGATGTCATCCAACCATCTCATCCTCTATTGCCTGCTTCATCTCCTGCCCTCAATCTTTCCCAGCATCAGAGTCTTTTCCATTGAGTTAGCTCTTTGTATCAGGTAGCCAAAGTATTGGAGCTGCAGCTTCAACATCAGTCCTTCCTATGAATATCCAGGGTTGATTTCCTTTAGGATTGACTGGTTTGTTCTCTTGCTTTCCAAGGGATTTTCACGAGTCTTCTCCAGCACCACAGTTTGAAAGCATCAGTTCTTTGGTGCTCAGCCTTCTTTATGGTCCAGCTCTCACATTACTACTAGAAAGACCATAACTTTGACTATACAGACCTTACATCTTATTAGCAAGATGATGTCTTTCCTTTTTAATATGCTGTCTAGGTTTGTCATAGCTTTCCAAGAAACAAGCATCTTCTAATTTCAAGGCTGCAGTCACCATCTGCAATGATTTTAGAGTCAAGAAGAGAAAATCTGTCACTGCTTAGGACTTTTCCCCTTCTATTTACCATGAAGTGATGGGATCAGATGCCATTGAGAGGGTAACAGGCAGGAAGACCAGGGGTCTCCAAATGGAGGAAATAGGCTGCAAGTGTCATTTTTATCTCTCTTAAGCAGCAGGAGGAAACAAACTATCGATATTTTTTCCTTCTCTATACAAATTTAAAAGGAGGTTTCTCTTAAAATACTGTGTTGCCATAATGACACCTGGTTTCACCTGAAGTTAACTATTCCCAAACCTTGAGTTAACCAAAGCATTTTTCTTATGGAAATGTTTGTCTTAAGCTATGTTAATGTACTATGCATTTATCCCAGACTCTGTCTTCAAGTCGGTTCCACTTAATGGCTCAGAACCTACTTGACAAACCAGTATGTTATACTCAGATATTGTTCCCCTAATCTATGTAAATGAAACTATTTGTATGGTAATCTGCCCTTCTACAAGATTCAAGTCAATCCTTTTATGGCCCGGATGAATTATCTGGTGCCAAGATTATCCCAAAATGCATTTTACAGATGAGGGGCCCGGTGCCATTCTGAGTTTTAAGACATTCCTTTCTTTCATTAACAGACTGCTAGTGACTATATAATATCCAGCTGAAGACTAGCAGAGGGTACTCTTTCTGCCCCCTTCTGATGCCTATGTCAGAAGCTTTCTCTATCTCCTTTATACTTTAATAAAACTTTATTATACAAAAGCTCTGAGCGATCAAGCCTCATCTCTGGCCCCAGATTGAATTCTTCTCTGGAGACCAAGAATCCCGGTGTCTTTTCTTTCAGCAACAACCTTTCACCATGATCTTAGATTTTTAATACTGAATTTTAAACCAGCTTTTTCACTCTCCTTTTTCACCCTCATTAAGAGGCTCTTTAGTTCTTCTTTGCTTTGTGCCATTAGAGTAGTATCGTCTGCATATCTGAGGTTGCTGATATTTCTCCCAGCATTACTGATTCCAGTTTATGACTCACAAATGCCAGTCTGGCATTTCTCATGATGCACTCTGCATATAAGTTAAATAAACATGGTGACAATATACAGCTTTGTTGTATTCCTTTCCCAATTTTGAACCAGTCCATTGTTCCATGTCCAGTTCTAACTGTTGCTTCTTGACCTGCATACCAGTTTCTCAGGAGACAGGTAAGATGGTCTGGTATTCCCAATTCTTTAAGAATTTTCCAGGGGTACTCTTTCTGCCCCCTTCTGATGCCTATGTCAGAAGCTTTCTCTATCTCCTTTATACTTTAATAAAACTTTATTACACAAAAGCTCTGAGCGATCAAGTCTCGTCTCTGGCCCCAGATTGAATTCTTCTCCTCCAGGGGCCAAGAATCCCAGCGTCGTGATTGAACAACAATCTTTCATCTTGGGGGTTTGTTCGGGATCCTTCTGGACAAGGTAAGGATGCTTGGAGCTCTAGTTCTTTGTTCTCTTAGCAAACATGTTTTCTGCTGTGCTTTACTAACTCTATAGTGTGCTTTTGTGAATGAATGACATGCCCTGCGTGAAGGAAGGAAGGAGCCTTGCTCTGCGGTTCCACGGTGATCTCATACAACTTATGGCAGAAACCTGTCGGGGGTTTATAACGACCTGCCAAGGCCAAGAGGCACCCAATGTCTCCTTTGGGAACCGACCAGAAATGGGCAAAGCGTGTGGACCAAACTCTCCTTTCTTGGTCAAACTTTTCGGTCTCTTTGACCATTTCATAACTCCTTGAGAATTAGAAGTACTAACCTAATCTGACGGATCTTAGACTTTTAAGGAACTTTTGATCTATACTGTTACTGTGTACAGTGGCTTAGGTCCGAAACTTGGATTGGTAGTTAAGAAAGCGCCTAGCCTCGCTAGGAATAGGAAGTTCAGAAAGTAGATGGAGCTCTAGCTCCAAGAACATCTCTGAGGTTAAAGGTTACTCAGATTGGGACTGCAATGGTTTTTTTCCTTTGGTAACGCTGCTCTTAGTGGACCAGAAGAGGCTCTCATACTGGTGTGGTGATGCTTGAAAAGAACATCTCAGCTTTATGTTCGTATCGGTCTTATTGTGGTCAGGAATACACTCAGGGCCGTGCACAGGCACTCAGGTGACGCATGTTTCCCCTAGCGGTCTTAGCTTGGGAGGCATTCCAGGAGGTTACTCTGATTGCACCCCAGGTGGCATCAGAGGCAAGCAAGGTTAAAGGTGAAGAGCTGGACATCAGGTAGAGATGCTATCAGGTCTACCCCTGGTACATCCCCACCCCATCTCAGTGGTAGAACTGGGAGGGTCGAGACGGCGCCTGCGTCAGTAAGGGACAGACTAAGTCCAACCAGGAAGGAAAAGCTTTTGGTGTAAAGTCTGTCTACACCCCCATCTAGAGCAGGGAGGGACGCCTCTGGTAGAAAAATGGTGCTGGTCGCTTTTTTTCTCTCTTACAGATGGGAGCTAACAATTCCAGCCTCACTCCTTTGAACTGTATCCTGAAAACCTGGGATAGATTTGATCCCCAGGGCTTAAAGAAGATACACCTGGTCTTCCTATGTGATACTGCATGGCCACAGTATCCATTGGAGGATGGCGAACTGTGGCCAGTTGGAGGGTCTCTTAAATATAATACTGCTTTACAATTAGACCGCTTCTGTAAGGAACAAGGGAAGTGGGTAGAAGTAGCATATGTGTTGCCCTTTTTCTCTCTGCGAAATATGCCAGACTTATGTCCTAAGGGTATAGATTTGGGCGTGAAACCTTCAGCTCCCTTCTGTCCTCCCACTTTGCCCCCGTACCCAGGGCTCCAAGCTGAGAAAATTGAAAACCAGAGAACCTCCCCCACTTAAAGGGTTGCCTTTGTCTCAGTGGAAATCCAAACTGAGATTCAAACTGCACACATGGAGGTCCAAACAACTCCTGTCTCAGTATGACCTCAGACTACTCTGGTTTCAGTAGATACTCAGACCATCGAAGTAAGAGATGAGATGGAGGACAAGAGACAAAGAGAAAAGTAAAAAGGAAAACAGGTTTCTCCAGTCTATCCCTGGGATCATATGTGCAGAGCAGCCAGAGAGACTGAGGAACAACCACACAAGCTGTTGCCTCTTCATGAAACACCCACCGGGAGAAATAATCAGTCTATGAGAGTTACTAAGCCTTTTTCTTATCAAGAAATACAAAGAATCAAGGAGGATCTGGGAGACTATTTAGAGGACCCAGACAAATATATTAAAGCTTTTAAAGGTGTTCCTCTGCTTTATGACCTTACTTGGAAGGATGTGATGTATATCTTGGGACAAATGCTGACTCCTGACTCAAAGACTCGAGTTTGGGGGAAAGCAGTTGCTTATGGAGATGAATGGCTTGGTAATGAATCAGTAGGGAAGAGGGAGGATGAGATAACAACCCTCCCCAATGGGAATCAGGTGGTCCCAACTATAAAACCAGACTGGGACTACAACACAGCTAAAGGAAGATAGGATCAGAGTCATTTTGTCAGATGTATTCTTGAAGGACTCAGGCAGGCGCATTCTAAGCCTTTAAACTATAGCAAATGTTCTATGCAGACATAGAACAGGAGGAGAAGGAAGCTCCTGGTAAATTCCTAGATAGACTAAGAGAAGCCCTTCACAGATTCACTGAGATTGATCCCAAAAGCGAAGAAGGAAAAGTGATCTTAAAAGATAGATTTCTCACTCAGTCGGCTCCAGATATCTGCCTTAAGCTACAAAAACGGGAGTATGGACCAAATCAGTCTTTAGATACTGTTGCAACTGGTTCAGATGGTCTATTATGGTAGGGAATATGAGGAAAAGAAAGGCAAAAAAGACCAAGGAAAAGGCGGAAGCCTTCACAATGGCTATAAAAAACTTCTTAAACAGCCGGAGAAAAATGCCCAGAGGGACCCAGGTGAAAAGGGATGAGACTGCTATTACTGTGGAAAGGAGGGGCATCTCAAGCAGGATTGCCCTCAGGCATCTAAGCCGCCCCCGGCTCCATGTCTAGTCTGCAAAGGACCACACTGGAAGAGACTGCCCTCGGAAGTGTAGGTCTCAGGGGTCAAACTCGCGAGACAATCAAGACTGAAGGTGCCCGGGGGTCCCCACACAAGCTCCCGCCCTAATTACACCTGAGGAACCCCGGGTATTAATAATTGTGGGGGGCCAATCCGTCGATTTCCTTTTAGATACTGGGGCTACTTACTCTGTGCTAACTGAAGCCCCTGGCCCACTTTCTTCCCGATCCACTTCCGTAATGGGACTGTCTGGATGAGCCAAAAGGTATTATTTCAGTTATTCTTTATATTGCAATTGGGATTCTGTGCTATTTTCACACGAGTTTCTGATAGTGCCAGAATCTCCCTCACCCCTTTTGGGGTGGCATATACTGAGCAAGGTCCATGCCTCTCTTTTTATGAATATGGAGCCCTCCCTTTCTCTCCCTTTAGTTGAACAAAATGTAAATCCTAGAGTATGGGCTGATGGAAAATCTGTGGGTTGAGCACAAAATGCTATTCCTGTAACTGTCAAGCTCAAAGACCCAGACTTATTTCCACATAAGAAGCAGTATCCACTGAAACCTGAGGTTAAGGAAGGGTTAAAACCCATCCTCAAAAATTTAAAGGAACAGGGACTATTAATTCCCTGTAACAGTCCTTGCAACACTCCTATTTTGGGTATAAAGAAATCAAATGGTAAATGGAGACTAGTTCAAGATTTACGTATAATAAATGAGGCTGTAGTTCCTTTACACCCCGTGGTGCCTAATCCTTATACTCTATTGTCTGAAATTCCTGAACGAGCCAAATATTTCTCAGTAATTGATTTAAAAGATGCCTTCTATTCAGTGCCTTTGGTGGAGGAAAGTCAATTTCTATTTGCCTTTGAAGTCCCTACACAGCCAGCTTCTCAGTTAACCTGGGCATTTTTGCCCCAGGGATTTCGTGACAGTCCTCACTTATTTGGACAAAGTTTGTCACGGGATCTACAAAACTTTAATAGCTCTGAAGCGGTGGTGTTACAATATGTAGATGATATTTTGCTCTGTGCTGAGACAGAGGAAGCTTGTTCATGGGCCTCAGAAGATTTCTTAAACTTTCTGGCAGGCTGTGGTTACAAGGCATCAAGAGAAAAGGCTCAGCTGTGTCAACGGTCTGTTAGATATCTGGGCCTAATCATATCAGAAGGGACTAGGGCCATAGGCCCTGAGAGAAGTAAACCTATACTAAATCATCCCCTACCTATGACTTTAAGACAATTGAGAGGATTTTTGGGAATCACAGGTTACTGTCCCATTTGGATTCCACGTTGTGGGGAACTTGCCCAGCCTTTACATAACCTTATAACTGAAACTCAGCAGGCCCAAACTAACTAACTGGTTTGGTCTCCAGAAACTCAAAAGGCTTTTAAGGTTCTTCAGACTGCTCTCCTGCAAGTTCCCGCTCTGAGCTTGCCCACAGGGTCAGAATTTAATTCGTTTGTCACTGAAAGAAAAGGTATGGCCTTGGGAGTTTTGACACAAACCCGAGGGCCTCGCCAGCAAGCTATTGCTTATCTAAGCAGAGAATTAGATGTAATTTCACGTGGGTGGCCCCACTGCCTAAGAGTAATTGGGGCAGCGGCTTTACTAGCACCTGAAGCTTTAAAAATAATTATTGGAAGAAACCTCACTTCTCAAGATGTGAGTGGGATCTTAAATTCTAAGGTTAATATTTGGATGACAGACAGTAGCCTTCTTAAATACCAGTCGTTGTTAGAAGGACCAGTAACTAAGCTTAAAGTTTGTGGAAATTTAAATCCTGCCACTTTCCTTCCTGAGAAGGAAAATGAAACACCTGATCACGATTGTTCTCAATTCCTAACTTTAAACTATGCAGCTCAGGAAGATCTAATGGATACCCCATTAGACAATCCTGACATGGAAATATTTAGAGATGGCAGTTCTTTTGTTCAGGATGGAAAGCGTAAAGCATGTTATGCCGTGGTGACTGCTGAACAGGTTTTGGAAGCAAAATCTCTCCCCCATCTGGATGTATCCTGGAGAGGACTGGGAAATTTATTTTACTCATATGCCAAAAGCTGATGGATATTCTTGCTCACAAGTTTGGGTAGATACTTTTACTGGATGGACTGAGGCTTTTCTCTGTCGTAGTGAACAGGCTAAGGAGGTTATAAAGATTCTCTTCATCAGTGGAAGGCTTCCCATGGTGGACATCTCCACTTCAAGGAAAGGACTTTCTCCAAGTCTGTGAATACCTTCGACAACAATCACATCTGAGGCCATTCTTCCTGTCCAAGGAGCAGGACCTCTCAACAAGTTTTCCCTCCAGACTCAGAAAGGAATCCAAGTCACCCCAGGACTGAACACAGTTGCTATTCATTAAAGTTAACACAGGAGATGCAATCTGTTTACTTCTTTTGCATTTAGACATTTCAGTTGCCCTTCAGCCATTACTTGTACATCAAGAATCCTGTGCCACTGCTACTGCTGCTCATAAATGAGCAGTGATCTTACATTATTTGTAATGTATTCTACCAAAGAGAGGTGAGTATGTATGACATTTTGGAACAGCTACCAGCTATGCCCGAAATCATTAAGTCTCACCTAACTGGCACACAGTGACACCAAATAAAAGGAACCATTTTACCTAAAATCTACCTAAAACTTTAAAAAGTTATCTGTCACCAAACCTTGATTCTTCGGACACTGGCAACTGTTTCTGCTACGCTCTCGATGGCCATGGGGAAGAGGAGGATGCCTGTAAACTTCACAACTTGGTACAGTGTTATGGCCAAAAACACTTGGCTAACTGTGATCATGTTGCCAAGAAGCACATAGGTGGTAAAGGTGACAAAGAGGATGACTTTGCTTGAAATGTCAAAGAATATCAAATTCATTCCATCAAGGTAGGAACTTCTCAGAATCTTGGAAATTTCCTTCCTGTAAAAGAGAGAAGGGAATAGATTTTGAAAGAAGCATCAACATCCAAGCTATGAATTCAAGTGCCCTGTGTGAGTGGCCCCTTTCTAGGGAGTGGACACAGATTAAGACGAACCATCCCTCACATCATGGAGACACTATACAGTGCACACCTGGGCTCTGCCCTGACCTGAGGACCACACACTTCATCAGCACTTCACTCTCCCAACTAAATGGAGGATTAATGTCACATTTTTAAACATTTTGGATCAATAACACTTGAGTTTGAACATTCATTCAATAACCATTTTTAATCACAAGTCCTGTGCAGGGTACCTTGAGGATGACAGAAAGAGAGAACTTGTTCCTTCCAGGAGTTCATGAACTTAGAAAAGAAGATGGGTGGCCCAGTGGTTAAGACTCCGTGCTTCTAATGCAGCAGCCATGGATTTGATCCCCAGTCAGGGAACTAAGATCTCACATGTCCACCAAGACATTAGACAGAGGCAGCCAGCATGGCCCCCATGGGAGCACAGAGCAGAGATGTGTAACCCCGAGCAGTAAAGTCATGGCAATTCACACATACATGGACCCTGAGAAGATGAGTGGGAGTCAGTTAGGGTTTGTGGAAACCAGAAAAGAAGGAAGATGAGAGAGTGTATTCCCAGCAGAGGGAGGGGCCCTCACAAAGGTGCAAAGATGAGAGGTAACAGGGTGCAGTCAGAGAATTACGAATATCTTGTGCTGGAGTATAAACATTCATCAGATATTTAAATGAAAGATGGACAAAATTTCTATAAACCTAAAGCAAATTCAAAATGAATGGTATTTTCATGGCTCTGTTTGAAATAAAAAATACTGATTCATAAAGTTTGGCCCAATACAAATACACCCAAGCTCTACAATCTTCCCATTTGTTCTATATTAACATAAATTGTAGTTTTAGTTTAAACATCATCAACTCAAGTACTAACATCTTAGGATCATTGCTTCCTTGGGATTTGGGGTATTAATATGTGAAATTTCATTTCTTTATAAGAAAGAAGTATATGTATTTTTCCTTTAGGAGGATGGTAAATAAAAGAACAGTAATACTTTTAAACCATTCAGTAAAAACAGGAAATTAAAAGACAAACTGTGGTTTGACATACACAGAAAGTTACCTTCTCAATCTGGTAATAAGCTCAGCAAATGACTTTTCCCAAGCATACATTTTTATTGTTCTGATGCCAGTTATAACTTCATTCATGGCCCTGAGCCTGGTGTCTGTGAAGGCTGCAGTCTTACTCCTAAGGGAACAAACGTGAGAGATGAGCCTTAGTGATCACAGCAAAAATTTCCTTACTGACAGCAGCAGTGGCACAGTCAGAGACCAGGGATCAAATGGTTTCCTACAGCTCTCCTAGGCTGACAACACAGGCAGGTCCTACTCAGAGTACAGATGGAGGAAGACTTCAATTAGGAAGTCAACCATTCAGCCCAATTCAACAAATAACTTGGAGAACTTGCAGTATTGGTGAAGGAAGACCTGAAGTCGGGTACAAACCACTTGACCAAGGAGGTTGTGGTCAAATAGGGAAGGCAGAAGACACCCAAATCTAACGGAAAGACAATGTGCTATAATAAAATAAGATTAAAGTGCTGGGGAGTAGAAAAGATGGGGCTGTGAATTCCACTGGGAAAGGAGAACAAGAAAAACTTCAGAGATCTGGTAGTACATGAACAGTGCCTCAAAGGATAAGGAACATCTTTCTTTGGTAAAGATAAGAAATGAAATTCCAAGTAGAGAAAAATAACATGCATAAAGTCACCAAAAAAAAAAAAGAAAGAAAGAAAGAAAGAAAGGAAAAGAGCTCAATGTGCTTCAAACAGTACAACATCTCCATCACCTGACAATCTGAACAACACACCTCCAATCCCCTGATATATGTTTCAAGTCTAACTCATCACCATTATACCCTTCATCACTAGACACTCTTTTATCACATAAGCTGCTGGTACTGTGGGGCTTTATAAATTTATGTCTTTATGCCCTTCCTTGGAGTTCTGAAAACTTAATGCAAACAGTGAATTAAAAACAAGACATGAACTTAAATAACTGAAAATGATCCTAATACAAGCATAGCAAAAATATATGTAGCTTGAATTGGCCTATAGGATGATTACTATTTAATATGGTTCTTCCAGTGGTCATGTATGGATGTGAGAGTTGGACTGTGAAGAAAGCTGAGCACTGGAGAATTGATGCTTTTGAACTGTGGTGTTGGAGAAGACTCTTGAGAGTCCCTTGGACTGCAAGGAGATCCAACCAGTCCATTCTGAAGGAGATCAGCCCTGGGATTTCTTTGGAGGGAATGATGCTAAAGCTGAAACTCCAGTACTTGGGCCACCTCATGCGAAGAGTTGACTCATTGGAAAAGACTCTAATGCTGGGAGGGATTGTGGGCAGGAGGAGAAGGGGATGACAGTGGATGAGATGGCTGGATGGCATCACTGACTCGATGAACGTGAGTCTGAGTAAACTCCAGGAGTTGGTGATGGACAGGGAGGCCTGGCGTGCTGCGATTCAACCAGGGAGGCCTGGTTGCAAGGAGTCGGACACGACTGAGAGACTGGACTGAACTGAACTGAAATAACTTGGACTTAGGTAAATTCTGCTTACAGACACTATACTTATTCAAGTACAATTCCAGGAAGAGCCAGGAAATGGGTTTACCTTTCCCCCTTCAAGATCAGTCTTTGGTTTAAGGATGGAGCCTCCACTAGCTAAGCCTGAAGGGTCTACAGCACATGCAAAAAAAGATCAGAGAAGGCTGGGTTTTGTTTGTTTGTTTGTTTGTTTGTTTGTTTTTAACAAAAGCATAGACTAGACTGTGGATTCACCAAGAACATATCATCTATTTTTTTAAACCAGTATTTCTCTTACCGGAGTGATAAAAACAACTTCCCAGAGAAGATTTGCAAAAGCATAAAAAAAATGAGGAGTGCCATCCCTGCAAGAGATGATATTCCTATTTCCATCCAGAGCAGGATGATCACTGTGATAGCCATAAGTGGCCCAATCCACAGGATGTGCAAGCGTGCCGTTACCTTAAAAGAAAAAGACAAAGTCTTCTTAGAACTCTATAAAAGCAAAACCATAAGCACATAATTTAGAAACAATGTGCTCTGAAGGAAGAGACAAGAACCTAAATAGAAATGGTCTCAGTGTGTTTTAAACCTGCTGAAGCAGAAATTGAAGCATCCTCCCCAGATGATGCTGTTCTGGGGCAGCACAAGGCTGGGTTCAGGGATGTCCAGGGAGAAGCAGACAGGCACATTGGAAGGAAAATGTTGATTTTGTCAACAATGCAGATGATGTCAGGGCATCCCTACTCTCTCTCTATCCCAAAATTCAGATGCCTTTTTCCCTGGGGCTCCCTGCAACCCCAGGAAAGTCTACATTATGGTACCTACCACTCCCTCCAGTAATGACTTGTGTTTACCTCCCTGATGGGCTTTGATTTCTCCAGGGAAGAAACTAAGCCTTATTCATCCTTGAAACTGATGAGGTATCTGACTTCATGTCTGATGAATGAATAACTGAAAGAGAAGTTATTGTTGTTCATCACTTAGTCATTTCCAACTCTTTGTGACCCCATGAGCTGTAGCACACCAGGCTTCCCTGTCCTTCACCATCTCTAGGAGCTTGCTCAAACTCATGTCCATTGAGACAGTGATGCCATCCAACCATCTCATCCTCTCTTGACCCCTTCTCCTCTTGCCCTCAGTCTTTCCCAGCACCAGGGTCTTTTCCAGTGATTCAGCTCTTCACATCATTTGGCCAAAGGATTAAAGCTTCGGCTTCACCATCAGTCAATCCAATGAATGTTCAGGGTTGATTTCCTTTAGGCTTGTCTGGTTTGATCTCCTTCCTATCCAAGGGACTCTCAGGCATTTTCTCCAGCACCACAGTTTGAAAGTATTAATTCTTTGATGCTCAGACTTCATGATATCGTTCAACTCTCATATCCATATAAGACTAGTAAAATAAAAAAAAATAAAAAAAAAACCATAGCTTTCACTACATGGACCTTTGTCAGAAAAGTGGTGTCCTTGTTAATAGGCTATCTAGGTTTGTTATAATATTTTTTTTCCAAGGAACAAGCGTCTTTTAATTTCATGGCTACAGTTACCATCTACAGTGATTTGGGAGCCCAAGAAAACAAAGTGAGTCACTGTTTCCATTGTTTCCCCATCTATTTGCCATGAACTGGTGGGACTGGATGCCATGATCTTAGTTTGTTGAATGTTGACTTTTAAGTCAGCTTTTAACTCTCCTCTTTCACCTTCATCAAGAGGCTTTTTAGTTCCTCTTTATTTTTGGCCATTAGGGTGGTGTCATTTGCACATCTGAGGTTATTGATATTTCTCCCAGCAATCTTGATTCCAGCTTGAGCTTCACCCAGCCTAGGATTCCACATGATGTACTCTGTATGACAGCTGAATAAGCAGGGTGACAATATACACCCTTGACATATTCCTTTCCTCATTTGGAACCAGTCCGTTATTCTATGTACAGTTCTAACACTTCCTTATTGACTGGCATACAGGTTTCTTGGGAGGCAGGTAGGTGGCCTAGTATTCCCATCTCTTAAAGAATTTCCCACATTTTATTGTGATCCATACAATGAAAGGGTTTAGCATAGTTAATGAAGCAGAAATAGATGTTCTTCTGGAATCCCCTTCCTTTTTCTATGACCCAAGGAATGTTGGCAATTTGATCTATGATTCCTCTGCCTTTTCTAAATCCAACTTATACATCTTGAATTTCTCTGTTCCCATACTTTTCGAGCATTACCTTGCTAGCACGTGAAATGAGTGCAATTGTGTGGTACTTGGAACATTCTTTGACATTGCCTTTCTTTGGGACTGGAATGAAAACTGACCTTTTCCAGTCCTGTGGTCGCTGCTTAGTTTTCCAAATTTGCTGGCATTTTGTGTGGAGTACTTTAACAGCATCATTTTTTAGGATTTAAAATAGCTCAACTGGAATTCCATCATGCCCACTAGCTTTGTTGGTAGTAATGCTTCCTAAGGCCCACTTGACTTTGTACGCTAGGATGTTTGACTCAAGGTAAGTGATCATGCTATCATGTTTTCCTGTGTTGTTAAGATCTTTTTTGTACAGTTCTTCTGTGTATTCTTGCCACCACTTCTTAATATGTTCTGCTTCTGTTAGATCCATACCATTTCTGCTGATTATTGTGCCCATTGTTCCATGAAATATTCCCTTGGTATTTCTAATTTTCTTGAAGGATCTCTGTCCAGTTCAGTTATTCAGTGGTGTCCCACTGTTTGTGGCCCCATGGACTGCAGCACACCAGGCCTCCCTGTCCATCACCAACTACCAGAGTTTACTCAAGCTCATGTCTATTGAGTTGGTGATGCCATCCAACCATCTTATCCTCTGTTGCCTCCTTCTCCTCCCATCTTCAATCTTTCTCAGCATCAGTGTCTTTTCCAATGAGTCAGTTCTTCCCATCAGGTAGCCAAAGTATTGCAGTTTCAGCTTCGGCATCAGTCCTTCCAATGAACATTCAGGACTGATTTCCTTTAGGATTGACTGGCTTAATCTCCTTGCTATTCAATGGACTCTAAGGAGTTTTCTGCAGCATTATGGTTTGAAAGCGTTAATTCTTTGCACTCAGCTTTCCTGATAGTCCAACTCATACATGACTACTGGAAAAACCATAGCTTTGACTACAAGGACCTTTGTCAGAAAAAGTCCTTTGATGTCTCTGCTTTTTAATATGCTGTCTAGGTTGGTCATAGCTTTTCTTCCAAGGAGCAAGTGTCTTTTAATTTCATGGCTGCAGTGATTTGGGAGCCCAAGAAAATAAAGTCTGTCACTGTTTCCATTGTTTCCCCGTCTATTTGCCATGAAGTGATGGGACCAAGTGTCATGATCTTCATTTTATGAATGTTGAGTTTTAAGGCAACTTTTTCACTCTCCTCTTTCACTTTCATCAAGAGGCTCTTTTGTTCTTCTTCACTTTCTGCCATAAGGGTGCTGTCATCTGCATATCTGAGGTTATTGCTGTTTCTCCTGGCAACAGGAGACTGATTCCAGCTTGTGCTTCATCCAGCCCAGCATTTCGCTTGATGTGCTCTGCATATAAGTTAAATAATCAGGATGACAACATACAGCCTTGACGCACTCCTTTCCCGATTTGGAACCAGTCTGTTGTTCTATGTCCAGTTCTAACTTGCTTTTTGACTTGCATATAAATTTCTCAGGAGGCAGGTCAAGCGGTCTGGTATTCCCATCTCTTTCAGAATTTTCCACAGTTTGTTGTGATTCACACAGTCAAAGGCTTTGGAATAGTCAATAAGGCAGAATTAGATGTTTTCCTAAAACTCTCTTGCTTTTTCTATGATGCAATGGATGTTGGCAGTTTGGTTCCTCTGCCTTTTCTAAATCCAGCTTGAACTTTGGGAAGTTCACTGTTCACATACTGTTCAAGAATTTTGAGCATTACTTTGCTAGTGTGTGAGATGAGTGCAACTGTGTGGTAGTTTGAACATTCTTTGGCATTGAGTTTCTTTGGGATTGGAATGAAAACACCTTTTCCAGTCCTGTGGCCATCAAAATCTTGTGCACACCAGGAGACCCCACAGAGACTGAGCCAGACCTGCCTTTGAGTGTTTGAGTATCTCCTTCAGAGGTACGGGTCAGCAGTGGCCTCCCACAGGGGCAGGGGCTCTGGGTGCAGCAGACCTGAGTATGACATAAGCCCTCTCGGAGGAGGTCGCAATTAACCCCACCATAGGGCCGCCAAAAGTTACAGAGGACTGGGGAAACAGACTCTTGGAGGGCAGGAAAAAAAAAAAAAACCTTGTGCACACAAGGACTAAGGAGAAAAAAAGCAGTGACCCCACAAGAGACTGACCAGACTTGCCCGTGGGTGTCCAGGAGTCTCTGGCAGAGGCATGGGTTGTCTGTGGCCTGCTACAGGGATGGGGACACTGACTGTGGCAGTGCATACACAGGACATTTTGAAGGAGGTCACCATTATCTTCATTCGGATCAGTCACTCAGTCATGTCTGACTCTTTGCAACCACATGGACTGAAGCACGCCAGGCTTCCATGTCCATCAGCAAATCTGAGAGCTTCCTCAAACTCATGCTCATTGAGTCTGTGATGCTATCCAACCATCTCATCCTCTAACGTCCCCTTCTCCTCCCACCTTCAATCTTTCCCAGCATCACAGTCTTTTCAAATGAGTCAGTTCTTCCCATCAGGTGGCCAAAGAATGGAGTTTCAGCTTCAGCATCAGTCCTTCCAATGAATATTCAGGACTGATTTCATTTAGGATGGACTGGTTGGATCTCCTTGAAGTACAAGGGACTCTCAAGAGTCTTCTACAACACCACAGTTCAAAAGCATCAATTCTTCAGGGCTCAGCTTTCTTGATAGTCCAACTCTCACATCCATACATTACTTCTGGGAAAATTATGGCTTTGACTAGATAAACCTTTGTTGGTAAAGTAATGTCTCTGCTTTTTAATATGCTGTCTAGGTTTGTCATAGCTTTTCTTCCAAGGAGCAAGTGTCTTTTAATTTTATGGCTGCAGTGATTTGGGAGCCCAAGAAAATAAATTCTGTTGCTGTTTCCATTGTTACTCCCTCTATTTGCCATGAACAGATGGGACCAGATGCCATGATCTTTGTTTTTTGAATGTTGAGTTTTAAGGCAACCTTTTCACTCTCCTCTTTCACTTTCATCAAAAGGCTCTTTAGTTATTCTTCACTTTCTGCAATAAGGGTGCTATCATCTGCATATTTGAGGTTATTGATATTTGTCCAAGCAATCTTGGTTTCAACTTGTGCTTCATCCAGCCTGGCATTTTGCATGATGTACTCTGCATATAAGTTAAATAAACAGGGTGACAATATACAGCCTTGATGTACTCCTTTCCCAATTGGAACCAATCTGTTGTTCCATGTCCAGTTCGAACTGCTGCTTTTTGACCTGCATACAGATTTCTCAGGAGGCAGGTAAGGTGGTCTGGTATTCCTATCTCTTTAAGAATTTTCCACAGTTTGTTGTTATCCACGCAGTCAAAGGTTTTGGCATACTTAATAAAGCAATAGAAGATGTCTTCCTGGAACTCTCATGCTTTTTCTATGATGCTGCCAATTTGATCTCTGGTTTGTCTGCCTTTTCTAAATTCAGCTTAAACATCTGGAAATTCATGGTTCACATACTGTTGAAGTTTCATTTGGAGAATTTTGAGCATTACTTTGCTAGGGTGTGAGATGAGTGCAATTGTGCAGTAACTGGAACATTTCTTGGCATTGCCATTCTTTGTGATTAGAATGAAAAACTGACTTTTTCAGTCCTGTGGCCACTGCTCAGTTTTTCAGATATGCTGGCATATTGAGTGCAGCACTTTCACAGCATCATCTTTCAGGATTTGAAATAGCTCAACTGGAATTCCATCACCTCCTCTAGCTTTCTTTGTAGTGATTCTTCATAAGGTCCACTTGGCTTCACATTCTAGGATGTCTGGTTCTAGGTGAGTGATCACACCATCGTGGTTATCTGGATCATGAAGATCTTCTTTGTATAGTTCTTGTGTATTCCTGTCATTGCTTCTTAATATCTTCTGCTTCTGTTAGGTCCATACCATTTCTGTCCTTTATTGTTCCCATCTTTGCATGAAATGTTCCCATGGTATCTCTAATTTTCTTGAAGAGATCTCTAGTTTTTCCCATTCTGTTGTTTTCCTCTATTTCTTTGCACTGATCACTGAGGAAGGCTTTCTTATCTCTCCTTGCTACTCTTTGGAACTCTGCATTCAAACAGGTATATCTTTCCTTTTCTCCTTTGCCTTTAACTTGTCTTTTTTTTTCTGCTATATGTAAGGACTCATCACACAACCGTTCTGCCTTTTTGCATTTCTTTTTCTTGCAGATGGTTTTCACTGCCTCCTGTACAATGTCACGAATCTCCATCCACAGTTCTTCAGGCATTCTGTCAGATCTAATCCTTTGAATCTATTTGTCACTTCCACTATATAATCATAAGGGGTTTGATGTAGGTCACACCTGAATGGCCTAGTGGTTTTCCCCACTTTCTTCAATTTAAGTCTGAATTTGGCAATAAGAAATTCATGATCTGAGCCACAGTAAGCTCCCAGTCTTGTTTTTGCTGACTGTATAGAGCTTCCCCATCTTTGGCTGCAAAGAATATAATCAATCTGATTTTGGTATTCACCATCTGGTGATGTCCATGTGTAGAATTTTTCGCTTGTGTTGTTGAAAGAGGGTGTTTGCTATGACCAGTGTGTTCTCTTGGCAAGACTCTGTTAGCCTTTGCCCTGCTTCATTTTGTACTCCAAGGCCAAATTTGCCTGTTACTCCAGCTAGCTCTTGATTTCCTACTCTTGCTTTCCAGTCCCCTGTAATGAACAGGACATCTTTTTTTGGCTGTTAGTTCTAGAAGGTTTTATAGCTCTTCATAGAACCATTCAGCTTCAGCTTCTTCAGCATTACTGGTCAGGGAATAGACTTGGATTACTGTGATATTGAATGGTTTGCCTTGGAAACGAATGGAGATCATTCTGTCATTTTTGAGATTCTGCGTTCGGTTCAGTTCAGTCTCTCAGTCACGTCCAACTCTTTGCTACCCCATGCGCTGCAGCACGCCAGGCCTCCCTGTCTATCATCAGCTCCTGGAATTTTCTCACACTCATGTCCATTGATTCGAGGATGCCATCCGACCATCTCATCCTCTGTTGTCCCCTTCTCCTCCTGCCTTCAGTCTTTCCCAGCATCACAGTCTTTTCGAATGAGTCAGTTCTTCCCATCAGGTGGCCAAAGTATTAGAATTTCAGCATCAGTCCTTCCAGTGAATATTCAGGGCTGATTTCCTTTGGGACAGACTGGTTGGATCTCCTTGCAGTCTAAGGGACTCTCAAGAGTCTTCTCAATCACCACAGTTCAAAAGCATCAATTCTTTAGCACTCAGCTTTCTTTATAGTCCAACTCTCACATCCATACATGACTACTGGAAAAACCATAGCCTTGACTAGATGGACCTTTGTTGGCAAAGTAATGTCTCTGCTTTTTAAGATGCTGTCTAGTTTGGTCATAACTTTTCTTTCAAGGAACAAGCATCTTTTAGTTTTGTGGCTGCAATCACCATCTGCAGTGATTTTGGAGCCCAAAATATATGCAGAGTACATCATGAGAAATGCTGGACTGGATGAAGCACAAGTTTGAATCAAGATTGCGGGAGAAATATCAATAACCTCAGATATGCAGATGATACCACAATTAAGGAGAAAGTGAAGAAGAACTAAAGAGCCTCTTGATGAAAGTGAAAGAAGACAGTGAAAAAGTTGGCTTAAAACTCAACATTCAGAAAACTAAGATCTTGGCATCTGGTCCCGTCACTTCATGGCAAATATTTTGGGAAACAGTGGAAANTGGCAAATTTATGGGGAAACAGTGGAAACAAGTACTGCATAGTTATAAGATATGTGTATTAAAAAAAAAAAAAAAAAAAGAATGTGGGATTGACAGCTGAGAGGAAGTTGAGTCTGCCTGGAGACCACCTACTTGGCATATTCCTCACAGGCTCCCTGTGCAGCAGCACTGAACAGGGCACAGGGGACATAATCCCTGCCCACCAAGCCTTCACCATCCAGAGGAGGAGGAAGATAGTTCAGCAACACTGACAGCATGTGCCAAGAAGGACTACACCAGGAGGACGTTTAGGGACACTAACCGAGCTGGGATAGAACACTGCTGCCTATCTAGTATTAGAAAAACAAAATTCTAATCCACAAGACAATACATATTTTTACATGTAAGTTGCACACAGAAGAGATGAGAGCTGGATAACGACAACCCTTATCTTAGCTTCTCAACAGAAACCTGGCTGACACCATACCCTGGCACTTGGCTCCCAAAAAGCTGAAACCAGTGAGAAATGAAAGAGGATCCCTTGGACACTTACACTGTCAAACCTGTTCACATCGTTGGACAGCAGGTTGACGATCTGGCCTGTGGTGGTCTTCCCTATGGCTGAGTTATCCAGGCGAAGGGTCTGAAATAAGAGAGGGAGCCAGAGAATTGATTTCCCGTGTTGATACAAATTCATACGTAAAACATAGCAAAATGGATAACACTTTCTTGGGGTCATGCATGGTATCAGGATGAGCAGGATTACCCCTGACAGCAGGGCTCTAGGGACCCATGTTCATCCTTCATCCCCTCAACATGGCAAAAGCCCCGCCTACAAGGACAGCAAAGGGAGGAGTAGGAGGTAGAAACAAAATCCCCCACCTTGTTTCTCAATGAACTTGGGCCGGCCCAGAGTGTAAAGAATGTAGGTTTAGACTTCAGTTCAGTTCAGTCGTTCAGTCGTGTCCGACTCTTTGCGACCTCATGAATCATAGCACGCCAGGCCACCTTGTCCATCACCATCTCCCGGAGTTCACTCAGTCCATCGAGTCAGTAATACCATCCAGCCATCTCATCCTCTGTCGTCCCCTTCTCCTCCTGCCCACAATACCTCCCAGCATTAGAGTCTTTTTCAATGAGTCAACTCTTCACATGAGGTGGCCAAAGTACTGGAGTTTCAGCTTTAGCATCATTCCCCCCAAAGACATCCCAGGGCTGATCTCCTTCAGAATGGGCTGGTTGGATCTCCTTGCAGCCCAACGGACTCTCAAGAGCCTTCTCCAACACCACAGTTCAAAACCATCAATTCTTCGGTGCTCAGCTTTCTTCACAGTCCAACTCTCTATACAGATCGCTGTATAGATCTGTTTTGTACATCCATACATGACTACTGGAAAAACCATAGCCTTGACTAGATGAACCTTTGTTGGCAAAGTAATGTCTCTGCTTTTCAATATGCTATCTAGGTTGGTCATAACTTTGCTTCCAAGGAGTAATCCTCTTTTAATTTCATGGCTGCAGTCACCATCTGCAGTGATTTGGGAGACCAAAAAAATCAATCTGACACTGTTTCCACTGTTTCCCCATCTATTTCCCATGAAGTGATGGGACCGGATGCCATGATCTTAGTTTTCTGAATGTTGAGCTTTAAGCCAAATTTNTCCTTGGCTTTTCGCTTCTCTTCTTTTCACAGCTATTTGTAAGGCCTCCCCAGACAGCCATTTTGCTTTTTTGCATTTCTTTTCCATGGGGATGGTCTTGATCCCTGTCTCCTGTATAATGTCACGAATCTCATTCCATAATTCATCAGGCACCCTATCTATCACATCTAGGCCCTTAAATCTATTTCTCACTTCCACTGTATAATCATAAGGGATTTGATTGAGGTCATACCTGAATGGTCTAGTGGTTTTCCCTACTTTCTTCAATTTAAGTCTGAATTTGGCAATAAGGAGTTCATGATCTGAGCCACAGTCAGCTCCCGGTCTTGTTTTTGTTGACTGTATAGAGCTTCTCCATCCTTGGCTGCAGAGAATATAATCAATCTGATTTCGGTGTTGACCATCTGGTGAAGTCTATGTGTAGAGTCTTCTGTTGTGTTGTTGGAAGAAGGTGTTTTCTATGCCCAGTGCATTTTCTTGGCAAAACTCTATTAGTCTTTGCCCTGCTTCATTCCGCATTCCAAGGCCAAATTTGCCTGTTACTCCAGGTGTTTCTTGACTTCCTACTTTTGCATTAGGAGCGAAGTAAAGTAAATTTGAGCCTACTACATGAGAGTGGAGAAACTGCCTTATAGAAAGAAATTAGAGGACTTGGACTATAAATTAGGGGACTTGGAATCAATCACACTGTATGTGAAATCATTTAAGAACTTTGACCTTAGTTTCCTCATTCCAATATGAGCAGAGGACTTCCCTGGTGGTTCAGTGGTTAAGCATCTGCCTGCTAATGCAGGAGACACAGCTTTGATCTCTCATCTGAGAAGATCCCACATGCTGCAGGGCAACTAAGCCTGTGCACCACAATTACTGGGCCCAAGCACCCTACAGCCTGTGTTTTGCAATAAAAGAAGCCATTTCAACAATAAGAGAAACCATCTGCACACTGCAATTAAAGAGCAGCCCTCAACAAGAGAAACAGCAAGAGAAAGCCCATACAAAGCAACAAATGCCCAGCACAGACAAAAATAAATACTTATTAAATTCTTTCTAAAAATTTTTTAAAATGATATACAATAAAACGAGCAGAGAATAATGTTTGAAATAATATTCTGGTGAGAAATCTATGGCCTTTAATGCCTGACTTTACAAAAAATAGCCTGTTTTACACGATCCCTTTATTTGGTAAAAAGTTCCAAAATATGCCCTAGAGATCAGGAATCTGAAGTGACCACTGTGAGATGTTTCAGTGGACCACCAACTGGAGCCATGTATCCAAACAAAATGTCAGAATTCATGAAAACTTTTCATTTAGTTCTAAAGTTAAAGAGAAAAATCAGTGATCAAGTAGAAAATATAAAATTATGTAGCCATGATGGAAGAGGTATGGAGGTTTCTCAAAAAATTAAACATAAGATTAGTATATAGCACAGTTCCACTACTGGGAATGTACTCAAAGAACTGAAAGCACAATCTTGAACAGATATTTGTTTACCTATGTTCATAGCAGCACTATTCACAATAGATATAAGATGGGAATAATCCAAATGTTTATTAACAGATGAATGAATACACAAAATATTGTACATACCCATCATGAAATTATTCAGTCTTTAAAAGGAATTTAATTCTGACACCTGATACAACATGGATAAACCTTGAAAACATTATGCTAGGTGACATAATCTGGACATTATATGCTTTCACTTATATAAGGCACCTGGAGTAGTGAAATTCATAAAGAGAAGTAGAATGGTGATGGTGGTGAAGGGAAAGGAGTAGAAACAGTGTTTAATGGGCGCAGACTTGGGAAGATGAAAAAGTTCTGGAGATGCATAATGGTGATAACTCCACAACAATGTGAATGTACCTGATGTCACTAAATGGTGCACTTAAAAAGAGTTAAAACTGTAAATTTTGTTGTGTATATTTTGTTGCAATTTTTTTAAATCAATGATCAAATGCCAAAAGTTATTTTACCACAGTTGTGGAAAGGTAATTAAAAGATAAGTCATTTTCTATATATCATACATCCACAAGATCATTCAACAATACAAACTATGACTATAAGCTTAGCAGCCATTCCACTTCTAACACTCAATCTGATTTCTTTCCAGGACTAGGCATGAGCAAGTAGGGCCCCAGCATAAACCAGGAACATTCAGATGGGCGTTTTAGAGCTGCTCTGCAGCACCAGCTTTTGCCCTAAAGAGTCAGCCCACCTTTAACCTATAAAAAATAAACATCTTATTTCTCCACCTCAGCAGGATTCTAGATGCATGAAAGTGCATGAGGAAACTGTCTCTCCCATGTGTCTGGAGAGGATTCCCTGGTAGCTCAGCTGGTAAAGAATCCACCTGCAATGCAAGAGACCTGAGTTCAATTCCTGGGTCAGGAAGATTTCCTGGAGAAGGGATAGTCTATCCACTGCAGTATTCTTGGGCTTCCCTGGTGGTTCAGTTGGTAAAGAATCCACCTGCAATGTGGGGAGACCTGGGTTCAATCCTTGGGTTGGAAAGATCCCCTGAAGGAGGGAACAGCTACCCACTCCAGTATTCTGGCCTGGAGAACCCCATGGACTCTACAGCCCATGGGATCACAAAGAGTTAGACACGACTGAGTGATGTTTCTGGAAATCTACATTACCTCTATGGTTTTACCTCAGCAATTCCTGACTTTGTTATAAGATAATTCTTTCAAATACAAAGAATCTAAATTGGAAAGGAAGAAGTCAAACTGTCACTATTTGTAGATGACATGATACTATATATAGGAAATCCTAAAGACACTACCAGAAAACTATTAGAGTTCATCGATGAATTCAGTAAAGTTTAAGGATGTAAATTTAATATACAAAAAAATGTGCTGCATTATTAACAAATTATCAGGAAGGGAAATTAAGGAAACAATCCTGTTTACCACTGCATCAAAAAGACTAAAATGCCTAGGAATAAACCTACCTAAGGAGGTAAAAGATCTGTACCCCTGAACCTATAAGACACTGATGAAAGAAATTGAAGATGACAAAACAGATGAAAAGATATATCATGTACTTGGATTGGAAAAATTAGTATTGTCAAAATGACCATTCTACGCAAGGCAATCTACAGATTCAATGCAACACCTATTAAATTACCAATGGCATTTTTCACAGAACTGGAACAAAAACATAAATTTTGTATGGAAAAACAAATGACACAAATAGTAAAAAAAAAAAAAAAAAAAAAAAGATGAAGAAGAAGAACAAAGCTAGAGGAATCACACTCCTTGACTTCGACCATAGTACAAAGCTACAGTAATCAAAATAATAGTATGAAAGTGAAGTGAAAGTCACTCAGCCATGTCCAACTCTTTGTGACCCCATTGACTATACAGTCCATGGAATTCTCTAAGCCAAAATACTATAGTGGATGGCCTTTCTCTTTTCCAGGAGATCTTCCCAACCCAAGGATCAAATCCAGGTCTCCTGTATTGCAGGCAGATTCTTTACCAGCTGAGCCACAAGGGAAGCCCAAGGGAAGAGAGTATGATACTGGCACAAAAACAGTCACATAGATCAATGGAACAGCATAGAGAGCCCAGAAATAAACCCATACACTTAGGGTCAACTAATTTAAGACAAAGGAAGCAAGAATACACAATGGAGAAATCACAGTCTCTTCAATAACTGGTGCTGGGGAAACTGCACAGTTCAGTTTAGTCACTGACTCGTGTCCAGCTCTTTGTGACCCCCATGGACTGCAGCACACCAGGCTTCCCAGCCCATCACCCACTCCCAGAGCTTGGTTAAACTCATGTTCATCAAGTCAGTGATCTCATCCTCTGTTGTCTCTTTCTCTTCCTGTCTTCAATCTTCCCCATAATCAGGGTCTTTGGCAATGAATCAGTTCTTCACATCAGGTGGCCAAAGTGTTGTAGCTTCAGCTTCAGCATCAGTCCTCCAAGTGAATATTCAGGACTGATTTTCTTTAGGATCGACTGGTTTGATCTCCTTGCTGTCCAAGGGAATCTCAACAGTCTTCTCCAAAACAACAGTTCAAAAGCACCAATACTTTGGCACTCAGCTTTCTTTATGGTTCAACTCTCACATCCATACATGACTGCTGGAAAAACCATAGTTGACTAGATGGACCTTTGTCAGTAAAGTACTGTCTCTGCTTTTAATATGCTCTCTAGATTAGTCATAGCTTTTCTCCCAAGAAGCAGGCATCTTTTAATTTCATGGCTGCAGTCACCATCTGCAGTGATTTTGGAGCCCAAGAAAATGAAGTCTGTCACTGTTTCCATTGTTTTCCCATCTATTTGCCATGAGATGATGGGACCGAATGCCATGATCTTTGTTTTTCTAAAAGTTTTATGCCAGCTTTTACACTCTTCTTTCACTTTCATCAAGAGGCTCTTCAGTTTCTCTTTGCTTTCTGCCATAAGGATGGTGTCATCTGCATATCTGAGGTTATTGATACTTCTCCCTTCAATCTTGGCTACAGCTTGTGCTTCATTCAGCCCAACATTTCACATGATGTACTCTGCATATGAGTTAAATTAGCAGGGTGAAAATATACAGCCTTGATGCACTCCTTCCCCAATTTGGAACCAATCCATTGTTCCATGTCTGGTTCTAACTGTTGTATCTTGACCTGCATACAGGTTTCTCAGGAGACAGGTAAGGTGGTCTGGTATTCCCATCTCTTGAAGAATTTTCCAGAGTTTGTTGTAACCCACAACGAACAAAGTAAAAGGCTTGAGTGTAGTCAATGAAGCAGAAGTAAATGTTTTTCTGGATTCTCTTGCTTTTTCTATGATCCAACAGATGTTGGCAATTTGATCTCTGGTCCCTCTGCCTTTTCTAAATCTGCTTGTACATCTGGAAGTTCTCGGTTCATGTACTGCTGAAGCCTAGCTTGGAGAATTTTGAACATTACTTTGGTTGCATGTGAAATGAGTGCAATTGTTCAGTAGCTGGAACATTCCTTGGCATTGCTTTTCTTTGGGATGGGAATGAAAACTGAATTTTCCCGTCCTGTGGTCACTGCTGAGTTTTCCAAATTTGCTGGCATATTGAGTACAGCACTTTCACAGCATCATCTTTTAGGATTTGAAATAGCTCAACTGGAATTCCATCACCTCCATTAGCTTGGTTCATAGTGATGCATCCTAAGGCCCACTTGACTTCACACTCCAGGATGTCTGGCTCTAGGTGAGTGATCACACCATCATGATTATCTGGGTCATTAAGATCTTCTCTGAATAGTTCTGTGTATTCTTGCCATCTCTTCTTAATATCTTCTGCTTCTTTTAGGTCCATACCATTTCTGTCCTTTATTGTTCCCATCTTTGCAGAAATAGTCCCTTGGTATCTCTAATTTTCTTGAAGAGATCTCTGTCTTTTCCATTCTATTGTTTTCCTCTATTTCTTTGCATTGATCACTAAGGAAGGCTTTCTCATCTCTCCTTGCTATTCTTTGGAACTCTGCCTTCTAATGGGTTTATCTTTCCTTTTCTCCTGTGCCTTTCACTTCTCTTCTTTTCTCAGCTATTTGAAAGGTCTCCTCCAACAGTCATTTTGCCTTTTTGCATTTCTTCTTCTTGGGGATGGTTTTTATCACTGCCTCCTGTACAATGTTACAAACCTCCATCCATAGTTCTTCAGGCACTGTATCTGTCAGATCTAATGCCTTCAATCTATTTGCCACATCTACTGCATAATCATAAGGAATTTGATTTAGGTCATACCTGAATGGCACAGTGGTTTTCCCTACTTTCTTTAATTTAAGTCTGAATTTGGCAATATGGAGTTCATGAACTCAGCAACAGTCAGCTCCCAGTCTTGCTTATGCTGACTGTATAGAGATTATCCATCTTCGGTTGCAAAAAATATAATCAATCTCATTTTGGCATTAACCATCTGGTGATGTCCTTGCGTAGAGTTATCTATTGTGTTGTTGGAAGAGGGTGTTTGCTATAACCACTGCATTCTCTTGGCAAAATGCTGTTAACCTTTGCCCTGTTTCATTTTGTACTCCAAGGCCAAATTTGCCTGTTATTACAGGTATCTCTTTACTTCCTACTTTTGCATTCCAGTCCCCTGTAATGAAAAGGGTATCTTTTTTGGCTGTTAGTTCTCGAAGTTCTTGTAGGTCTTCATAGAACCGTTCAACTTTAGCTTCTTCAGCATTCTGGTTGGGGCATAGACTTAGATTACTGTGATATTGAATGGTTTGCCTTGGAAATGAACAGAAATCATTCTGTCATTTTTGAGAGTGGATCCAAGTACTGCATTTCCAACTCTTTTGTTGACTATTAGGGCTACTCCACGGAGAAGGCAATGGCACCCCACTCCAGTACACTTGCCTGGAAAATCCCATGGGTGGAGGAGCCTGGTAGGCTGCAGTCCATGGGGTCGCTAAGAGTCAGACACAACTGAGCGACTTCACTTTCTCTTTTCACTTTCATGCATTGGAAAAGGAAATGGCAACCCACTCCAGTATTCTTGCCTGGAGAATCCCAGGGACGGGGGAGCCTGGTGGGCTGCCGTCTATGGAGTTGCACAGAGTCGGACACGACTGAAGCAACTTAGCAGCAGTAGCAGCAGCAGGGCTAATCCATTTCTTCTAAGGGATGCATGTCCACAGTAGTAGATATAATGGTCATCTGAATTAAATTCACAAATTCCAGTTCATTTTATTTCACTGATTCCTAAAATGTTGATGTTTACCCTTGCCATAACCTATTTGACTACTTCCAATTTACCATGATTCATAGATGGAACATTCTAGGTTCCTATGCAATATTGTTCTTCACAGCATCAGAATTTACTTCCATCACCAGTCACATCCACAACTAGGTGCCATTTTCATTTTGGCTCAGCCTCTTCATTCCTTCTGGAGCTATTTCTCCACTCATCTCCAGTAGCATATTGTGCATCTACTGACCTAGGGAGTTCATCTTTCAGTGTCCTATCATTTTGCCTTTTCATACTCTTCATGGAGTCCTCAAGGCAAGAATGCTGAAGTGAGTTTTCCATTTCCTTCTCCAGTGGACCACATTTTGTCAGAACTCTCCACCATGACCCATCCATTTTGGGTGGCCCTACAGGGCATGGCTCATAGTTTCACTGAGTTAGACATGGCTGTGATTCAAGTGATCAATTTGGTTATTTTTAAATGTAGCTTGCTCCTTGGAAGAAAAGTTATGACAAACCTAGATAGCATTAGGTTTAGCATTAAAAAGCAGACACATTACTTTAGAGGTTCTCTCTCTTAAAGTAAAAGAAATGAAAACAAAAATAAATAGAAAAGAACTAAACTTAAAAACTTTTGCATGGAGAAGGAAATCATCAATAAAATGAAAAGAAAAGATACTGAATCGTAGGAAGTATTTGTAAATGATATGACCTATATGGGATTAATATCCAATGTATACAAGCAATTTATATAACACAACCTCATAAAAACAAACAACCCTATTAAAAGTGGACATAAAGAATTAAATAGACATTTTTCCAATCAGGAAATGTGAATCAAGACCACAATGAGATATCACCTCACACCTGTCAGAATGACTTTAATCAAAAAGAACTTGAATAACAAATGCTGGTAAGGATGTGGAGGAGAGGTAACACTCATACACTATTGGTGGAAATGTATATTGGACAGCCACTGTGAAGAACTGTATGAAGTTTTGTCAAAGAACTAAACATAAAACTACCACATGACCCAGCAACTCAACTTCCTGTGATATATCCAAGAAAACAAAAACACTACTTCAAAAAAGATACATGTACCACAATGTTCATATAAGCATTATTTACAATTGTCAGGATATGCAAGCAACCTAAGTATCCATCCACAGACATCCAATCACTGCAGATAGTAACTGCAGCCATGAAACTAAAAGACACATGATCTTTGGAAGAAAAGTTATGACCAACCTAGACAGCATATTAAAGAGCAGAGACATCACTTTGCCAACAAAGGTCCTTCTAATCAAGGCTATAGTTTTTCCAGTAGTCATGTATGGATGTGAAAGTTGGACTATAAAGAAAGCTGAGCACCAAAGAATTGATGCTTTTTAACTGTGGTGTTGGAGAAGACTCTTGAGAGTCCCTTGGACACTAAGGTGATCAAACCAGTTAATCCCAAAGGAAATTAATCCTAAATATTCCTTTGAAGGACTGATGCTGAAGCTGAAACTCCAATACTCTGGCCACCTGATGCCAAGAACTGATTCACTGGAAAAGACCCTGATGCTGGGAAAGATGGGAGGTGGGAGGAGAAGGGGATGACAGAAGATGAGATGGTTGTATGGCATTACCAACTCAATGGACATGAGTTTGAGCAAGCTCCAGAAGTTGGTGATGGACAGGGAAGCCTGGCGTGCTGCCATCCATGGTGTCACAAAGAGTCAGACACGACTGAGTACTGAACTGAATGGAACTTGAGTACTGAACTGAATGGAACTGATGCTAAATGAAACAAGTCAGAGAGAGAGAGATAAATACTGTATGATATTGCTTATAAGTGGAGCCTAAAAATACAACAAACTAATGAATAAAACAAAAGAGAAATAAACTCACAGATACAGAGAACAAACTAGTGGTTACCAGTGAAGTGGGGGAGCCACATAGTGATGGGGGAGTGGGAGGTATAAACTATTGGGTGTAAGGTAGCCTACAACGATATATAGTACAACACAGGAAATGCAGCCAATATCTTATAATAACTGTAAATGGAGTAATGGAGTAATCTTTAAATACTATATAAAATTTTCTAAAAAATGGAAAAAGAAACAATTCCTTAAGGCTAATCAAGGAGGCAAATTAATGCCTTTGGCAAATGTTTACTTTCATGTAAGCAACACGCCCCCCTGGAGAAGGGCATGGCAACCCACTTCAGTATTTTTGCCTGAAGAATTCCATAGACAGAGGATCCTGGCAGGTTACAGTCCATGGAGTCGCAAAGAGTTGGACATGACTGAGCAACTAAGACTGTCACTTTCACTTTCAAGCAGCATGCCAGGAAGGGTCCAATTTCTCAAAGGCAACATGCCAAAGAACTAGTGGGAAGAGAAAGAAAACCAGGTGGACAATGGCTTACATGTGGATCAAAGATTAAACTTTGAGTGAAACATCACCTCACAACTAATATAAGAGTTTCATAGTGTACTTCTGGTGAAACTTCCTATTTATTTATTAATTTATGGGAGTTAAACATAATCTGCAAAGACAAACTTCTAGATAATTTGTAGGGAAACCTGAGTATTCATCTTCTAAATGGTAGAAGGTGCAACAGAATAACAAATATGATGATGGAGGACAAGGAAAACGCTTAACTGGAATGTAGGGGCATCGTTGCATTTCCACATCACCTAGGAACAAATTAGCTTATGTTCTACAGTCTATGACTGACAGTGACATGCCAGGCCCACAGTTTCACACTCGTTGTTGTTCTTCGATTGCTCAGTCATGCAACTCTTTGCAACCCCATGGACTGCAGCACATCAAGCTGTCCTGTCCATCAACAGTTCCCAGAGCTTTTTCATACTCATGTCCATGGAGTTGGTGATGCCATCCAACCATCTCATCCTCTGTCATCCCCTTCTCCTCCTGCCCTCAATCTTTGCCAGCAACAGGGTCTTTTCCAATAAGTCAGCTCTTCACCATCAGGTAGCCAAGTGTTGGAATTTCAACTTTAGCATCAATCCTTCCAATGAATATTCAGGATTGATTTCCTTTAGGATTGACTGGTTTGATCTCCCTGCAGTCCAAGGGACTCTCAAGAGTCTTCTCCAACACCACACTTCAAAAGCATCAATTCTTTGGCACTCAGCCTTCTTTATGGTCCAACTCTCATATGCCTACATGACTACTGGAAAAAACCATAGCTTTGACTAGACAGATCTTTGTTGGTAAAGTAATGCCTTTGCTTTTCAACATGCTGTCTAGGTTGGTCATAGCTTTTCTTCCAAGCAGCAAGCATCTTTTAATTTCAAGGATGTAATCACTATCTGTGGTGATTTTGGAGCCCCCCAAAAAACAAAGTCTGAAACTGTTTACATTGTGTCCCCATCTATTTGCCATGAAGTGATTGGGACTGGATATTATGATCTTTGTTTTTTGAATGCTGAGTTTTAAGCCAGCTTTTTAACTCTCCTCTTTCACTTTCATCAAGAGACTCTTTAGTTTCTCTTTGCTTTCTGGCATAAGGGTGGTGTCATCTATATATTTTAGGGTATTGATATTTCTCCCAGCAGCCTTGATTTCACCTTGTGCCGCATTCAGCCTGGCATTTTGCATGATGCGCTCTGAATAGAAGTTAAATAACAAGGGTAACAATATACAGCCTTGACATACTCCCTTCCCAATTTGGAATCAGTTCATTGTTCCATGTCAAGTTCTAACTGTGGCTTCTTGACCTGCATACAGGTTTCTCAGGAGGCAGGTATGGTGTTCTGGTATTCTCATCACTTTAAGAATTTTCCAGAGTTTGTTGTGATCCACAAAGTAAACAGCTTTAGTGTAGTCAATGAAGCAGATGTTTTCTGGAATTCTCTTGCATTTTCTATGATCCAACAGATGTTGGCAATTTGATCTCTGGTTCTTCTGCCTTTTCTAAATCGAGCTTGAAAATCTGGAAGCTTTTGGTTCATGTACTGTTGAAGCCTAGGTTGGAGAGTTTTGAGCATTACTTTGCTAGCATGTGAAATGAGTGCAATTGTGCAGTAGTTTGAACATTATTTGGGATTGGTATGAAAACTGACCTTTTCCAGTGCTGTGGCCACTGCTGAGTTTTCCAAATTTGCTGGCATACAGAGTGCAGCATTTTAACACCATCATCTTTTAGGATTTGAAACAGCTCAGCTGAAAAAAAAAGTGGTCCACTGGAGAAGGGAATGCAAACCACTTCAGCATTCTTGCCTTTAGAATGCCATGAACAGTATGAAAAGGAAAAAAGATTTGACACTAAAAGATGAACTCCCCAGGTCAGTCAACATGCTACTGGAGAAGAGCGAAGAAGTAGCTGCAGAAGGAATGAAGAGGCTGAGCCAAAGTGAAAATAACATCCCATTGTGGATGTGTCTGGTGGTGAAAGGAAAGTCCAATGCTGTAAAAAACAATATTGCTTAGGAACCTGGAATGTTAGGTCCACAAATCAGGTTCACATAGCCCAAAGATTAACAAGACTGCTCAAAAAAGGATGAGGAGAGATATCTTTAATTTGCTGAGAAAAGTATTCCTAAAAAATAGAAGCTCTAGATAAGTAACAACCAAGTAAAAGAAGTGCTTGTTTTCATTTAAATTGCTTGGTTTTATCTTTCAATGAGGATTCTGTTTATTTTTAATGAAATAATATATATATTAATGTGCACAGCAAGATGTTTGACATAAATGTACACTGGGAAATGATTACTGTAGTTAAAACAGTTAACATATCCATTGCCTCATGTAGTTATCTTTTTGTGTGTGCAGTGAAAACACTTATAACCTACTCTCTCAGAAAATTTCAAGTATACAACATGGTTAAATAAGGATTTTTTTTTAATGAAACAGAAGAGATATCTAAGATCTCATTTATCAAGAGCTCTCCAGCACATGACACTGGTGTATCTGTGGCAGTTCATTTGTAAAGACATCTGAAATACTTAACTCCTTTTATACTAGATAAGACTAGAATAAAATATAGAATAGTTTTATAGCACTTCTCAATACAAAAACACTAGAAACATCAAACCAGATTTTATTAAAGCTGCTATAATGCATACNTTATTAAATACATACTTTTCTCCTAAATTTAATGTTATAGATACAATCACTGAAGTCACTTTTAAACACAACTTTAATGTAAATGAAGGTTTAAATGAAAAACAACAAAATTTCCATGAATACCACACTAAGATTTAGGCAAGAAAACATTGAAAATCAGTTTGATAATTTTGATACCTATTTTTTAATTAGATTTCAATATAAGTTTAATGGGTATTATGCACCAGCCTATGCATAAAGTTATCAAAGGCACCCCTGGTCTGATATCCAAACAAAACTTTTCAATATATTGGTAAAGTTTGCTCAAACAACAACAAATTGGCTTGAAGCAAATATCGAGTATCTCTGGCAAGGAGTAAATGACACCAGTTACAAAATTTTTAGTCTACAGAGAACTTTCCCAAAATGCTTCTGATTCTTCAGAGGAGGTACAAGCTTTTGTACCAAATGACACTTACCTTGCGGTAAATCATATGGCACATGGCTACTCTTAATCTCATTCCTATACGCTGAGTGTAATAGGAGAAAAAGTGCTGAAGAATTGCCCAAATGACAAGGCAGACATTCAGGATAGCAGTGTAGCCATAGGCTTTGAACAAAGCCCCAGAATCAGAGGGATCATAGTTTTGAAAGTAAGTAATTAAACCCTCAAAATATCTCGGTAATAGTACTCTGAAGGTTTCCTAAAAGGAAAGGAAAAGAAAACTTAATTAGAAATACAAGCCATATCAGTTTTTCTTATCACAAGCTTCACTTTTTTTTAATTTAATTTTTGCTGTGGTTCAGTTGTTAAGTCGTGTCCATTTCTTTGTGACCCTCATGAACTGCAGCATGCCAGGCTTCCCTGTCCTTCACTGTCTCTCAGAGTTTGCTCAAACTCATGTACATTGATGCCATTTAACTATCTCATCCTCTGTTGCCCCCTTCTCCTTGTGCCCTCAATCTTTCCTAGCATCAAGGTCTTTTCCAGTGAGTTGACTCTTTGCATCAGGTGGCCAAAGGATTGGAGCTTCAGCTTCAGCATCAGTCCTTCCAATAAATACTCAGGATTGATTTCCTTTAGGATTGACTGCTTTGATCTCCTTGAAGTCAAAGGGACTCTTTAGAGTCTTCTCTAGCACCACAGTTTGAAAGCATTAATTCTTCAGTGCTCAACCTTCTTTACAATCCAGCTCTCACATCTGTACATGACTACTAGAAAAACCAAAGCTTTGACTATGTGGACCTTTACTCGCACAGTAAGTATAGTTGATTTCCAATGCTATGTTAGTTTCAGGTGTACAGCAAAGTGATTCAGTTATACATATACCTATATCTGTTCTTTTTCAGATTCTTTTCCCATATAAGTTATCACAGATTATTAAGTACAGTTCCCTGTGCTACACAGTGCTGTCTGCTCACTCTCTGATGCTTTGCAACCTTATGGACTGTAGCCTGCCAGGCTCCTCTGTCCATGGGATTCTCCAGGCAAGAATACTGGAATGAGTTGCCATTTCCCCCTCTAGGGGATCTTCCTGACCGAGGGATCAAAACCACATCTCCTGCATCTCCTGTATTAGCAGGTGGATACTTCACCACTAGACCACATGGAAAGCCCCATGCTGTACAGTAGGTCCTTGTTAATTATTAATATCAATTTCATATATAGTAGTATGTATATGTTCACCTCAAAGTCCTAATTTATTCCTCCCCCTGCCTTTCCCCTTTGAAAACCGTGTTTGTTTTTGAAGTCTATTTGGAACAATGTTCATTTGTATCATTTTTTTTAGATTCCACATATAACTGATACCATATGATATTTGTCCTTCTCTATCTGACTTGCTTCACTCAATATTATAACCTCTAAGCCCACCCGTGTGATTGCAAATGGTATTTTTTCATTCTTTTTTGTGACTGAGTAATATTTCATTGTATATACATACCACATCTTCTTTATCCATTTCTCTCTCAATAGACATTTATATTTCTTCTAGACTATTGTAAATAGTGATGCAATGAACACTGAGGTGCATGTGTCTTTTCAAATTATGGTTTCCTCCAGATACATGCCCAGTAGAGGGATTGCTGGATCATGTGGTAGTTCTATTTTTTAGTGTTATTTTTTTTTTTATTTTGAGGAACCTCCATTCTTACCAAAAGTGTAGGAGGTTTCCTTTCTCTCCACATCTTCTCCAGCATTTATTATTTGCAGACTTTTTGATGATAGTTATTCTGACTGGTGTCAGGTGACAACTCACAGAAGTTTGATTTGCATTTCTCTAATAATTAACAATGTTAAAGCATCTTTTCATGTGCTTTTTGGCCATCTGTATGTTTTCTTTTGAAATATGTCTATTTAGACCTCTGCCAATTTTTTCGATTGGGTTTTTTTATATATATATTGAGCTGCATGAGCTGTTATATATTTTGGAGATTAATCCCTTGTCAATCACTTCATTTGCAAATATTTTCTTCCATTCTGTGGGTTATCTTTTCATAAAAGGAGAAATCAACATTGGCACAAGAATAGTGGGGGACTTTAGCACTCCACTTACATCAATGGACAGGTCATACAGACAGAACAATCAATAAGGAAACAGAGGCCTTAAATGACATATTATACCATATGGACATAATTGGTATTTATGTGACATTCTATATGAATGCAGCAGAATACACATTCTCCTCAAGTGCACATGGAACATTCTCCAGGATAGCTAACATGCTGGGCCACAAAGCAACCCTCAGTAAATTTAAGAACACTGATATCATATCAAGCATCTCATCTAACCACAACATTATGGATTACAAATCAACTACAAGGGGAAAAAAAAAAAAAAACACAGATATGAAAGCTAAATAATATCTTACTGAGCAACCAATGCATCATTGAAGAAATCAAAGAGGAAACCAAAAAATACCTAGAGTCAAATGAAAACACAATGATCCTAAACCTATGGGATGCAGCAAAAGCTGTTCTAAGAGGGAAGTTTATACTAATACAATCTTATCTCAGGAAACAAGAAAAACCTCAAATAAACAACCTAACCTTACACCTCAAGCAATTAGAGAAAAAAGTACAAAAAAAATTCAAAGTTAGGAGAAGGGAAAAAATTATAAATATCAGTGCAGAAATGAATTAAATAGAGATAAAGAAAACAATAGAAAAGATCAATGAAACTAAAAGCTGGTTCATCAAAAATATAAGCAAAATTGATAAGCCTTTAAACAGACTTATCAAGAAAAAACGGAAGAGGACTCAAGTCAGCAAAGTTAGAAATGAAAAAGGAGAAGTTACAATGGACACTAAAGAAATACAAAGACATATGTGAGACTACTACAGGCAAATATATGCCAATAAAGTGGACAATCTCAAAGAAATGGACAAGTATTTAGAAAAGTAAAACTTTCCAAGATTGAAGTTTGAGCCAGGAAGAAATAGAAAATATGAACAGACTAATCACAAGTACTGAAATTGAAACTGTGAGAGAAAACCTCCCAAAAAACAAGTCCAGGACCTGATGGCTTCACAGACAAAGATACCACAAAAAAAGAAAATTACAAGCCAATCTCACTGATGAACATAGAAACAAAAATCCTCAACAAAATACTAGCAAATCAAATCCAACAACACATTAAAAAGATCACACACCATGATCAAGTGGGATTTATCTCAGGGAGATAAGGACTCTTCAGTATGTGCAAATCAATCAATGTGATATATTATATTAACAAATTGAAGAATAAAAGCCATATGATCATCTCAATAGATGCAGAAAAAGCTTTCAACAAAATTCAACACCCATTTATGATAAAAACTCTGCAGAAAGTGGACAGAGAAGGAACTTACCTAAAGAAAATAAAAGCCATATGCCACAAACCCACAGCTAACATACTCAAAGGTGAAAAGTTGAAAGTATTTCCTCTAAGATCAGGAACAAAAAAAGGATGTCCATTCTTGCCACTCTTATTCAACATAGTTCTCAAAGTCCTAGCCACAGCAATCAGAGAAGAAAAAGAAATAAAGGAATCCAAATTGGAAAAGAAGTAAAATTTTCACTGTTTGCAAATGACATGACACTATACATAGAAATTGCTAAAGCTGCTACCAGAAAACTACCAAAGCTCATCAATGAATTCAGTAAGCTTTCAAGAAACAATATCAATACCCATAAATCTCTTGCATGTCTATACACAAACCAGCTTCACCTTTATTATTAGCATATTAAAATGGCATTTTCACAAAATGCTACACTCATGGCTAATCTAAAAGAAAAAATATACAGATCCACTCTCTTCTATAAGATAAGCAGACAATAGCTTTAAACTTAAGCCAAAATTTTTCAAGGTAATAAATCCTTGGTACATTGTGTGGATGCTCAATAAATATTACATCTAGTGTTTTAGAACACATTTAGTAAAACACCAAGTGAGTCTTTGCCTAAGATGAATGAGGAAAAGGTGACAGAAGAAGGATAAGAGATTTGCTTCCATATGAACAAGCCCTGCTGGTAGCCTGCCCCAGTCCCCTGTAGTCTCAGTGTCCCAGCCCAACAGCAAGTCAAGATGTAGGCATGTAGGCAAGACACACTCCTGCTATCATCTTTTGCTTTAAGAGCCTTTATAAACTGACACATTGGCACAAAAACAGATCCAATCTTTCCCAGCCAGAATTCCACATGTCAGGAGATCAAGATATCAGACTTTAGCTTTTGTTGGAGTATCACAAATAAACCAGGCTTGGGAGGTTCCCAGACTCTCAGCTCCAGGTGGCACTGCTATCAGTATATCTCTAGACCTTAGAAGCTGGGATGTTCCTTGGAGTTAAAAATTAAACACAGCAGAAGGCAAGCTAAAAATAAAATTTCCATGGTTCTCCATCAGCCACACACTGCAGGTCTTAGTTTGGAAGAAATGATTTCTTCCCCAGTGCAAAAATTTAAAATACTAAACCAATCACTTGGGAAGCATTAGGGTTTAACTCCTGAGTAAGACTTACAGAAAACAATTGTCTTTCTGCAAAGAAATAGCAACACTTGCCCACCCTGCCAAATAGCCACTCCACCAAACATCCTACTTCCTCCCTGTAGTCACCCCTTGAGAAAGTACCCTTTTCCTCCAGCAGAGAAAACCAAACTCTCAACACGAATTCAAGTCACAAAAAGTAAACACTTAGGCCCTCAACATCATTTCCTCCACAGACTTGTCAAAAGACAAAATGCCAAAAGTTTGGAAATCTTTCTGGAATTCCATTTTGAGATAAATTTTTCCTTTTAAGTAATCTCCTTACTAACACAGACAAGGTAAACAACTGACAGGCCTGCTTTGATAGTTCTCTTCTGTCTATATGAAGTTAAGGAACCCATGCACAAGAGGAAGGGAAAGTAGAATCCGAAACACCAAACATAAGACAAACTAACAAGCATTTTCTGCTTAGCCAACTAGTACCCAATCAGAATATTTACAGAAAGCTATCCTCATCCCTCAGATGGGTGTGACATTGAACCTCAATACTCCTGTTTTGTTGCATGCACATGTTCACACCCTGCACCAACTGCTTTGTCTTCCAAGAGGTCATAGAAGTTTTCATCTACTATAGAGAAGCAGGGCTTCCCCAAAGGCTCAGCATTAAAGAATCTGCCTACAATGCAGGGGATGCAGCAGGAGCTGCAGGTTCAATCCCTGGGTCAAGAAGATCCCTTGGAGAAGGAAATGGCAACCCACTCCAGTATTCCTGCCCAGAGAACCCCATGGACAGTGGAGCCTGGCAGGCTACAATCCATGGGGTCGCAAGAGTCAGACACGACTTAGCAACTAAACAGCAACAATAGAGAAGTAAGCAAATAATGCTTAGTTAAATATGAGTAAGATGATCAAATCAGAGCAAGATGTTCAGTTCTCAAAAGCACAAAGCCTCACTATTACTTTTCCAGCATGCTTCATCATTCATTCCAAGGGGCATGAAGAGCTTAAAAGGGCTCCTCATACAATGGATGGTAAAACAGACTTTTTATAGAGTTTACTGAGGTGGAACGGGAGGCTTGCACAGAGAAGCAAGAATGTCAAACTGGACACATGCGCAATTCCAGCCCAAGTATGGCCAAGGACAGCCCAGTGCTGCAGCCTGCAAACCTGGAGCTCTCCACCAGAAGCCCAGCACCAACACCTGCCTTCCTAAACGGTCCTGAAACTTATGATTGTCTCTGGGAATCACTGTTGCCTGTTACTCAGTGCTTTGATTGAGCCTAACATTGGTGTAATTATAAAAGAAAGTAAGAGCAATATCACCCACAAAAGAGCATACCAACAGATGCAACAAATTCAGCAAAAAAAAAAAAAAAAAGTGAAAACAAAGGTACGTCATTACTGCTTAAGTGTCAGGATTTTTATACTAAAAGATATCATTTAATAACCCAGTTGGAAAAACAGTCTCATTAAGGAGTAATGCCAGTTCATGGCCCATAGCTTCAACTCCTCTGTCTATTCTTGATCCTGAACCTCAACTAGTAAGAAATACAACAGCTAAGAAAATATTCACTATCAAACCTAAAACTAAGCAAATTAAAATTTTCTGGATAAGTAGGAACAAGGACAAAAATTACCCCCATAAATCCTTCACTTTTGACACCAAACTATGACCCAATGAAATTTTTTTCCACAAACCAACTGAAAATAGTTTTATTCCTTCACAAGTATTCTTCACAACTGTAAAACCATACAAGATTTTTTTAAAGAGCCCAACTTATTTCCACAATGCTCATCATTCAAAGTTCTCTGAGAGTCTCAGAGTCTCTGAGGCATTGATGGAGTCCTTCGTATTCAGCCTCCTAAAAGCATAATCTGTTTGACCCCATGTCTGGTTCAGGGGAACTTCTTACATGTTTGATGCTAGAACTTCCTCAGTGGGTACAATGCCTCTTCATATTTCCCCATGAAACATTTCTTGCCCAATTCCGTGATCAAAAAGAAAAAGAAAATACAGGATATAGAAATAAGCAATCAGGCAAAGAAAGACTATTTGTTGAGTCAAACATAGGCAGAAAAGAGTGAATTTGTGGGAAAATGAAGGCAGTTAATCTTTAGAAATTGGGAACAGGTGTCACTGAGGAAAAGCAGTGAATCTGGGGAAATCATAACCATCAGGATCCTAGATATACCTTCACTCCTCTTTTACACAGTCGTCTTCATCCTGACTACACCTTAGCATCACCTAGGGGAGCAACGCAGTTAAGAGCACTCAAAGGCCTAAGGCCCCACCTCCACAATCTGGTTTAGGTTCAACTTGTTAAGGATGGATCCTGAAGTTCCCTCTCCATGGACAATTCTGGGTACAGACACTAATCCCATGTAAGTATCTGCTATCCTCCTTTCCCACAATGTCATGGCATTTGAGCCTGGAAAAGCTACAGACCTACTTATAAGTACCACAAAGGCTGACTGGATTGGTAGGTGGGTTGATTGGTTGGTTGATTGATTGGCTGTGCTTGGTCTTCGTTACTGCAAATGAGCTTTCTCAAGTTGCAGCAAGCAGGGGATACTCTGCAGTTACAGTGTGCAGGCTTCTATTGTGGTGGCTTCTCTTGTTGCCTAGCATAGGCTCTATGCATGTGGATTTCCTTAGTTGTGGCTCCCAAGCTCTGGAGCACAGGCTCAGTAGTTGTGGTGCAGTGGGGCTTAGTTGTCTTGTAGCATGTGGAATCTTTCCAGACAAGGGATAGAACCAGTGTCACCTGCATTGGCAGGCAGACTCCTAACCACTGGAGCACCAGGGATGTCTACCACAAAGGGTTTTAATCAAAATTCAATGTGACATATCATACTTCCAATAAAAAATCCTTATGACCCCAAGTCCTGAGGTTCCAATGATGAAATTACAACCTTTCTGCACATTAGAAAAAATTGAGTGTTCAGAAAACACTACATTCACAAAATGAAAAGGTAAATCCAAATGGGTTTGTGAAATTGCCTCTAAAAAGAGAAGGAATTAGAATGAAACAAGGATATCAAACTTTTTTTTAAAAAAGTAGCTTCTTCTGTTGATTTAACTTTGGAAGTATGAAAACATTGTACAGAATTATAAAACAACTAATTTTTTAAAAGGAATTCCTAAAATCTCAGAGTAAAATGAAACAAAAGTAACTAAATATATACTCATCCAATTGGTTGGCAGAGCCATATTGAAAAGAATTATTCTTGATGAAAGTGAAAGAGAGTGAAAAAGTCGGTTTAAAGCTCAACATTCAGAACACTAAGATCATGGCATCTGGTCCCATCACTTCATGGCAAATAGATGGGGAAACAGTGGAAATGGTGGCAGACTTTATTTTGGGGGGCTCCAAAATCACTGCAGATGGTGACTGCAGCCATGAAATTAAAAGAAAGCTTACTCCTTGGAAGGAAAGTTATGACCAAACCTAGACAGCATATTAAAAAGCAGAGACATTACTTTGCCAACAAAGATCCGTTTAGTCAAGGCTATGGTTTTCCCAGTGGTCGTGTACGGATATGAGAGGTGGACTACAAAGAAAGGTGAGCACTAAAGAATTGATGCTTTTGAACTGGGGTGTTGGAGAAGACTCTTGAGAGTCCCTTGGACTGCAAGGAGATCCAAATAGTCCCTCCTAAAGGAGATCAGTCCTGGGTGCTCACTGGAAGGACTGGTGTTGAAGCTGAAACTCCAATACTTTGGCCACCTGATGCAAAGAGCGGACTCATTTGAAAAGACCCTGATGCTGGGAAAGATTGAAGGCAGGAAGAGAAGGGGGCGACAGAGGATGAGATGGTTGGGTGGCATCACTGACTCAATGGACACGAGTTTGGGTAAACTCCTGGAGTTGGTGATGGACAGGTAGGCCTGGAGTGCTGCAGTTCATGGGATCACAAAGAGTCGGACACGACTGAGGGACTGAACTGAACTGAACAATATTGTAACTTGGAATAAAACATCTTTTCTTTTCAGTCCTTCTTTCCAGGATACTACATTTTAATCAGTTAAAAGGAAAAGAGTAATCCCCCAGAGGAGTCCTTTAAGTATCTTTGTATTCTAAAGATAAATACAACCATTGAACTACATCATGTTTCCTAGACATTTTATCTTCTGAGCTTAAGCCACTGGCCTCTTTCCCTACCAGTTGCATCCATCTCAGTACTGATCTCAGAGAAGGCAATGGCAACCCACTCCAGTGTTCTTGCCTGGAGAATCCCAGGGATGGGGGAGCCTGGTGGGCTGCCATCTATGGGGTCGCACAGAGTCAGACACGACTGAAGCGAGTTAGCAGCAGCAGCAGCAGCAGTAGCAGCACTGATCTGCATGTATACAGCAATGCACTGTATATAAAAGCTTTTACCTCAAAAAGCTTAAAAATTGCAAAAGGCAAATAGGATTTCCAGTAACACTTTATGATTGCTTTCATTAAAGAAGGCTCCCGTGCATCTTTCTCAGCTCTCTTCACTTCTTGATCCCAGTACCTGTGATGAGAAACAAAGCACAGTAAAGAACAGTGTGTCCACCAAAGGGAAAACAGGGGAGGGCCGGAGTGGGAGATGAGCCTTCACTACAGGGCGCTCTGTGGCTGCCCCATAGATGCTGGCTAACTGCCCACAGGGCTTCTGTGAGCAAAGATGAACAGTGCAGACCCTGAGGTACTAGGCCTGTTTCCCTTCAACAAGCCTTGAAGGGAAAAGTCCTAGTCTTGGGAAATGAGTTCCTGCCAAACTTTGCTGGATTCACAGCACCATGAACAGCTTAAGAGGGCAGACACCTTCTCCTGTTGCAGAAAAAAAAGCTAATTCTGGCTAAATGCTGGAAACTGTTTCTCTGACTTGCTTTTTGTTGCTTTTGTTATAGGCATACATAATGGCCTGCCTCAGAGGATACTGCCACTCTGCCTGACTGTAAACTGAAGTGCCTTTGTTCAGTTCAGTTCAGTCGCTCAGTCATGTCCGACTCTTTGCGACCCCATGAATCACAGCACGCCAGGCCTCCCTGTCCATTGCCATCTCCCAGAGTTCACTCAGACTCACGTCCATTGAGTCCGTGATGTCATCCAGCCATCTCATCCTGGGTCGTCCCCTTCTCCTCCTGCCCCCAATCTCTCCCAGAATCAGAGTTTTGTCCAATGAGTCAACTCTTCGCATGAGGTGGCCAAAGTACTGGAGCTTCAGCTTTAGCATCATTCCTTCCAAAGAAGTCCCAGGGTTGATCTCCTTCAGAATGGACTAGTTGGATCTCCTTGCAGTCCAAGGGACTCTCGAGAGTCTTCTCCAACACCACAGTTCAAAAGCATCAATTCTTCAGTGCTCAGCCTTCTTCACAGCCCAATTCTCACATCCATACATGACCACAGGAAAAACCATAGCCTTGACTAGACGGACCTTACTTGGCAAAGTAATATCTCTGCTTTTGAATATACTATCTACGTTGGTCATAACTTTTCTTCCAAGGAGTAAGCGTCTTTCAATTTCATGGCTGCAATCACCATCTGCAGTGATTTTAGAGCCCAAAAAATGGGGTCAGAAATGGAAAGATGAACAGTGCAGACCAAATGTTTTTCTGGAACTCTCTTGCTTTTTCCATTATCCATCGGATGTTGGCAATTTGATCTATGGTTCCTCTGCCTTTTCTAAAACCATCAGGAAGTTCACGGTTCATGTATTGCTGAAGTCTGGCTGACCTCCCCACCTGTGAATAGAAGAGATTAACACTCCCCTTCCAAAAGCTGGTCATTCCCTTGGAGATGTGTTATAGGACTGAAAATCCTTTCACTTTACTTCCCCACTGCCTCTCCCTCTCTATTCTCCATTTTGACTTTAGTTCCTCATTGCTTCCTTCTCTCTGACTCTACAAAAGAACCTGGCATCGAGACCTTGTAAAGATGGCTAGTCTGAGTCACCAGTCTGCCATCTTCTGGGTCAGCCAGCTTTCCGAATAAAGTCATATTCCTTGCCTCAATACCTTGTCTCTCAGATTCATTGGTCTGTCATACGGTTAGCAGAGTGAGCTTGGACTCAGTAACACTCCAGGGACCCCACCTCCCGGGAGAGAGCTCAGCCTCCAAGGCCTCGACTATGGGCTCCCTCCACTTGCACAGATGCACAGGGAACATAGACTCCCCAAAACCTCCAAAGAGGGCTAAGACCAGGGTTAGCCTGAGACGAGTGAGTATGCCAGGTCAGGGGAGGAGGCTCAGAAGAATCCAGAGGAAGGCAAAACCCCACACACACACACCTTCAGCCCCACATGGAAATTCTCACTCTCCCTCCCCTTCTCCTTGCTGCCTATGCTCACCCTTGCAGCTCTTCTCCAAGGTGATGCGAGCGATCTTCTGGAAGCACCGAGTACATGTCATCTTCTTCTAATCTCCGTTTGTGACCAATTTTAAACAATGGATTTATCCACCTGTTAAAAATTAAGAGAAAAGAAGAGAGATGTATATTCAAACTACACATCTTGTTGCAGAGAAGAAGCCAATTCTGACTCCATGTTGAAAACTGTTTCTTTGACTTGCTTTTATTAGCAAAATCATGCACAATGGCCTCCTAAAAGAACCTTTGCCCTTCTGCTTGACTGTAAACTACATTGCCTTTGTTCAGCTCATGGAAAAATAGTTTGTCCCTCCGTACCTGCGAGTAGAAGAGCTTAACACACCACTTCCAAAGACTGCAGATGTTTTGCAAGACTGAAGACCCTTTTACTTTACTGCCACTCCCTCTCTATTTTGCCTTTTGACTTTAGCTCCTTATTGTTTTTCTCTCTGTGATCTATAAAAGAATCTGGTATCCAGACCCCAATAAGATGGTTATTTTGAGGCATTAGCCTGACATTTTACAGCAGACAGGGATCAAGACTATCCCCAAGAAAAAGAAATGCAAAAAAGCAAAATGGCTGTCTGAGGAGGCCTTACAAATAGCTGTGAAAAGAAGATAATGAAAAGCAAAGGAAGAAAGGAGAGATATACCCATCTGAATGCAGAGTTCCAGAAAAATAGCAAGGAGAGATAAGAAAGCCTTCCTCTAAGATCAATGCAAAGAAATAGAGGAAAACAACAGAATGGGAAAGACTACAGATCTCTTCAAGAAAATTAGAGATACCAAGGGAACTTTTCATGCAAAGATGGACTCAATAAAGGACAGAAATGGTCTGGACCTAACAGAAGCAGAAGATATTAAGAAGAGGTGGCAAGAATACACAAAAGACCTGTACAAAAAAGATCTTCACGACCCAGACAATCATGATGATGTGATCCCTAATCTAGAGCCAGACATCTTGGAATGTGAAGTCAAGTGGGCCTTAGAAAGCATCACTACAAACAAAGCTAGTGGAGGTGATGGAATTCCAGTTGAGCTGTTTCAAATCCTGAAAGATGATGCTGTGAAAGTGCTCCACTCAATATGCCAGCAAATGTGGAAAACTCAGCAGTGGCCACAGGACTGGAAAAGG
>SJYQ01002912.1:116857-142652 GCA_006410935.1 Redunca redunca | reverse complement strand
AAAAAAATAAAAAAAATAAAGATGAGGAAACAGAAAAAAAAAAAAAAGGGGGTCACAGGTGATTTACATTATCTTCTGGCCAAGAGGCTTGCTAACACTTTTTGGCTCTCTTCCTTAATGAATGTTAATCTCATTTCCCCTGAAGGTTTTTTCTTTAATCTGCATCTCCTTAAAGCACTAAAGTTACATCTCTATAGAACAAAGGCATAGTGGGTTATAACAAAGAAGGTACTTAACTCAAAGATCTAATGTTGCTACTTGTTTTTTCTATATACCAACTATACCAACAAGTAAAAGATATGAAAATTTGGCAGCAAGTATTGGCTCAACAAATGAAACCTTTAATCAGTCCTATTCTAATGATTTTGACTCCTTGGAAGCCCCAACATTCCTAGGATGTTTTAAGCTTCCTGTGCCTCCTGCGGTCAGGGGGCCTCAAACAATCACATGTGCAGCTGTATGAGTCCTGCAGGCAGGCTAGAAAGCCATCAGAGGGGTTTTGGGATTGAAACACTCGTATTATGCCCAGGAGATTTATTATCTAAAAGCTCTAATTTTTTCCAGAAAAAGGTGGTGGGGGGACAGCCCCCTGTTAATGACAGAAGAGTAGGTGGAAATCATAACACAGTAAAGCAGGCAGTCTTGGGGGGGGTGGATGCTCAGGAAACTCCAGGGGGAACCCCTGAAGCCTGATCACGTCCTTGCGTTTTGTCAGGCTTCCTTCTGCATGACCTTGTCACGGGTGGGATTCTTCACGCTGGCCCCCAGCTGGGAGGCCTGGTGTTCTGTGGTTCATGGAGTTGCAAAGAGTCGTACATAACTGAGCGACTGAACTGAACTGAGCCTGCCATCTTCTCTGTCTGTCAGTTCCCCAGTTAGTCTCTACCTTGCCTCAGCAGCTAGTCTGTCAGATTCATCAGCCTATTGTGAGGCAAGCATAGAGAGCTTGGACTCGGTAATAATCTCTCATTAGAACCCTATATTACTGGGCTTTATTAAAAAGAAAAGTCTATATTTTAAATATATAGAGATATGAGTGGGGGGAATATATGGGTATCCCTGGTGGCTCAGTGGTAAAGAATCCACCTGCCAATGCAGAAGACACAGATTCGATCCCTGGGTCAGAAAGACCCCCTGGAGAAGGAAATGGTAACCCCCTCCAGCATCTTGCCTCGGAAATCCCAGGGACACAGGAGCCTGGCGGGCTAACGTGCATGGCGTCACAAAAGAGTCAGACACAACTTAATGACTAAACAACAATACATTCATATGTATGCCCTAGCTCTACACACTGAAGGGTTCCTAAAAGCAAAGACACACCAGCCGCAAAAAACATTCCAGCGCCCAAATGTTAGGGGTTTTGTTTCTTTAACCTACACAATTACAAAATATTTTTCTCATGATGAGAACTTTCACAGCTGAGAAATAAAATACTGCTTCCCATATCAGTAAACAAAGGATATCAGAGTCATCAATGATTGCAGCCACCTCCCTCTGAGTGAGTAAACCAGTGAGTCCTTTGGGAATACAGGAAGGAAACAAACAAACAAAATTAAAAAAAAAAAAAACTCTGCTATATGTTGTTGCTGTTCAGTCTCTCAGTCATGTCTGGACTCACTGCGACTCCATGGACTGCAGCACGCCAGGGTTTCCTGCCCTTCACGATCTCCCAGAGTTTGTTCAAACTCATACCCATTGAGCTGATGATGCCATACAACCATTTCATCCTCTGTTGCCCCTCCTCCTCCTGCCCTCAATCCTTCCCAGCAACAGGGTCAAACTGCAGCAACCCCCAACAGTGACCCCAGAGGGAGCTCAGGATGACAAAACACAGGATACTGGCCCCAGATAACTGAGGTGCATATCAAAGGAATGATTTCCATGCGCACAGTTTCCTGCATCTTTCCATTCAAAGAAAAGCACTAAATTCTTTAATTTGATATATCTGGTTTTCTTTCATTAAGAATATTTTGACATTCAGACTACTTGTCCTTTAGAGAAAAACTCCTATATAACTGGGCTCTACATCCTCACCTCCTCAGAGCACTTTTCTCAGGGTTACTTGAGATGCTTCCTCCTAGACTTGAAGTCTTAAGGATATCAGCTGAATAAAACATAACTGTCAATATTTAGGCTCTGCAATGTTTTTTCAATCGACTGTCTCAGGTATTTTGCTGCTGCTGCTGCTGCTGCTGCTGCTAAGTAGCTTCAGTCATGTCTGACTCTGTGCGACCCCATAGATGGCAGCCCACCAGGCTCCCCCGTCCCTTGGATTCTCCAGGCAAGAACACTGGAGTGGGTTGCCATTTCCTTCTCCAATGCATGAAAGTGAAAAGTGAAAGTGAAGTGCTCAGTAGTGTCTGACTTAGCAACCCCATGGACTGCAGCCTACCAGGCTCCTCCGCCCATGGGATTTTACAGGCAAGAGTACTGGAGTGGGTTGCCATTGCCCTCTCCCTTAGGCACTTTAGGTGCTTTCAAATATGCAATACAGTAATTTTTCAATGTATTAGTAGTTTGGGGGAGGTAATTTTAACTTTATTTATTTATGGTTGCACTGGGTCTTCATTGCTATGAATGGGCTTTCTTGAGTTGTCAAGCAGGGGCTACTCTCTAGTTGTGCTCAGGCTTCTCATTGTGATGCCTTCCCTTACTGGGGAGCATGGACTCCATGCTGCATGGGCTTAGTTGCCCTGCAGCATGTGAGATATTCCCAGACAGGGACTGAAACTGTGTTCCCTGTATTGGCAGGTGGATTCTTTATGACTGGACCACCAGGAAAGTCTGCAATACAGTATTATTAATTATAGTTACTAACCTGGACATTAAGTCTTCATGATTTACTTGTAACTGGAATTTTGTGCCTTTTGTTCCCCTTCACTTAGATCCTGGTTTTTAATATATTTTTTCCTAAAAGGAACCAGGCTCCTTGAAGCAATGGCTAACTCCAAGGTTAGGAGACTGTGTGCAAGCACCTGACAATTAGCTGTTTTGATTGTAATGTAATTTCCTAACATCAAGCTATGGAGACATCCATTTCAAAAACATTCACCGCCAATGAACACGTGCCAGCTACATGACTAGATAAAGAGCCAGGCCACCCATGAAGTTCCCTTTTGTAGAAAGCTCAGGTTGACATGATAACAGACTATCTCACTGCCTGCTTGCTCCTCCCTTCCTGTTTTTTTAATTCCCACTCTCATGTTTTAATTAACCAATAAAGAGTGAACCTGCTGAATACTAGACACCACACTCTCAACCCCAAAGAGGCAGAAACCCAGATCCAAATACTTTCTCCCTAGACTATGCTAAAGCCTTTAACTGTGTGGATCACAACAAACTGTGGAAAATTCTTCAAGAGATGGGAATACCAGACCAACTTACCTGCCTCCTTAGAAATCTGTATGCAGGTCAAGAACAACAGTAGAACTGGACATGGAACAACAAACTGGTTCCAAATTGGGAAAGGAGTATGTCAAGGCTATATATTGTCACCCTGCTTATTTAACTTATATGCAGATTACATCATGTGAAATGCTGGGCTAGATGAAGCACAGGCTGAAATCAATATTACTGGGAGAAATATCAATAATCTCAGATATGCCAATGACACCATCTTTATGGCAGAAAGTGAAGAGGAACTAAATAGCCTCTTGATGAATGTGAAAGAGGAGAGTGAAAAAGTGGGCTTAAAGCTCAACATTCAAAAAACGAAGACCATGGCATCCAGTCCCATCACTTCATGGCAAATAGTTGGGGAAACAATGAAAACAGTGACAGAATTTATTTTATTGGGCTCCAAAATTACTACAGATGGTGACTGCAGCCATGAAAATAAAAGATGCTTGCTCCTTGGAAAAAAAAGCTACAACAAACCTAGATAGCATATTAAAAAGTAGAGACATTACTTCACTGACAAAGGTTCGTCTAGTCAAAGCTATGGTTTTTCCAGTAGTCATGTATGGATGTGAGAGCTGGACTATAAAGAAAGCTGCTGCTACTGCTGCTGCTAAGTCACTTCAGTTGTGTCCAACTCTGTGCGACCCCAGAGATGGCAGCCCACCAGGCTCCTCTGTACCTGGGATTCTCCAGGTAAGAACTAGAGTGGGTTGCCATTTCCTTCTCCAATGCATCAGAGTGAAAAGTGAAAGTGAAGTCGCTCAGTCGTGTCTGACTCTTCGAAATCCCATGGACTGTAGCCCACCAGGCTCCTCTGTCCATGGGATTTTCCAGGCAAGAGTACTGAGTAGGGTGCCATTGCCTTCTCCAAAAAAAAGCTGAGTGCTGAAGAATTGATGTTTTTGAAGTGTGGTGTTGGAGAAGACTCTTGAGAGTCCCTTGGACTGCAAGGAGATCCAACCAGTCTATCCTAAAGGAAATCAGTCCTAAATATTCATTGGAAGAACTGATGCTGAAGCTGAAACTCCAATAATTTGGCCACCTGCATGAAGAATTGACTCATTGGAAAAGACCCTGATGCTAGGAACGATTGAAGGCAGTAGGAGAAGGGGACGACAGAGAATGAAATGGTTGGATGCCATCACCTACTCGATGGACATGAGTTTGAGTGAGCTCTAGGAGTTGGTGATGGACAGGGATGCCTGGCGTGCCGCAGTCCATGGGGTCGCAAAGAGTCAGACACGACTGAGTGAACTGAAGTGAATTCTCTCTCTTTCATCCAGGACATCACTGTGTCACCCACCGTGTACCTTGTGCCCTCTAGGACATGTGAGTGATAAACCTTGCCTTTTCAAAGTTCCCTAGTGGTTGTTGCTGAGACTCGTCTCACAATCCTAAGAACTACAAGTACAGGTCAGGTCACAACACTGGCTCCAAAAAGGGAACATCTGTGGGTGCTGCTATAACTAGCATGAACCCAGGTGAGCAAAGCCCCAGGCATTTCCAGCAGCAGAACCACTATCAGTAGGTGAAAAACAACAGCCAGAGAAAGTACAAGCCAGGCCTGAAACACCTTGTACCATAAAATAAGGAAGTGCTCAAGGAATTGAGAGATGAAATTATTTTAAGAAATTAAATATTTCCTGCAATATCAGTAAACAAAGATGTCACAAACATCAGCAGGAACTGATGAGCCCTGAGGAAATTCAGGAAGGAAACGAATACCTGCCTTCTAGCAGCCAAAGACTGCAGCCACTCTCTGCAGCCATTCCCTGTGATGAGCCCTAAGGAAATTCAACATATGAAAACACAAGATACTGGCTCCAGATAACAGAGATACATATCAAAGAAATAACTTCAGTGAGCCCAGACTCTTGTCTTCCCATACATAGAAAAGCGCTAAATTCCTTAACTTGGGATATTGGATTTACTTTAACTTACAGTAATCTTTTGATGTTTCTGACTACTTGCCCTTTGTCTATCCTAGCTCCTCCTCTTGCCTGCCTGGAGCCATTTCTCTAAGGCTGTCTCCCAGACTGCAGTCCTCATTTTGCCTCAAATAAACTATAATTCCCAACTTTCATGTTGTGCAAATTTTTTTTCAACAGAATCATGACGATGTGTAGAAAGGACAGAGAAGTCAGCTTGAAGGGCTCTCACTAGACAAACCTGGGATATTTCAAGCACAGAAATAAATAAATGGGGCTTCCTTGGTGGCCCAGTGATAAAGAATCCACCTACCAATGCAGGCAAGACAGCTTTGATCCCTGGTCCAGGAGGATCCCACATGTCAGGATAACCACTGAGTCAGCACTCTAGAACCCCTAAGCTGCAACTGCTGAGCCCAAGAACTGCAACTACTGAAGCCCACTCACTCTAGGGCCCATGCTCGAAAACAAGAGAGACCACTGCTCACAAACCACAACTAGAAAGTAGCCCCTGTTCTTCACAAGGAAAGCCCATGAACAGCAATAAAGACCCAGCACAGCCAGAAATAATAAATAAATAAAAGAAACAATCTTGCCTTTAGAAAAAAAAATATATATATGGCAATGAATTATAACCCATTAAATAATGAATTAATCCACAAATCCTTACTGTGACATAAACAAGAGAGAAGGGAAACCTTTTCTGTTCTAGAATGCAAACAAACATAGATAGAAGAAACAATGGAGTTAGAAAATTATCCATGGAATTTAAAACTAATGGGTAAACGTTGGATGTGGAGTATGATATTTACATAATCTCAAATTATCTCTCTGCAAATTATTTATTAATTTTAACAGGAGAAAACAGTAACTATATAGAAGACTACCCCACAAAACCCCATTCAAATCCAGTATGCATTGTGTAAGTGATAATAATTAATATGCAGAGATAGCCTAAAGACTAAGATCAATTTACTGATTTTGCCAGGGTAAGGAAATTTTCAAGGCAAGACAATAATAACTGGTAAAAGTAGAGATCAGATTTCTTATACCTATTGCTTTATTCCTAGCACAATATAGTTATAGTGCAGAGAAGATGCTCAAGAATTATGTTAAATAAATGAATGTCTATGAACTATTAAATAAGCAATAAAAGACTAAGCTGCAGATTGTGCAAACCCTGCCTGGCATGCCTAAAGGACCCTGGTCCAGGAGTCATAAGACTGGATTCTACTCCCAGCAGTGGTAATGAGGACCCAAGCCCTAGAAGGTCCACCTCCCCACTGCTCCCCTACTCCATTCCAGTTCAGTACGTTCATGACCCTTAATATTTCTAGGTCTCAATTTCCTTCTAAAACAAAAGTATAAATCTGAGTTTTATTACCAAACTGGCTTTAATGTTGGGTCATTTATCCTACAGTTATTCCCTATAGAAATCACTCAGGAAATTAGCACTGAGACTTACCCAGATAATGACATCCTGCCTGAGAGGACCTCTGTAAAATTCTGCTTGAGCAGGAAAGATGCTCAACATCACTAACCATTAAAGAAATGAGACACCACCTCACATTTTAGAAGAGCTAATATGGGGAGCAGGGAGAAAAAAAGAGAAGATTTGTCAAGTATGTGAAGAAACTGGGCCCCTACACACTGATGGTGGGGCAGGGGGGCGGGGGGTGTAAAATGGACACAGGACAAATACTGTATGATTCTACTTGCATGAAGGTACTCAGAGCAGTCAAATTTAGAGAGAAACTGAGTGGCCCTGTGGTTCCCAGGGGCTAGAAAGGGACTGGGGAGTTAGTGTTTAATGACACACTAATGCAGGATTAAAAAGGTTCTGAAAATAGGTTGTATTATAATGTGAATATACATAACAACCCTGAATCAAATGCTTAAAAGTGGCTAAGATGGTAAATTTATGGTTCGTGCATTTTACCACTATTTTTTAAAACTTAAAGAGAAAAAAAATGTACTTGGTGTACCTCAGGCAGAAATCTTCCTGCATTAGAGTTTAGGTCTTACCACTCTCTGGTTGTATGACCTTGAACTAGTCAGGTAACCTCTCAGTATTGGTCTCTGGAAAGTGGAGAGAACACCTGGAGATAATAACACCCGCCTGAGCTGCTGAGTTATTAGCTGAAAGGATCAATGTTGCTCTGAACAAGACAAAGTCAGACAAAGAGCAGCTGTCACCGTGACACCACTCTTGAGTAATCCCATGCAGAAAAGAGATGAATTTGCTCAATTAGGCAAATTTCTTTCCCCATGGCTCTTGATTTAAGGACTTTCACAAATTTCTTTGCTGCTAAATCTCAAAATGCCAGATAGAGCCCTCTAGATACCATCAAGGGATGAAGGTTTTCCCCTCCATTAGATGATTGACAAGAACCTAAATCACATGTCACCACCTAAATAAGGATTTGGACCTGGAGACCTGGATCAATTGACTCCTTAATTCGAATTTATCCCTGAGGGCATATACGCAAAAATTCAACCACTGCCAAATGAGCTATCCCTCAACCCAGTTTCACCCCAAGAATTGTCCTCTCCACCACAATCCTTTCTCCTTCCTTCTCCTGCAACTCTTCATCCAGCAGCAGTATTTACCGCTAACTGTCCCACCAGAGACCACACTCCTTCAGGGTAATGACTACTTACATACTACATGGAATCTCCATGACCAAGCACAGTGCCTGGCACAGATGTCACTGGAAACCATCCAGGATGATATCAGAACACCCACATTGCTAGTGAGCTATGGGTCACCACCCTGGCTTTCTCAGAGTGGCCCAAGCCAAATCCAATTAGTCATGAGTGTCAATGCTCAAGCTAGAATCTTCTCTCTTTTCCTCTGAGACTTTCCTTGGTTCCTAAAACTTGCTCAAAATCCATTTTCTCATCCCTTCCCAGTTCATCCGCTCTCTGTTCTTTCCACTTCAAAATAATTGAAGCAGCAGTGCAGGCTGCATGCCCCCATCCTCCCCAAGGCTCTCCAGTTTTCTCCACACCCTCTGCCCTAGGGTCCACCAGGCTGAGGGCACTGCAGAGCCTTCCTGCCTCAGAACTTCTAGGCCTTTTTTGCTTCATGCCTGGCCTTTTGTCTCCCTTCTCTCCTATCAGCTGGTGCTGCTGCTGCTGCTAAGTCTCTTCAGTCGTGTCCGACTCTGTGCGACCCCATAGACAGAAGCCCACCAGGCTCTCCCGTCCCTGGGATTCTCCAGGCAAAAACACTGGAGTGGGTTTCCATTTCCTTCTCCAATGCATGAAAGTGAAAAGTGAAAGTGAAGTCCTTCAGTTGTGTCCAACTCTTAGCGACCCCATGGACTGCAGCCTTCCAGGCTCCTCCATCCATGGGATTTTCCAGGCAAGTGTACTGGAGTGGGGTGCCATTGCCTTCTCCACTCCTATCAGCTAATCAAAGACTTACTTCTTCACAGTGTCCCTTGTCTTATCAACACACTTATTCCCAACACTTTTTTCCCCACACTACAGCTAACACCAAGAATTTACTATTACACACAGATAACTGTTTTAAATCTTCTTCTTTAACAGGAAAAAAAAATACACACACATTTGATACATTTGCAAAAATTCAGTAAAAAATGAGGATTCACAAGTAAAATACTGTTCTTGCTGACCAACACCCAACGTTGTGATGGGATTAAAGTACTGCTGATTGGAACCAGTAAGCAACGAGCAGGTGATGCCCTATCTGCATGTAACAGGTGCATGGCCACCACTAGGTACAGGACTCAATCATCACCAAAGTCCCTCTGAGTGACTAGTACTGATTCACCTCAGAACATCTGGTCTTTAGTATCTGTTCCAATCAACCACTTTCTTCTAAACTATTAAACTTCTTCCCCATAAGGAATGACAGAGCTCTTGCTTCCAAGTTCCAGGTATCCTTCCTGAAAGTAGGGAATATATCTCTCTACCCAAGCAAGCCTTTGATACCACTCACTGGCATTTGAGAAACCAAAGCATAGGAAAGAAACTACTTTACTTGAATCAAATAATCATTCCAGAACCTGAATTAAATGCACATGAACATGTAATTCATATTTTCATAATTAAAGTACACAACTCAAGACCAAAGAACTGATAGAATCTTGTGAGTTATCTTGGTGCTTTAACAGATTGCTCAAAGTTTATATCAGTCCCTGAGAAATAAACATCAGTGCATTTAGATGAATTTAGGAGATATGTCATCTTATGCAGCTTGCAAAGCCAAGCCTCCTGCCTCAGTACAATCAGGACCAATGTGAGTGCCTGCATATTTGCAGTAGCCCCAACCTGCTTTTCCCATCACATATCCCTCTGTCCCAACAGGAACCTTTTCTCACAGCCAGGTTGGTTTCTATCTTGTTCCTGAACACTCACTGACACACCTACCTTTATCCTCCCACCCTGCAACCACCCAAGTCCTTCATAGGCCTTTATCTGTAACTGAGCAGGACCCTATGGGGTCTTCCCAAGACAGATCCCTTCCCCATATCCTCTGCTTTAACTCCTCTCTGAAGCACCTAGACAACAGTATTTGAATCATATTTCCTGAGTTGTTTTACAGATCTGAAAACCCCCACCTAAAGGAAGATGTTAACTAGTTGATGACCATGAGTATATAGCTCCCAGGTCCGCTGAAGCCTAAGGATTGATAATGTTAACCTCTGTGACACTGTCCTTTTACCTCACCATTAACCAATCAAGAGAATTGTACATGAGCTGATCACATACCCAGTGACCCCTCTCCCTTACCTAGCCTTTAAAAATAATTTCCTGAAATCCTTCAGGGATTTTGGAGTTTCGGAGGCATGAGCCACCCATCTCCTTGCATGGCCCTACAAAAAACCTTGCTCTGCTCCAAACTCTGACATTTCCTTATTGTTTGGCTTCACTGTACATCAGGCACATGAACTTGCTTACAGTTACAGTTTTGGCAAGGCAGTCAAGAGTCTGTGCCCATAGTAGGTCAACTCCAGCCACAGAAAGCCCCTCCTCTGAGTCCCCAGAGGCTGCTGGAGCTCATTTGCTCCAGGGAACTGGGAGGCACTGTCCTTGAGAGGTACCAACTGCCTCATGGCACAAGACTGTTTGGAGCAAAGAAATGTCCAGAGCTGCAGTCCACATTCAGTGTTGCTTGGAAGGTAAGTCATTCCAGCTTGCGCAGGCTGGGAACTCTCTCTACTCCATTTGGGCTGCTTCCCTTACAGGAAGTGAGCCATTCTGGGTCTGTTCTCTTTTGGGAGCCAGGTCACTTTTTGGCCTCCATCTGGAAACGGAGGTGGAATTTAGGGGCTATACCTGGGCTGATTGTTTGTATGTGGGACCATATGTTTGTTGTTTGTATGTGCATCAATACTTGCACTGGCCAACTGAGATGTCTTTGGTGAGTAATGTAGCTCATGTGTGATGATGCATGAGTTGGGCTTTGCTTGTGGTACAGCACTGGTTAGCATTTTCCCTTTTGGACTAGCCTTGGTCATTCATTCAGCTTTATTTCTGATGGGACATTGGTTGAGGTTCTCCCCATTTTGACTAAAGGGACATGGTTTTGGAATCTCCCTTTTGGGGGCTAGGGAACTGTGATCCTGAGAGAACATTTTGAATTGTTGTTTGCTTGATATTTGATGACACCAGCCATGAATAATGGATGATCAGAGCTCTGTTCCATCTTACAGTCCCACTAGGGTATATGTTGCAAAACTGGGAGTTCTTCAGCTATGTTCATGTAAATGAAAGAAAACTGTATTTTTATTGTAACACTGTGTATGCTCAATACTCTCTAAGATCTGGAGAACAATGACCCCTAATGGCTCTGCTATTATATTAAAATGGGCCTTTTGCAATTTGGCTTATATTGGAGGATATGTGTGTGGGTGTCTGTGTTGTCTTCCTGCCTGAGTCCAAATCCTGTTCCCTCTTTGTGGTTTTGCTTCAAGTGAGCCATGTGAATGTGAGCAAATGAGATACATTACTGTCTATTACTATTATCTGTTTTTTAAAACTTAAGTGGATACTTGAGAACTGGAGAAAAAAAATTTACTGAAAATAGCCAAGATGATTGAGTTTTGTATAATGAGTTAGAAGAGAAATTCGCATTTCTCTTTTTATGCCTTTTAGATATAAATGATCTCTACAGATATTTGGTAATGTAAAATTTTAGAGTTGTGCTAAATCAAGTTAAATGATGGAAGTTTATGCAGTTGTTTCAACATGGGATAATTTAAAAACAAAATAACATAGATACAGAAAATGATGAAAGGTTTGTAGAAAGGCAACACTGAAAAAAAGAACTGTGCATGGTACAGATGGGCTAAGTTTATACTGAATTTAATTAAGTAAATGACTTTTATTATTTAAAGCAAACTGGTACAAGACTAGATTTGGTTTTCTGTTTCTATTAGAAGGACAAAGTTCTCCTGGAATGCTGACTTTGATAACAGATTGTGTGAGCTTCTGTGCCTTTAAGTGATCTATATTTGCATTTGAGATGTCTTTTCACTTTGGTTAAGGAATAAGTAATGTTTCACAGTGATCTGACTTTATTTGACCAAGTGTTTTGAAAATTTTTCACAAGCTTTCCAAATGTACAATTTTCATTAAAGTTCTTTTGACTTCCAGACAGCTTCAAAATGCTTTAGAGAGCCCCTGATGCATCTAAAAGAAATACTTAACTAGTATTATTTGGTATGTAAAATTACTGGAGAGCATTATCATATGAGTGATAAAGCTACTTAAAGTATATTTTATGAATGAATGTTATTAACATAGACATTGTAAAAGTTAGATAAAGTTTCTGAAATTTGGATATGTACTGGCATAATTGTATCAGTCATAATTCTAGTTGTTATCTTAAAATACTGTATGTTGTAACAACTTGGTTAAACTTCCTTGCCAAAAAACACTGTAATCAGATCTCTAACTTTGCTTTTTTAAGTCCTTAATCATCTGCAGACAGTTTAAGCTGAGGCTTTCCAAATTGCTCCATCTTTAAGAAGAGTCACAGGAAGGACTTCTGACAAGAACAGGTTTCTGATAACTTTTATATCATGCTGCTGAGCCAGGTAAGATATTTTAAATTTAACGGAATTTCTCATTTCATGAAACTGCTAGTAAAAATGATTAATTCTATAAGACTGAGTAAAGTAATGAATGGGCTTCCCAAGTGGTACCGTGGTAAAGAACTCGCTGGAAATGTAGGTTCAATCCCTGGGTCAGGAAGATCCTCTGGAGTAGAAAATGGGAACCCACTCCAGTATTTTTCCCTGGAAAATTTAATGGACAGAGAAATTTGTCAGGCTACAGTCCATGGGGTTGCAAAAGTGTCGGACTTCACTGAACACACACATTCACACAAACTGATACATATGGGTTATAATTTTGAGGTTTTGTCTGAAATATTACCAGTCCTTAACCTGTGTTTCAACAGACATAAGGAAATGTTAGGTAGTTTGAGAAAGGAGTCCAAAATAGCAGTTAAAAAGCATCAACTAAAAGGCAAACAAAGAAATAAAAAAGCCAGAGTAAAATAAAACAAAGGAAAAATCTGCAGCCCAGAGTAAAAACCTTTGGTGAGAAAAACACATCCAACATGACCCCTTCCCTGGTTGGTCTCAGGTACAAGCCCTGATTGATGCTACTGTTGTTCTTCAATCACTCAGTCCTTTCCAACTCATTGTGACCCCATGGACTGCAGCACACCAGGCTTCCCTGTCCTTCATCATCTCTCAGAGCTTACTCAAACTCATGTCCATTTAATGGATGATACCATCCAACCATCTCATCCTCTGTCATCCCCTTCTCCTCCTGCCCTCTAACTTTCCCAGTATCAGGGTCTTTTCCAATGAGTCAGCTTCTTCACATCAGGTGACCAAAGCATTGGAGCTTCAGCTTCAACATCAGTCCTTCCAATGAATATTCAGGATTGATTTCCTTTCGGATTTGATCTCCTGGTAGTCCAAGGGACTCTCAAGAGTCTTATCCAGCACCACAGTTCAATTCTTTGGTGCTCAGCCTTCTTTATAGTCCAAATCTCACATCCATACATAATTACTGGAAAAACCATAGCTTTGACTATATGGACCTTTGCTGGCAAAGTGATGTCTCTGCTTTCCCAAATGCTGTCTAGGTTTGTCATAGCTTTTCTTCCAAGGAACAAGCATCTTTTCATTTAATGGCTGCAGTCACCATCTACAGTGATTTTGGAGCCCAAGAACATAAAGTCTGTCACTGTTTCCATTGTTTCCCTATCTATTTGCCATGAAGTGATGGGACCAGATTCCATGATTTTCGTGTTTTAAATGTTAAGTTTTAAGCCGCTTTTTTACTCTCCTCTTTCACCTTAATCAAGAGGCTCTTTAGTTCTTCTTTGCTTTCTGCCATTAGAGTAGTGACATCTGTATATCTAAGGTTATTGATACTTCCCCTGGCAACCTTGTGATATTGCTAGTAATATCTTTAAGATGGCAGAATAGAAGAGCATGCGCTCATTTTCTATGAGAACACCAAAATCACAACTAGCTGTTTGACATAGGGCAGAACAAATCAGGCTCCGGGGAATGCTTAGGAGATGGAACAAAGGACATTAAAAGAAAGCCTAAGACGGTGGGACCACTCTTACAGAGGTCGGTCTGCTCTCACACCTCAAGAGTGTGTTTCATGTCGCTTGTTTAATAAATCCTGCCTGCATGAGCTTTCTTGATCTGTAATTTTAATTTTTTACCACAACAAGACAAGGATGGAGGAAAAAGAACCACACCTGACAATTTGGTGCCATGCCTCAGATACAAGGTAAACTGCAGGTCTCGCCCAAACCTCTGGCTGGAGACTTCTGACTTTTCTCCCTCTTTCTCTCACTCTGCCTAAACTACAACCCCCAGTATGCCTTGTGCACTAGGACTGTGTTTTTCCCAACAGGGCAAACAATGCGCTGGGAGTTAGAGCTTGGCACCTGCTGCTACCTGCAACAAATTTGCACCACTGAATGACAAACTTGTTTTCCTGGGATTAAAAAAAAAAAAAAAATTACCTCCCCCAGGTCCTGCTGCCTCGCAGAATCTTTCTCCCCAGAATCATTCTCCCAGAATCTTGCTAGTGCTCGTACCATCTCACCAGCCAGCATGCTCTTCCCTTTACTTTTTCCTGGAATTTTCTTACCCACTCTACTTGGGCAGAATAATCTCCCATCTTACTCTGTGTTCAAAAATCCTCTGTTAAACTACTAGGACTTTCTCCTATAATCCATAGCCTGAAAAATTAGAAAACTCTCCTAACATCATAAAGAATTCCCATCTAACTTCTCTTGTCTCTCAGCGGGAAGGAGAGCCCAGATTCCCTCATTCCTTCCCCTACCCAGTTTCTTTACCCCATCAGGTTCTTCTGATCAGACAAAAAAATTATAAAGTCTCCAGTTTCATCCACCTCACTAGAACTGATTCAAATGTATTCTTTTTAATGGCTGAGTAATATGGGGAGGGAGGTGGGAGGGGGTTTCAGGATGGGGAACACGTGTACACCCATGGCAGATTCATGTTGATGTATGGCAAAACCAACACAATATTGTAAAGTAATTAGCCTCCAATTAAAATAAATAAATTTAAATTTTTAAAAATAATTTTTAAAAACTATAAAGTCNACGTGTACACCCATGGCAGATTCATGTTGATGTATGGCAAAACCAACACAATATTGTAAAGTAATTAGCCTCCAATTAAAATAAATAAATTTAAATTTTAAAAAATAATTTTTAAAAACTATAAAGTCTCTATCTGGATATATATGTATGTCTCAGTGTGTATCTTTGTCTTTGGATAATATTACTGAGGCTAATTTATAAATGAGCTCTAATTTAGTTGGCCTAAAGAAAAGTAAGTGCTTACAAACCAAATAATTCTAAATTCCAAAAAAATTAAATTAAATGAATTTCAGGTTCATGTGAACTGTTTGTGTTTGTTTGCTGATCTAATTAACAGAGACATGTTTTGAGTCATCGACATTGTGTAATAATTTTATTGTGCATAGGTTTATATCTGTTGCAAACTGTCAGCAAAGAAAGTGACCATGTAAAGAAACTTTAAAGGAAAGAAAATGCAAATGATGTAAGAGCTTTAAGTGATTTATATTTACCAATCTACAGAGTACTGTACTGATATAAAGGATACTTCATGATTGCTTAAGACATGTAGGGTGCATGGTACAAGTTTTCTTAAAATGTTAAATTGCCTTTGATAATGGATATTGTTTGTTTTCCTTTTAAATGACCTGTTCTATGTTTACCTTTGAAATCTCTTGTTACTATTGCTAAGTGAATAACTGTTGTTTCACAGTGAACTGCATGATCTTATCTCACTGAATGTTATAAACCCTTTAGATATTGTTAAGTAGGTAGAATAGGGAAAAGGAGTCCAAAATGGCAGTGGCTAAAAGACAAGGAAGGGAAGAGGAAGGTCCGAGGACCAGAGTGAAGACTTCAGGTAGAAGAAACAGCACTCCTGGCTAAGCCCAATTTGCATAGGGCAGGCCCAGGTGGAGGAAGAAACATATAAAAGGAGGAGCCAATGCGCTCTCGCTCTCTCCCCCTCTTCCGCGTGTGTGCGCTCTTTCTCTCTCTCTCCTTCTCTTTCTCCCTCTTTCTCCCCCTCTCCCACGCGCTCCTCCACTCTCTTCCCTTCATATCTTTGAGTTGGCATGCCCTCACGCTTCCAAGATGTATTCTCCTGCTATCTTCTAAATAAAATAGAGCTGTAACACTGATTTGCTTAAGAGCTATAACACGTTTTGTCCAAGACCTGAGTGCTGTGACGCACCGAGGGCTTTAATGTCTTTCACTCCAAATCTTTGTTGTGATGAGACAAAGAACCAAGGAACATACAATCGCATGACAATATTTTTGGAAAAACTTCCTTAAATTAAAGTTGAATGAAGTTGTTTTGACTTCTAACTAACTTTGAGGTGTTTCTGAGGGCCCCTGGGGCATCCCAAAGAAGGATATTAAACTAATTAGGTTCATTTAATATGTGAAAGGTACATGGAAAGTACTGTCAATAAGTAACAAATCTTTTTAGGCTATATTATATGGTAAATGACACTAATACAGGTAGTTTAAAAATTATGTGAAATTCATAAAGATCTGATATGTCCTGAAAAAATATTGTCATTTATAATTCTAATTATCATATTAAAGTGTTACATGACACAGCAATAACCAGGTTGCTTTGTCAACTGTAATGTAACCAGATTCTAAATTGTCTTCTATGGTTTCACTCTCATGCCTTTGCAAAAGTACTGCTGCTTCTTTAAGGTTTATGGCAAACATTTTCTAAGATTAACCAGATAAACAAATTTTATAATTAATAGTAACCTGGTGCCATACTGAGGTTTGTTTTTGTTTTTTTTTTTTCCTCTCTGTTAAGAAAACAAAGTTATCTAGGAATGCAGTATTTAATAACAGACAATGTGAATTTCTTTGCTTTTAACTGATTTATATTTGTTTTTAAAAGCTTTTCTTACTCTGGTAAAGTAAATAAGGCTGAGCTTTATCTATATGTACCATAGTCTTTATTTGCTTTTACAAAAATTAACCCCTCATTGTCAGATGCTTGCTATCTTGATGTCCTCAAAACATGGCAACAGTCTACTCCTAAATTGGGGAAATTAAAATGGGTAAACTAACTATATATCAAATAGGGTTTTGGGAAACATAAGATGATCACTTGGCTTTCCCCAGCCCCAGGACAAACCTCATTCTTATTTGATGGGATAAAGCCTTCCCTGGCTGCAGATTTAATATGTCCTCATGAAGGAAAAATTTCTTTATGTTTCACTAAATATTAAATTCTAGTTTTGTTAATTAAGGTCTATGTTTGCCAAGGCTCACTTCCCAGGTCTTCCTTTGCTGTTTTGTTATATTACTAAAAACTTTAATTGAGTTATTAAGAGATACTCTATGTTTGTTTCTAAAGCTTATCTCAGTAATCTGTCTTTGGAGGGCAATCAGATGCCCTGTGGCCTACAACCAGAGGATTATAGGTTCTGGAAAAGACACAATGCAAAGGACTCTCACCAACCTGGACAGAAAGACCCTTATCAGGTATTAACTAGCTCGGGTACTGTGAAACTAAAAGAAAATTAACTCTAGGGTTAACTTCCACTGACAAAGGGTCCCTGCACTGCAGTGGCCTATAGAGAGAACTGCTGACCTCAAAATCACCTTAAAACAATGCTCAAACAGAGGGAAAAACTACACTCACACAAGAATAAAAAGATGACATCAGAAGTAGGACAACTCGCCCAAGAGCCTTAACCTGATTTGTATGATTCACCATGTTTTCTTTAAAATTTCTTGATTTCTTAGATCTTTGCATTTAAATCAAATATTTTTCTATCATAGACATGATCCTATGCTAATTTTAAAAATCAGCTGAATTGTTGGGTTTGTGGCCAATTATCTATGTCTAGCACTTCTGGGTTACCTTGGTGATTTCTCCATTCCAAGGCTCTAATTGGTTGACTAAGAAAGTTTTTCTAAAAAAATTAAAAATTAATGACTTCCATCCCTCAGGACAATACAAAATTAGATTTGCAGCTATTCCACCAGGTTCCCAGTTTCAGGGCATAGCCTTGGATTGCTCTACATCATGCTATTTATTTCCAACTGAGGTGGAAAAACCAGCAACAAGTCTGACCACTTCTTCCATTCAGGCCCATATGACACTCCTCTACTGGAAACCCTGGGGACACCCAATGCCAGTAAAGGGGATCCCGAGAAGTCTCTCAAGTTCCCTTAGCATCCACGTCCTGACCGAGGGATGCTTGGCTCTCAGAACACAATCTTAATCCTACTCAGCACTAGTCATGCTGGAGACCTTGGGAATGCCTAACTCCGCCTCTGGGATCCTAGGAGGTTGGCTTGCCTTCACCTGCCCAGGGATCTGCATCTTGACACAAGGACGCTCAGTTCTCAGGTTGCCCCAGTGCTGGGAAGGATAAGCATTAGCCCAGGGAAGTCCACCCATGGGACCCTATCAGCTTTTCCTGTCATTACTTTCAGATGGGAAAAAAAAAAATCCACTTCCCCACAGATGCCCTTGTGATACATCCTTGATAACTAGAAACTAACTGTTCGATCCTCAGACTCTAAGGCTAAGATGCTTGAGATTCTTTTGTAAAACTGCATAGCAGCAGAGGGTGGTCCCAAGATGGCAGAGGAATAGGACCAAGAGACCTCCTTCTCCCCCGACAAATTCATCAAAAGGTCATTTGAATGCTGAACAACTTCCACAAAACAATTTCTGAACACTGGTGGAGGACACCAGGCACCCAGAAAGGCAGCCCATTCTCTTCAAAATGAGTCTTGAGGCTACTGTAAGAATAAGACTGAAAGCCAGAGGCAAGAGGCTTAACTCCAAAACCTGAGAACATCAGAGAACTCCTGATTAAAGGGAACATTAATAGACAAGAGCTCATCCAAAAGCCTCCATACCTACACTGAAACCAACTTCCAACAAAGAGTCAACAAGTTCCAGAGCAAGATATACCATGCTAATTATCCAGCAAAGTAAGAACATAGCACTGAGTATTAAAAGACAGGATGCCCAAAGCCATACCAAACCCATAGACACCCCAAAACTCAATATTGGACACTTCATTGCACTTCAGAGAGGAGAGACAGAGCTACACCTACCAGAACACAGAAGCAAGCTCCCCTAACTAGGAAACCTTGACAAGCCACTAGACCTCCCCACCCACACAGGGCTAGCTCCACAATAAGGAGGAACCATAAACTTCCAGTCTACAGAAAGGCTACCCCAAACACAGCAATCTAAACAAAATGAAAAGGCAGAGAAATATACAGCATGTAAAGGAACATGATAAATGCCCACCAAGCCAAACAAAAGAGGAGACAGGGAGTCTACCTGAAAAAGAATTCAGAATAATGATAGTAAAGATTATCCAAAATCTTGAAAACAAAATGGAGTTACAGATAAATAGACTAGAGACAAGGATTGAGAAGATGCAAGAAATGTTTAACAAAGTCACTCAATAATGAATAATGCAATCACTGAGATCAAAGGCACTCTGGAGGAAACCAACAGTAGAATAACTGAGACAGGAGATAGGATAGGTGAGGTGGAAGATAGAGTGGTGGAAATCAATGAAGCAGAGAGGAAAAAGGAATTACAAGAAATGAGGACAACCTCAGAGACCTCTGGGACAATGTTAAACACCCCAACAGTCGAATCATAGGAGTCCCAGAAAAAGAAGAAAAAAGGAAAGGCTGTGAGAAAATAATTGAGGAGATAATAGTTGAAAACTTCCCTAAAATGGGGAAGGAAATAACCACTCAAATCCAAGAAACCCAGAGAGTTCCAAAAAGGATAAACCCAAGGATAAAGACACCAAGACACATATTAATCAAACTAATGAAGATCAAACACAAAGAGCAAATATTAAAAGCAGCAAGGGAAAAGCAACAAATAACATCCCCATTAGGATAATAGCTGATCTTTCAATAAAAACTCTTCAGGCCAGAATGGAATGGCAGGACATACTTAAAGTGATGAAAGAGAAAAATCTACAACCCAGATTACTGTACCAGCAAGGATCTCATTCAAATATGAAGGAGAAATCAAAAGCTTTACAGAAAAGCAAAAGCTGAGAATTCAGCACCACCAAACCAGCTCTTCAACAAAATGCTAAAGGAGCTTCTCTAGATAGGAATCACAGAAAAGGTTTGTAAACTAGAACCCCAAACAACAAAGTAAATGGCAATGGAATCATACTTATCAATAATTACCTTAATGTAAATGGGTTGAATGTCCCAACCAAAAGTCAAAGACTGGCCAAATGGATACAAAGAAAGACGCCTATATGTGCTGTCTACAAGAGACCCACCTCAAACCAAGCGACAAATACAGACTGAAAGTAAAGGACTGGAAAAAGATATTTCGTGCAATTGAGATCAAAAGAAAGCAGGAGTAGCAATACTCATATCAGATAAAATAGACTTTGAAATAAAATCAGTGAAAAGAGACAAAGAAGGATACAACATAATGATCAAAGGATCAATCCAAGAAGAAGATATAACAATTATAAATATATATGCACCAAACATAGGAGCACTTCAATACATAAGGCAAATGTTAACAAGGATGAAAGGGGAAATTAACAGTAACACAATAATAGTGGGAGACTTTAATACCCCACTCACTTCTACGGATAAATCAACCAAACAGAAAATTAGCAAGGAAACACAAACTTTAAATGATACAGTGGACCAGTTAGACATAATTGATATCTACAGGACGTTTCACCCCAAAACAATGAATTTCACCTTTTCCTCAAGTGCAAACGGAACATTCTGCAGGATAGACAACATCCTGGGCCATAAATCTAGCCTTGGTAAATTCAAAAAAATTGAAATCATTTCAGGCATCTTTTCTGATCACAATGCGGTAAGTCAACAACAGGAAAAAATTTTGGAAAACTCAGCAGTGGCCACAGGACTGGAAAAGGTCAGTTTTCATTCCAATCCCAAAGAAAGGCAATGCCAAAGAATGCTCAGACTACCACACAATTGCACTCATCTCACATGCTAGTAAAGTAATGCTCAAAATTCTCCAAGCCAGGCTTCAACAATATGTGAACTGTGAACTCCCTGATGTTCAAGCTGGTTTTAGAAAAGGCAGAGGAACCAGAGATCAAATTGCCAACATCCGCTGGATCATGGAAAAAGCAAGAGAGTTCCAGGAAAACATCTATTTCTGCTTTATTGACTATGCCAAAGCCTTTGACTCTGTGGATCACAATAATCTGTGGAAATTTCTGAAAGAGATGGGAATATCAGACCACCTAACCTGCCTCTTGAGAAATCTGTATGCAGGTCAGGAAGCAACAGTTAGAACTGGACATGGAACAACAGACTGGTTCCAAATAGGAAAAGGAGTACGTCAAGGCTGTATATGGTCATCCCGCTTATTTAACTTATATGCAGAATACATCATGAGAAACGCTGGGCTGGAAGAAACACATGCTGGAATCAAGATTGCCAGGAGAAATATCAATAACCTCAGATATGCAGATGACACCACCCTTATGGCAGAAACTGAAGAGGAACTAAAAAGCTTCCTGATGAAAGTGAAAGAGGAAAGCAAAAAGTTGGATTAAAGCTCAGCATTCAGAAAACGAAGATCATGGCATCTAGTCCCATCACTTCACAGGAAATAGATGGGGAAAAGTGGAAACAGTGTCAGACTTTATTTTGGGGGGCTCCAAAATCACTGCAGATGGTGACTGCAACCATGAAATTAAAAGACGCTTACTCTTTGGAAGAAAAGTTATGACCAACCTAGATAGCATATTCAAAAGCAGAGACATTACTTTGCCGACTAAGGTCCGTCTAGTCAAGGCTATGGTTTTTCCAGTGGTCATGTATGGATGTGAGAGCTGGACTGTGAAGAAGGCTGAGCGCCAAAGAATTGATGCGTTTGAACTGTGGTGTTGGAGAAGACTCTTGAGAGTCCCTTTGGACTGCAAGGAGATCCAACCAGTCCATTCTGAAGGAGATCAACCCTGGGATTTCTTTGGAAGGAATGATGCTAAAGCTGAAACCCCAGGACTTTGGCCACCTCATGTGAAGAGCTGACTCACTGGAAAAGACTCTGATGCTGGGAGAGATTGGGGGTAGGAGGAGAAGGGGACGACTGAGGATGAGATGGCTGGATGGCATCACGGACTCGATGAACGTGAGTCTGAGTGAACTCTGGGAGCTGATGATGGACAGGGAGGCCTGGCGAGCTGCGATTCATGGGGTCACAAAGAGTTGGACACGACTGAGTGACTGAACTGAACTGAACTGAACAGGAAAAAAAATCTATTAAAAATACAAACATATGTAGGCTAAACATCATGCTTCTGAGTAACCAACATATCATGAAAGAAATTAAAATATGCATAGAAACAAATGAAAATGAAAACACCACAACCCAAACCCTATGGGGTTCAGTAAAAGCAGTGCTAAGGGGAAGATTCATTACAATACAAGAAACAAGAGAAAAATCAAATAGATAACCTAACTTTACACCTAAAGCAACTAGAAAAAGAAGAAATTACAAACCTCAGGGTTAGTAGAAGGAAAGAAATCATAAAACTTAGGGCAGAAATAAATGAAAATGAAACAAAAGAGACTATAGCAAAAATCAACAAAACTAAAAGCTGGTTCTTTGAGAAGATAAATAAAATAGATAAACCATTAGCCAGACTCATCAAGAGAAAAAAAAAGTGGGGGGGGGATCAAATCAACAAAATTAGAAATGAAAATGGAGAAATCACAACAGACAACACAGAAAAACAAAGGATAATAAGAGACTACTATCAACAACTATATCCCAATAAAATGGGCAACTTGGAATAAATGGACGAATTTTTAGAAAAGTATAACCTCCCAAAACTGAGCCAGGAAGAAATAGAAAAATCTTAACAGACCCATCACAAACATTGAAATTGAAACTATAATAAAAAATCCATCCAAAAAAAAAAGCCCAGGACCAGATGGCTTCACAGGTGAATTCTACCAAAAATTTAGAGAAGATCTAACGCCTATCCTATTTAAACTCTTCCAGAAAAATTGCAGAGGAAGGTAAGCTCCCAAACTCATTCTATGAGGCCACCATACCCTAATAGCAAAACCAAACAAAGATGCCACAAAAAAAGAAAACTACAGCCCAATATCACTGATGAACATAGATGCAAAAATCCTCAACAAAATTCTAGCAAACAGAATCCAACAACATATTTAAAAGACCATACATCATGACCAAGTGGGCTTTATCCCAGAGATGCAAGGATTCTTCAGTATTCACAAATCAATCAATGTGATACACCACATTAACAAGTTGAAAGACAAAAATCATATGATTGTCTCAATAGATGCAGAGAAATCCTTGGACAAAACTCAACAACCATTTATGATAAAAACTCTCTAGAAAGTGGGCATAGAAGGAACATACCTCAACATAATAAAAGCCATACCTAATAAACCTATGGAAAACGTTATCCTCAATGGAGAAAAGTTAAAAGCATTTCCCCTAAAGTGAGGAACAAGACAAGGATGCCATGTCACTACTACTATTCAACATTGTTTTGGAAGTTTTAGCCACCAGCAATCAGAGAAGAAAAAGAAATAAAAGGAATCCATATTGGAAAAGAGAAGTAAAACTCTCACTGTTTGCAGATGACATGATCCTCTACAAAGAAAACCCTAAAGACTCTACCAGAAAATTATTAGAGCTAATCAATGAATATAGTAAAGTTGCAGGATATAAAATGAACACACAGAAATCCCTTGCATTCCTATATACTAACAATGAGAAAACAGAAAAAGAAATTAAGGAAACAATTCCATTCACCATTGCAATGAAAAGAATAAAATACTTAGGAATAAATCTACCTAAAGAAACCAAAGACCTATATATAGAAAACTGTAAAACACTAATGAAAGAAATCAAAGATGACACAAATAGATTAAGAAATATAGTGAAAATGAGTATACTACCCAAAGCAATCTATAGATTCAATGCAACCCATATTGAGCTACCAACGGTATTTTTCACAGAGCTAGAACAAATAATTTCACAATTTGTATGGAAATACAAAAAACCTCAAATATCCAAAGCAATCTTGAGAAAGAAGACTGGAACTGGAGGAATCAACCTGCCTGACTTCAGGCTCTACTACAAAGCCACAGTCATCAAGACAGTATGGTACTGGCACAAAGACAGAAATACAGATCAATGGAACAAAATAGAAAGCCCAGAGATAAATCCACACACCTATGGACACCTTATCTTTGAAAAAGGAGGCAAAAATATACAATGGAGAAAAGACAATCTCTTCAATAAGTGGTGCTGGGAAAATTGGTCAACCACTTGTAAAAGAATGAATCTAGAACACTTTCTAGCACTATACACAAAAATAAACTCAAAATGGATTAAAGATCTAAATGTATGACCAGAAACTATAAAACTCCTAAAGGAAAACATAGGCAAAACACTCTCTGACATAAATCACAGCAAGATCCTCTATGACCCACCTTCCAGAGTAATGGAAATAAAAGCAAAAATAAACAAATGGAACCTAATTAAACTTAAACTCTTTTGCACAATGAAGAAAACTATAAGCAAGGTGAAAAGACAGCCTTCAGAATGTGAGAAAATAATAGCAAATGAAGCAACTGACAAACAATTAATCACAAAAATATACAAGCAGCTCATGCAGCTCAATACCAGAAACATAAATGACTCAATCAAAAAATGGGCCAAAGAACTAAACAGACATTTCTACATAGAAGACATACAGATGGCTAACAAATACATGAAAAGATGCTCAACATCATTCATTAACAGAGAAATGCAATTCAAAACCAAAATGAGATATCATCTCATGCCAGTCAGAATGGCTGCTATCAAAAAGTCTACAAACAATAAATGCTGGAGAGAATGTGGGAAAATGGGAACCCTCTTACACTGTTGGTGGGAATGCAAACTAGCACAGCTACTATGGAGAACAGTGTGAAGATTCCTTAAAAAACTGGAAATAGAACTGCCATTCGACCCAGCAATCCCACTGCTGGGCATACACACTGAGGAAACCAGAACTGAAAGAGACAGGTATATCCCAATGTTCATTGCAGCACTTTTTACAATAGCTAGGACATGGAAGCAATCTAGATGTTCATCAGCAGACAAATGGATAAGGAAGTTGTGGTATATATATGTAATGGAATATTCAGTTCAGTTCAGTCGCTTAGTCGTGTCTGACTCTTTGCGACCCCATGAATCGCAGCACACCAGGCCTCCCTGTCCATCACCATCTCCCAGAGTTCACTCAGACTCACATCCATCAAGTCCATCATGCCATCCAGCCATCTCATCCTCAGTCGTCCCCTTCTCCTCCTGCCCCCAATCCTTCCCAGCATCAGTCTTTTCCAATGAGTCAACTCTTCACATGAGGTGGCCAAAGTACTGGAGTTTCAGCTTTAGCATCATTCCTTCCAAAGTAATCCCAGGGGTGATCTCCTTCAGAATGGACTGGTTGGATCTCCTTGCAGTCCAAGGGACTCTCAGGAGTCTTCTCCAACACCACAGTTCAAACGCATCAATACTTCGGCACTCAGCCTTCTTCACAGTCCAGCTCTCACATCCATACATGACCACAGGAAAAACCATAGCCTTGACTAGATGGACCTTAGTCGGCAAAGTAATGTCTCTGCTTTTGAATATGCTATCTAGGTTGGTCATAACTTTTCTTCCAAAGAGTAAGCGTCTTTTAATTTCATGGCTGCAGTCATCATCTGCAGTGATTTTGGAGCCCGAAAAAATAAAGTCTGACACTGTTTCCACTGTTTCTCCATCTATTTCCCATGAAGTGATGGGACCAGATGCCATGATCTTCGTTTTCTGAATGTT
>SJYQ01002912.1:98633-112485 GCA_006410935.1 Redunca redunca | reverse complement strand
CACTAACATGACTTTTAAATGTCTGCTAGATTGAGTTAGCATATTCGCTCAACCTGTGGGAGTTAAAGCCAGGTAAATAGGAACCTGAGGACTGCCAGCCTCAGAGTGTGCTGAAGATGTGAGTACAGTTGCAGTTAGGGCACAGAGACTTCTCAGCTATGAGGCTGCTAAAAAGCTGCCCACACTTTCTGGACATATATTTCCTTCTTTGTAAAGTAAGTATTCATATGATGCCTGCCTCATAGGAATGTCTGAGGATTAAATAAGACATGTATAAAAATGGTAACAGAAATTCTGAGCCCTCATGAGGCATTTAATAGGTGTGATTATCAGTAATGTCATCTCCAGATGATTAAAAGGCGCTTACTCCTTGGAAGAAAAGTTATGACCAACTTAGATAGCATATTCAAAAGCAGAGACATTACTTTGCCAACTACGGTCCGTCTAGTCAAGGCTATGGTTTTTCCAGTAGTCATGTATGGATGTGAGAGTTGGACTATGAAGAAGGCTGAGTGCCGAAGAATTGATGCTTTTGAACTGTGGTGTTGGAGAAGACTCTTGAGAGTCCCTTTGGACTGCAAGGAGATCCAACCAGTCCATTCTGAAGGAGATCAGCCTTGGGATTTCTTTGGAAGGAATGATGCTAAAGCTGAAACTCCAGGACTTTGGCCACCTCATGTGAAGAGCTGACTCATTGGAAGACTCTGAAGCTGGGAGGGATTGGGGGCAGGAGGAGAAGGGGACGACAGAGGATGAGATGGCTGGATGGCATCACTGACTCGATGGATGTGGGTTTGGGTGAACTCCGGGAGTTGGTGATGGACAGGGAGGCCTGGCGTGCTGCAATTCACGGGGTCGCAAAGAGTCGGACATGACTGAGCGACTGAACTGAATTGAACTGAAGAGATTTTTAAAAGCATTAATCTTTGTGTGTGTGTTAGTTGCTCAGGTGTGTCCAACTCTTTGAACCCCATGGACTGTAGCCACAAGGCTTCTCTTTCCAAAGGATGCTCCAGGCAAAAATACTGGAGAAGGTTGTCATTTCCTGCTCCAAGGGATCTTCCTCATCCAGGGATACAACCTGGATCTCCTGCATTGCTGGTGAATCCTTTACTGTCTGAGCCACTAGAGAAGCCCTATTAATCTTTATATGAATCTAAAAGTTACCTTCCTGTCTTCAGGTATGCCCTAACCCCAACAACAATGAGGCCTTAACCCTGGAATGGGTGAATACATTAAGATCATCCCCATCCTCCCAATTTTAAGCCAGCTAAGGCTGAGATTTACTCACATGTAGCCACATAGAATTTGTAGGGCCAAAATAAGACCAGTGTCCAGTCATTCAGTAGCCTACACTTTTCCACTGTACTACAGGCATCGATCTTCACCCATGGTGGACACAGAAACACAGAAAATGTCTACAGGGGTTTATCTTTCACAAAGAAGAAATCCATGGAGATATCTTCATAAGACAGGGTTCCCTGGCCACATCAAAAAGTTGTAATAGGGAAGAACTTCATATTAGATATGTTTCCTTTACTTTAATTTTTGTATTCTACTGCTTTTGCATAGAGTTAAGAACGTTGCCTATAGCCTGAAATTTATATAAAGGACAGCCCATTCTCAAGGCTCTGACTTTTAAGGATATAGCACTTTTCCAGTCATACAGAGATTTAAAAATTGCAAAACAGAGAATAGTATTTGTCTTGTTGGAGTTCACAGGAACTTCGTGGCCTGACATATGCATAGCTGCAAGAACAAAGGATTATGATACCAAAAGTTTGCACCAGCCAACAATGTCCCTCCCTCATCTTGTTTTTTTAAAACACTTTGCTGAAACCCTCTGGGGACTTTGGGGTTTGAATAAGGCAGAAGCCACCCATCACCTTTCATGGCCCTGCAGTAAACCTTGATCTGCTCCAAACTCTGACATTTAAATTCTTTTACCCTCACTGTGCTTAGAGCACACAAATTTGTGTATAATAACAAAGTATAGGCAAGATTAGAATAAAGGTGATCCACACCCCACAGAGAAGACAAAGCCTGGGAGACAGACAATGAGGTGTAAATAAAGCCTCAAATAGTCAGAAGACCAGAAGTGGGATGTCACACCTACAACACTAGCAAAGTCCAACAGCAAGAAGAAAGACTTTTCTTTCCTTACAAGGATTCAGCCAATAAAAAGTTATGGACCACAACAACCCTCCCAACTTCCTTTCCCTCTATAAAAGGGTTCTCCTTCCCTTGCCCTTTGGGGACTTGCATGTGACTCACCATGGTTGCAGACACTGAATTGTAATTCTCTGCTGATCCCAAATAAACCCACGTTTGCTGGAGAAATATCTGATAGTCTATGTGCTTTGGGTCAACAGAGAAAGGGAGTCAACACATTGGGGGACACCTGGAAGACTCAGTAAGACAAATTATCCACTTGACACACCTGAATGGACACTAGTTGACACTTCTCAGGCTGACCAGATGCAGGACTATAAAGATCCCAAAAATCAAGAATAAACTACAGGAGCTAAACTTATGCTTGTTATACTATTTATTCCACTATAAGGAATTAGTTGTACATTTTAAAGCACCTTTATTCTGTTCTACATCTTGCTTGAAGCTGTAGTTATTGTATAAAATTGCCAAAACTCATCAAAATAAATGCTTAAGGGAAACAGAGAAAGAGCCCTGGAGAGCTCACCCAGCCTCTGTTTACATCATGTGGATTTCTGACTGTTAGTGGAAAACAAGATTAATACATATGCTGCTGCTAAGTCACTTCAGTCGTGTCTGACTCTGCGCGAACCCATAGACGGCAGCCCACCATCCCTGGCTCTGCCATCCCTGGCATTCTCCAGGCAAAAGCGCTGGAGTGGGTTGCCAATGCCTTCTCCAATGCATGAAAGTGAAAAAAGAAAGTGAAGTCGCTCAGTCATGTCTGACTCTTAGCGACCCCAAGGACCGCAGCCTACCAGGCTCCTCCGTCCATGGGATGGTATTCTGAAAATAATGTAAAGAATCCTGGTTTGAAATTAAACATTTCTATACATTCATGATCACTAGTTCCTGAAACCCTAAACCATCTCAGCCCTCAGCCAGTTCACATCCCCCTCATGTCATCAGCTTCTCTGACAAGAGCCTCCAGGGAGTCTGTCTTGACACCAGTGGCAGTTCCACATCTGCACTCCCTTTGTAAGTGGACAGTTTGAAGTAGGAGATAGATGGACCCCAGGCTAGACAACTGGTGTTTGTCAAGAGGAGTAAAGTTCAAGCTTTGTTCTCACCCAAACACTTCAGTGACAAAGCTAATGGCAAAAGCTGAGCTCTGCTAAAACAAAGAGATAAGGTGCCCATTCCTGAGGTCAAGAAAAACTTTCCCTTCCACACATGCACAGAAGGCTCCTTAGAGTTCAAAAAGGGAGGGAACTTCACCCCATAATAAGTATAGACATGCACCTATAGGCCTCTGCAGTGGGATCCATCTTGGCAAAATCTTGGGGAGGGTCCAAGGACCAGTCAGGTGTGAAGAAAGAAACGAGATAATTGGCCAAGTAAACAAAGACCCACACAATTGCACTCATCTCACGCACAATCAAAATAACCCTCCAAGTTCTCCAAGTCAGGCTTCAACAGCACCTGAAGCAAGAACTTCCAGATGTTCAAGCTGTATTTTAAAAAGGCAGAGGAACCAGAGATCAAATTGCCAATATCTGTGATCATAGAAAAAGCAAGAGAATTCTGGAAAAACATCTACTTCTCGTTCATTGACTATGCTAAAGCCTTTAACTGTGTGGATCACAACAAACTCTGGAAAATTCTTAAAGAGATGAGAATACCAGACCACCTTACCTGCCTCCTGAGAAACCTGTATGCAGGTCAAGAAGCAACAGTTAGAATTGGACATGGCACAATGGACTGGTTCCAAATGAGGAAAGGAGTATATCAAAGCTGTATATCATCACCCTGCTTATTTAACTTATAGGCAGAGTAAGGCTGCTTAGAATCCAAAAGTCTCCAGTTTCTGCAGGAACCAGCCCCCCACCTCAAAAAAAGAAAACTATTTCATTTTATTCACAGAGGGATAATTTACCAAATTGCTATAAGTCATGAGAAACTTGAGGGGAAGGTCTTCCCTGTATCTGGAAAACAGATCAAAACCAATAGCATTCCAGAAAAAAAAAAAAAAAACCATAAACATTATAACCACATTCACCAGTTTACTTGGTAAGTAATATCTTTGTTAATTTCTTTAGAAGCCATCACATTTTCCATTAGGATTTTTAATGTGGTACCAGTTCAGCAGTATCATTTGAAATTTATCAGAGACCAGCACTTGTCAAAAAGTCCTATGAAGCTTCTTGAAGATGAAGCACTTTTGCAAAAGCATCAGAACCATCTATAAATAATAGAGTTAAAAGGCACAGTTAAACACCTAATTACAATATAATAACTAGATTATGACTAGTACCATTTTATCAGAAGATACTCAAATTTTAGAACCTATATATAATTTCTGTGATATTTATATTAATAATATTTATCCATATTATATAATCTGAGGGGGTTAACATTCATTTGACAATGCTTCCTGTGTAATTTAACATACAAACCAATCCTAGTTAATTTTTTTTTCCCTGAGATGGTTCAGAGGCTCTCTGAAGCAACTGAAAGTTAGCTGAAGTCAAAAGAACTTTGGAATTTGGTACTAAGTTTGTAAAAAATATCAAAAAGTTTTCAAAACATTTGGTCAGATAGAATCATAGTCCACTGTGCCCAGCAATCCCACTACTGGACATATACCCTGAGAAAACCATAATTGAAAAAGACACATGTATTCCAATGTTCATTGCAGCACTATTAACAATAGTTAGGACATGGAAGCAACCTAAATGTCCATCAACATATGAATGCATAAAGAAGTTGTGGTACATATATGCAATGGAATATTATTCAGCCATAAAAATGAACACATTTGAGGCTATTCTGATGAGGTGGATGAACCCAGATTCTGTTATGCAGAGTGAAGTCAGAAAGAGGAAAACAAATATCATTTTTTAATGCATATATATATATGGAATCTACAAAGATGGTACTGATGAACCTATTTGCAAGGCAGAAATGGAGACACATAGAGAACACACTTGTGGACAAAGTGAGGGAAAGAGAGGATGGGACTAATTGAGAGAATAACAAAGAAACAGATATATTACCATAAGTAAAATAGATAACCAGTGGAAATTTACTGTATGACAACTCACGGAGCTCAACGTGGTGCTCTGTGTCAACCTAGAGGGGTGGATACAGTGGGAGGTAGGAGAGAGGTTCAAGAGGAAGGGGACATCATATATATATACCTAAGGCTGATTCATGTGTATGTACAGCACAAACCAACACAATATTGTAAAGCAATTATCCTCCAATCAAAAATAAACAATTGAAATAAAAGAATCATAGGTCACCGTGAATATTTACAAACAAATACAGATTGTTTAAAGGGAAGGAAGTTCACAAAATCTGTTATCAAAAGCAGTATTCTAAGTAAAACTTATTTTCTTAGCAGAGTGGAAACAAATCTAGTCCGGTACCAGCCTACTTTTAATACCAAAATCCATTTACTTATTTAAGTTTAACCCAACCTCAGTTCAACCATGTACAAAACTCCTTTTCCTACTCAAAACATATTTCCTACTATATACTGACATGTTTCTTTTATCATTTTTAGCAGCTTTAGTCGCGTATTTAAAATAGAACCCTCAACTCTTAAACATCTTATTAATTACTAGTTAAAACCAAGTGGCAACTGCAGGCGGCGGCGGCAGGCCAGCGCACTAAGCCCGGACAAGAGCTACCCCACGTCCGAGGTCAGGGACAGCGGCCTAGAGTGCAAGGCTGCAATGGCGCAGGAACGGCCAAGAGGAGCTACCCCGCGTCTGAGGCCAGGGATGGTGGCCAGGAGGAACAACCCCACATCCAAGGAGTGGTGGCTGCCAGGCACAGGAGGGCCTAGAGGAGCCATCCCATGCTGAAGATCAGGAAGGGCGGCAGGAGGAGATACCCCTCATCCAAGGTAAGGAGCAGCGGCTGTGCTTTGCTGGAGCAGCCCTGAAGAGATACCCCATGCACAAGGTAAGAGAAACCCAAGTAAGATGGTAGGTGTTGCAAGAGGGCATCAGAAGGCAGACACACTGAAACCATATTCACAGAAAACTAGTTAATCTAATCACACTAGGACCACAGCCTTGTCTAACTCAATGAAACTAAGCCATATGCCACAACAAAGACCCAGAATAGCCAAATAAATAAATAAATATAAATAACTTGCTAAAAAAAATTTTTAAGGCCTTTCTCTATTTTTTTCTCCTTGAGAGCCCAAGTTAGATTATTTTCCTCTCATGGTGAGGTAGAAATTGCTAGGCAGTTAGTTTAGGTCTGAGACCTCGGTTCCTTTTTTAATTGTAACCCTCTCAAATAAACATCTCAACCCATTAACCTAAAGCTATACTTGTTGTTCCAGTTTCCAGACATCCAAAAGAATGCCACCTCAGTCTGGTTGGTCATAAAATATCCAGACCCAAGACAGGACAATCATACCTGCTGTCCAATTTATAAGAAGAAAAATACCAGATGAACCATTAACTCTTAACCCATACATCTAGTCCTTAAACAGTGGCCTGGGGTCGTGAGAATCACAGGAATGGTGACTCAATGTCTAAAAAAACTGAAAAACTGAGGATCAAAAAAACCCATAAAGATGACAAATTGTACATCAGTTCAGTTCAGTCACTCAGTGGTGTCCGACTCTTTGCGACCCCATGAATCGCAGCACACCAGGCCTCCCTGTCCATCACCAACTTCCGGATTTCACTCAGATTCACGTACATAGTGGCCTTCAAATTGACTGGTCAGAGATTACATGTCAAGGACACGAGCCAACCAAAAAGGAACAGATCAATACTAATAAAGACATGAACTGCTATAATTCTCACCTTTTTGGGCACTCTCAGTGTCTATGCTGGGGATCTGTACTTTTCTTTACCTTAAAATAAATCCTGCTTGTTTGCTGCCATGAGTGTATGCATGTTCGTGAAGTTCATTCTTGGGCTCCATGAACAAGAACTCAGATTCCCATTTCAAAGGTACAGGGAGAAATACAAACTCCTTTTATTAATGGAAACTGAAGAGTTCCCAGCTTTGCAAAAATACCCGCTAAGGGGATTATAAGATAGAACTATCAAAGTATACCATTTATCATCCATACTTAATTATCCACAGCTAGTGTTATTATTGGCGAAGGCAATGTCAACCCACTCCAGTACTCTTGCCTGGGAAATCCCACGGATGGAGGAGCCTGGTAGGCTGCAGTCCATGGGGTCACTAAGAGTCAGACACAACTGGGCAACTTCCCTTTCACTTTTCACTTTCATGCATTGGAGAAGGAAATGGCAACCCACTCCAGTGTTCTTGCCTGGAGAATCCCAGGGATGGGGGAGCCTGGTGGGCTGCCGTCTATGGGGTCGCAGAGTCGGACATGACTGAAGCGACTTAGCAGCAGCAGTGTTATTACTATCAAATATCAAACAAACAATTCAAAGAGGTCTCTCAGGGTCACAGTTTCCCAGTCCAAACTTAGAAGTCTTCATCTTCCCATTTCCAAACATACACTTTGAAACTCACAAACAGAACGTGCTTGGAGAGTTCCTTGCCCTGCTATTGCAGCAAAAATAGAAATGAAGTTTTTCCTCTCCTGAAAACAAGGGAAGTAAGAAGAACAGTGAACAGTCTAGGGAAGAAACATGGACAGGCCTGAATGAGTTAATCACTTCTAGTTTTACTTTAACTGTTACTAACCTGTAGTGTAACAGAAGCTAACCTATCACCCCCTAATACTAGATAAATTACATCCTGCCCTTGGTATTTGCTCTCCCTGACCTCTCTTACAGAAAACTACCCTTTACAGTTGTCTGCATTTCAGAAAGAAGACTGCAGGCCAAAAATCCAGAGACAAGTGGACCCCAGTTACCAGGCTGCCTGATGCCAGCTGTGACTGTTTTGAAATAATGCAGGAAGAAAAAAAAATGCAAAAACTTCACTGTGCTGCGTGTGTTCAGTCATGTCCGACTCTTTGCAAACCCATGGACTGTGGCCCACCAGGTTCCTCGGTCCATGGAGTTTTCCAGGCAGGAATGTGGAATGGGTTTCCATTTCCTACTCTAGGGGATCTTCCTGACCCAGGGATCAAACCCACCTGTCTTGCATCTCCTGCATTGCCAGGCAGATTCTTTACCACTGCGCCACCTTGGAAGCCCAAAAACATCATTACTCTGAACTTTTATCATTTACCCTAAGACCACAGAACCAGGCTACATAAAGTCTGTTGGTTCCCTGGGTGGGGTACATGGCTCTTGAGGCATTAGCCTGCTGTGTTCTCCCCTCTGCTGGCTGATTTTTAAAGCCATCTTTCTATTCCTTCCAAACTCTGTCTCCATATTTTTTTATTTGGCATCAGTAGGCAGAGAAAGCCACGATTTTGGCTGTAGCACTGCCTGAAGTTAAGAAGATAGTTGCCTACTTTGTTACCATTTAAGGTAACCATTTCCATATTCCTTCCTCTAGGCCCCTCTTTCCTTAAGGGCCACCAAATGACCCAAAAATGCAGCTAAACAAACTGAACACCACAATGGAAAAAAGCATAGGAACTCCCATCCCCCTGAGGTCCTCTAGGTGGTCCCATAAAAAGGAAATATCAGAATATGTAGGAAAGATGAAAAGATTGGGTTCTCAGCACAAAAAAATCTATTAATCACCCAAGTGTGATCAAAGCCCAGAGGCTGAGACCCACCTAGTTAATAGTCTCAGCTACTAGATGGAAAACCTGAAGTTTCAGGGACTTCCCTGGTGGTTCAATGGTTAAGAGTCTGAACTTCCACTGCAGGGAGTGTGGGTTCAATCCCTGGTTGGGGAACTAAAATCCCAGCAGGCCCCACAGCATGGCCTGAGAGAGTGGGAGAAGAGTTTCACCTCTGAGCCCTTTTTCATCTGTGTTTCCTCCCAGCTCAAGGACCCTCAGTGCTTTCAAGAACAAAGGACTCCAGGGCAGGACTGTAATAGTGAAGAAAAGATTGGATTCCATGTTAGATCTGGTTTTTTTTATTTTAACCTTTGTGTTCTACTGATCTTGCTACAAGTTAATCAGGAAAGGGATGTCTATAGCTCAAAGTATACATAATGGCCCCTCAAGTCTTAATGTTAAACTAAAATACCTTTGTTTAGCTCACAGGAAACATCCTGACCCAGACCATCTATGAATGGCTTTAGGACGAAAGATATTAACACATCACCTCTCAGAGGAAACCAGGAGATATTTGCAATAACTTAGGACATTTGGGGGTTTGCCAGGTGGCTCAGTGATAAAGAAACCACCCACCAATGCAGAAGATGTGGGTTTGATCCCTGGGTGGGGAAGACCCTGTGGAGAAGGAAATGGCAACCCTCACCAGTATTCTTGCCTGGGAAATCACATGGACAGAGGAGCCTGGCGGGCTACAGTCCACGGGGTCACAAGAGAGTCAGACATGACTTAGCAACTCAACAACAACAAACGGCCTTTCTACTTTACCTCCTCACTTCCCTCCTTTTTATTCTATAAAAGAAGCTAGTGTTCAAACCTTGGTAAGATGGTTTTCTAGGACATTAATCTGCAGTCTACTCAGACTTCTGACTTTCCAAATAGAGTGACTAACCCTTGCCCAAACAACCCGTCTCCCAATAATAAACTGGGGCCTGGGGCAAGGAGAAGGAGGTCTAACTAGGTAGTGGGACCACCTGCTTCAAGACCATGTACCACTTCCCTAAAGGCTAGAGATAAGACCCCACAGGCTTCAGGGACCCCATCCCCAGGGTTGTCCTCAAAGGAGGAAGCAGAAATACTAGCAATTAAGGAAATGCTCAGTCGCTCAGTCGTGTCAGACTCTTTGCCACCCCGTGGACTGTAGCCTCAGAGGCTCCCCAGTCCATGGGATTCTCCAGGCAAGAACACTGAAGTGGGTTGCCATTTCCTACTCCAAATTAAGAAAAGGGGCCGGTCAAATACATTCTTCTGTCGTGGCTGTGTGTCCCAGGCAAAAGCAAAACGTGTTCAAGAATACTGTTCCCTCGTTAAATACAAAATAACTGTTTTTCACCCACATGAAATTTGCCACAACCAAATACCAGAATATACAGTAACAGGTGTACCAGGAGAGAGGGAGAGATGGTCATAGACACAGGGACAAAGGGGCCCAGTGAAGTTGGAACTCAGCTGTCACCTAAGGAATATGAGGAAGGGTGGGGACATTACTGGAAGGTGACAACAGTGCAGGGCACTAATTAGATAAAGGAAGCTGTTCATAAGCTGCTTGTTTGGAGGGTAAACGAGTGCAACTTTAGTTCAGAACCGCGAACCTCGGAGTTGTAACTGGGGAAGCCGGCTAAGGATGGAGTGTGGGGATCCAGTCCTTCTCCAGCTGGGCGGTGACTCTCCCAGGACAGCGTCCCAGCCTCCCGCTCCCGGGCACTGGAGGCTAGCGGGCCCCGAGTGGAAAGAGATGAGCCCCAGTCACCAGGTCCCTGGCACCCTCCCCACCTCCGTGAGGTTCCCGCCCGCCGCTTGCGCCCAGGCGCAGGCAGAAATCGCCCCGCCGGCGTGGGAGGGCTCCAGCAAAAGCAAGAAGCCAGGCAGTAGGAACGCCAGCGGAAGGCGCTCCCTCGTCCCGACCCTTGGTCCGGGGAAAAGCGCCTGCAGCGTTAAGTTCGGCAGCAAATCTCAACTCAGGCAGGGCGCTCACCAGAATACCAGGCGTGAGCAGAGGTTCGCGTCCTGCAGAGGGTTGGGCTTCCCCTCCGGGAACACAGGCAACATCTTGCTGGCCGAGCGTGCNCGCGCCGCTGCTTAGAAACGCCCCCTTCAGCTGTGGATAAGACCTAGAGAAAGCTGGTAAAAGGAGATAGCAGCCCGACCTCTGGGCAAGCTGCCCTCATCAGTACCAAAAAAGGGCACTGTGGGAGAACTGTGGCGGAGCGGCACCTTTCCCAGCCTATGTGCGCCTCCCCACGCCCTTTTCCTCTGCCTGTCTCTTGTAGAAAAGCTTTACTCTCCCAGGCCTCCCCTGAGTCACAAAAGGCCAACTCAGGATTAATGATTAAAAGAATGTGAACATATTATCAAAAAATATTTAAACAGTAGATCAGTCATATAACGGTCTATAGTTCCTCCCTTAAGAACCTAGTAACAGTGTCTGATGTATATCTTGAGTTGTTTTGCTAAAAACCCCACCATAATGCAGTTAACTGCAAAAACCCTGACCAGCAGGAGCCTAAGGATTGATGATGTAAACCCTGTGACACTAGCTTTGTTACCAACCAATTAAAGAATAGAGCAGTAGCTAATCACACACCCTGGACTCTCTCCTTCACTGTGCTTTTAAAGAGCCTCCCCTGCAATCCATCAGTGTTCAGATCTTTTGAGCATGAGCTGCCTGTACTCCTTGCTTTGGCCCTTACAGTGAATCTTTGTCTGCTCTGAACTCCTATGTTTTGGTTTGTTTGGCCTCACTTTGCCTCCAACTTAGTGATGAGTTACACACAATTTGTGGCCAAGCATTTGACCTCAAACAACAGCAGGGTTTAACACAGTTTGTTTGTTGACCTACAAACACCTAAGGAAAGGTAACAGGTTAGAAAAGCTCAAATGATTTTGGAAGATGAATCCATGCAGTTATTAGGAAAGGCTTTTGGCATCGCACATATGTTGTGTGGGGGATCTCTGTGAGTTTTTGCTGCCCTCTTGGATTAGGAAAGGAGAACATGGGGGGAGAGAGGCTGCCTTATGATTTCTTTCATCATGAGCTCAGGGCCTGGCAGAATAAGAGTGACAGACGGTAAAGCACCTGCCCACAGTGTAGGAGACCCGGGTTTGATCCCTGGGTTGGGAAGATCCCCTGGAGAAGGAAATGGCAACCCACTCCAGTACTCTTACCTAGAAAATTCCATGGATGGAGGAGCCTGGTGGGCTACAGTCTACCGGGTCGCAAAGAGTCGGACACGACTGAGCAACTTTACTTCACTTCATGTTATAGAGCACAGGACATATGCTTTTCTGGGGGCCTTACCTCATTTTTGACTCTAACAATGCCCTATTCAAGAAAGTAGTATCATCACTACTTTACAGATAAGAAAAATGAGGCTCAAGGACAGCACTTGTCCAAGGTCTTCAAATAAGTGAATGATGAATCCTAATTTAGACTCAAGTGAGATTCCAGCATGGTCTGTCTCACTGGTGGATGGACAGTGTGTGTGAAAAGTGTCTAGAATATGCTGTTCAAATGAGTGACTTCAGAACTGAAAGAATAAGATCTTGGGCTCTCACTCAAATCTTTAGTTGTTGTGTGGCTGTCTTACTAGCTCAGCAGCTTCCCTTCCCTTTCACCCTAAATGAAAAAAGATCAAAGTTTGTAGTGCTTATAATAAGATCACTTTATTATTCTTTGATAATTGCCCATCTTCCTTGGCTAACACATTGTTATTAATAATGGCTCTTAGCTTCAGTCATTCAAAAATGAATAAGCTCTACAGAACTGATGTGCAGGAGTTAATAATACAGTACTGCATGCTTTTAATTTTCTAAGAGAGTACATCCTAACTGTTCTTAACCTAAAAAAGAAAAAATGGGAAAATGGATAAAGTGTGAAGTATGCTTACATTTCACAATGCATACATGTATCTAGTCATCAAACTACAACTTAACTATATACAATTTTTGACTCTCAATTGTACCTCAGTAAAGCTGGAAGGAAAATGGTTTTTGAGGAAGGCCTTAATGTGTTCAAATACTTTTTAAGTCAAATGTATAAGAATGACAAAATGTTGATAATTTTAAATTAATGCATGATAGGGGTTAACTATACTATTTTCTTGATATTTCATGCATGTTTGAAATTTTCTGTTACAAAAAGGAAGACAATGAGAGCTGAAATTTGTAATTTTTCAATTACCTGCTTTCTGATGCTAGTTCTTTCTCAGATAACACAATCTACAACCTTTATAGTCAGTCCTCACATCTGATTTACAGTTCTCTTTGATGGTCTCTTTGATATTGCCTACATTTTCCAGCCCTAGTTCTACTTCAAAGATAAACAAATTTCTTGCTGAAGATGGAAGTTTAGTGACTTCCCTTGTCAGACTGCCCCAGACTGTTGTCTCCAGTCCCCACTACTATCTCAGGATCCTAATTAGCCATCTCCAAACTGCTAAATACACTCAGTCCATTCTCTTGTCTTTTTTTAAATTAAGATCTTTTGAAACTTAGCATTTTTTCTGAACATTAACTAATATGCTTTTTAGTAGAGATATTGAGAACCAGTGTTGAATTATACAAAAAAGACTATATGAAGCCAGGGACCAGAGATCTTGATGTTTTGCTTGTTATCTAAATTTCTCAGGTCTAAAATGAGAAACTCATATTTCTCCTACTTCCTACAGGGTTATTGTAAGCCTCAGAAATTGTGAATACACTTTGTAAAAAACGTTAGGTTTTAAGGCAATATACAAGAAAAATGTGTTTGTTTTTTTTTTATTTTTCATTGAACAAATGAAGGCCTTCTAGGTACATGACCACTAGGCCAGGCACAAGCTTATAAACATGGGGACGATGTCATAAGGCACTTGTTTACTGATGTTAATGGACCAACTCAATGGTTATGAGCTGGAGCAAGCTCTCAGTTCAGTTCGGTTCAGTTCAGTCGCTCAGTCATGTCTGACACTTTGCGACCCCATGAATCGCAGCACGTCAGGCCTCCCTGTTGATCACCAACTCCCGGAG
>SJYQ01002912.1:24491-98555 GCA_006410935.1 Redunca redunca | reverse complement strand
CCCCCAGTCCCTCCCAGCATCAGAGTCTTTTCCAATGAGTCAACTCTTTGCATGAGGTGGCCAAAGTACTGGACTTTCAGCTTTAGCATCATTCCTTCCAAAGAAATCCCAGGGCCGATCTCCTTCAGAATGGACTGGTTAGATCTCTTTGCAGTCCAAGGGAGTCTCAAGAGTCTTCTCCAACACCACAGTTCAAAAGCCTCAATCCTTCGGTGCTCAGCCTTCTTCACAGTCCAACTCTCACATCCATACATGACTACTGGAAAAACCATAGCCTTGACTAGACGGATCTTAGTCGGCAAGGTAATGTCTCTGCTTTTGAATATACTATCTAGGTTGGTCATAACTTTTCTTCCAAGGAGTAAGCGTCTTTTAATTTCATGGCTGCAGTCACCATCTGCAGTGATTTTGGAGCCCCAGAAAATAAAGTCAGACACTGTTTCCACTGTTTCCCCATCTATTTCCCATGAAGTGATGGGACCGGATGCCATGATCTTTGTTTTCTGAATGTTGAGCTTTAAGCCAACTTTTTCACTCTTCTCTTTCACTTTCACCAAGAGGCTTTTTAGTTCTTCTTCACTTTCTGCTCTGGGAGATGGTAAAAGACAGGGAAGCCTGGTGTGATGCAGTCCATGGAGTCGCAAAGAGTCGGACATGACTGAGCGACTGAACAACAACTGATCTTAAATGGTTCAGTACTATAACTAAAAAGACAATAGCAAGTGGAAAGGATATAAAGAAACTGGAATCCTCATACATCACTGGTAGGAATGTAAAATAGTACAGCCACAAAGTTACCGTATAACCTAGGAATACTACTCCTAGTTTTCTACCCAAGGTAAATGAAAACATATGTCTATACAAAAACCTTGATACAAAGTCATAGTAGCATTATTCAAAAAGTGTCCAAAAGTATACAAGGGGTGTGCAGAACCATGTGTACATCAACTGATGAGTGGATAAATAAAATGTGATATTACATGCAATGGAATATTATTTGGCAAGATAGACATCCTGATGTATGCTACAACAGGGATGAACACTGAAAACATGCTGAGTTAGTGAAGGCAAACACTGAGTCTAGTGAGGATGATGAGACAACTTCTAAGGAGAGATTCAATGTTGTTGGACTTGATAATTCCTTCTCAAACAAACTTCAGGGACACGTGATACAAATTTGTATCTGTGCAATCTATAAATTATTAAATGGTCTAAAGGATCCTGTCAAAAAGTCAGAAAAGCATGTTAAATCTAAAGTCGGTTTACAGTCGTGTCCAACTCTTTGCAACTACATGGACGGTAGCCCACCAGGCTCTTCTGTCCGTGGGATTTTCCAGGCAAGAATACTGGAGTGGGTTGCCATTTCCTTCTCCAGGAGATCTTCCCAACCCAGGGACTGAACCCTTGTCTCCTAAGTCTCCTGCATTGGCAAGCAGACTCTTTACCACCAAGCCACCTAGAAAGCCCAGGTATAAGAGTGGTACTATTAATAAAATGTTTCCTCAAGCATTTTTCTACCAAGGCACATAGGAGAGATGACATTCAGAATTTGAATATACTCCAGTGAATAACCACAGTTCTGAATATGGTAACAATTCCTTTGTTACTGCAACTTCTGTCAATCTATTCACCTCTGTAAGCTCAGGAGTCAGCCCTCAAATCAAATATAGCCAATCATAATACACCATGTTCTTGTCCAGAGAGTTTGGCACAGAAATAACCTCGTGGCCTACACCAGACTAACTTGCTTTCCTCCTCGAGAATCTTTGTTTCTTTTCCTGAAGTTAGAAAGGGAAAGGCCTCTCTTTCATTTCTAATGAGGGAGTTATAAGGATATGACCAAACGATGCTGGTAGCCATGTGCCCCATTTATGTGGAGATGCCTGAAAGAATAAATCAGGTATTCAAGGGAAAGCCATACAATCATGGCTATTTATTAAACACCTACTGTGTGCCAACAACTGTTCTAGGAGCTAGGGATATATAAGTGAACCACACCTGTGGTGTAGCGGAGAGTTTTGGTAGCATCAAGTCTCTGGGGCTCCTGAGACTAAGGGGATCCCTTGTTGGCTGTGTGACCTAGAGCACAAGAGCTGGAGTGGAAACTGTCACTTTCCAGCTTGTGTCCTCTGACATTCATTCAAAATTTAGGCTGCTGTCTATGGGGTCACACAGAGTCAGACACGACTGAAGTGACTTAGCAGTAGCAGCAGCAGCACTGCTTATCTGCAGCTCTCTGCTGAAGGGCCTTTTTCTGACTGTGGGAGCACACTGCAGACATAAGCAAGACAAGCCAAAACCCCTGGATTCAGCCCTCAAACAATGATGGATGGGGAGAGGGTAGATAAACGCCCCAGTGCCTTTGCCTGTCAGTTGGAACGATTCTGTCTCCCAGGGTGACCCTGCAGGAAGGAGACCGGTAACCCAAACAGTAACTTCCTTGTTAACACACTTTTTATTGATTTAATATCATTCTCTGTCTCACCTCTCCACTTCCTACAAATGTTTCCTGGGATCACTTCTAAATTAACTACATTCACTCAAATCCTTGTCTCAGAGTTTATGGGAGGCCTAATTAAGACACCTAACAGAAATGTCCTACTAAGAGCTAAAGAATATGGTCCTTTGCTTGCACTCATAAAAATCCTGACTATAATAATTTATATTTTAAAAATATATAAAATCGATACAACATATGATAATATAATTTATATTTCATAAATTTACTGAATGAGTTTAAGATACAATAAACTCTGCTTTATGGAACACAGGAACACTACTCACAATAGGATGCTGACCACCTGAAGTATGTCTACTCAAAACTGAGATGTGCAATAATGGTAAACACAAAGAGCTTTTGAAGACAGTATACAACATTTCCTTATCTCAGTGACATTTACATTGAATACATGGAAAATAATATAATTTTGCACAAGTTTGTTTAAACACTATTAAGTTTAAATTTTGTATTTTTGCGTGTTTGAATATAGGTACTAAAAAAAATTAAATTTCAGATGTAGTTTAATTTATTTTTCACTACAAAATTCTAAAATATATAATTCTATGTATATATTAAGGTTCTAACAACAAAACGAGGGTACCTACATTAGATAAGAAGCAACTGGGAAGGGTAACTGACTTTGGGTCCCGACTTAGTAGTTCTAGTCAGAAAGTCTCAGGTCAAATTTCATCAAAGGAGCTGTTCTGTAATGATACATTTAACCCCATGTTATGTATCCATACACAGTTCAGAATCCAACAAGGTAGTATAGCTTGCTTGTATCCCACAAGAGATGCCACTCTCTCTAGATTCATACCAAATTCTGGACCAAAAGTTTGCACCCCTCTCACCAACAATGATGTGTGTATATGCACATATCACTTAGCATTTTTCAGCAATCATGAAACTTAGGTCTTCACTTGTCAATCCCAACAGCCAGGGAGGCTATTTCTACCACACCACTGAATGTCCTACAGGACTGTAACCGTTACTCTGCTATCCTGAAACCACTTTTCTTATCTCACATTTAGAATTTCATCCTTCAGCTATCAAGCATGGCCACCCATCTCTGCCTATCAGTCCACTTGGTCAGTTTCCAGAAAACAGCCATCTCTGCTTACAACAGCACTTATTGGTAGATTCATTTGGGTTTTTTAATACATTTTCCTGGTTTGCTTAAAATAAATGAATAGAAAATGGATAAAATTAACATGATGATATTACTGACCATGCAATTCACACAAAATGGACAGAGCATGGAAGTAAAAGAAAGGAGGTTCCTGTTCAGTCTAGTTTGGATGCTCATGGGAAGTAAGTCTGTTGATTATATGTTTAATTTTGAAGGGAAAGAAATAGTTTCATTTTAGTTAATGGAATACCTATAGTACACTTAAATAAGTTATTATTGTTGTTCCTTAGTAAGTCATGTCCAGCTCTTTTGTGACTCCATGAACTTCAAACTGCCAGACTCCTCTGTCCATGGGATTTTTAAGGCAAGGATACTGGAGTGGGTTGCCATTTCATTCTCCAACATTTAATCATATTTCACAATATTTGGAATTCACCAAATGATCTTCAGTAAATGAATGGAGAAATAAATTGGTCCGTCCAGATATGGAATATTATTCAGCACTAAAAAGTAATGAGCTACCAAGTTAGGCCACCACTTGCAAGAAACTTAAACGCTTATCACTAAGGGAAAGAAGCCAGTCTGAGAATGCTACACAGTGTGCAAGTCTCACTACATTATATCGTCACACAGGCAAAACCGTGAAGACAATGAAAAGATCCGTAGTTGCTAGCAGGTGGTGGACAGGATGAGGGATGAGTAGGTGGAGCACAGAGAATTTTTAAGGAGAAAGAAAATACTATGTATGATACCAAAATGATGGAAATGTCATTGTATTTTGTCCAACCTCACAGAATGTACAAGACCAAGGTGAACCCTAAGGTAAACCATGGAGCTTGGTGGACATGACGTGTCAGGGTAGATTCATTAGATGTTGCCGACATATCACTCTGGTGGGGATGCTGGTAACTGGTGGATGTGGAGCATGGGGATATGAGTTAGGGCAAATCTCTGTACATGCCCTTCAAAAAACAAAGAGAAAGGAAGAAAAAGGGAGAAAACATCTATGAAATTCTGGTAACATATTAGTGAATATCATATACCCAAAATGTGGAATGTTATAAAACAGGAAATGGAGAGAGTTGGTTTCTTTTTTTTAAGTTATAGACTGCTGCTGCTAAGTCACATCAGTCGTGTCCGACTCTTTGTGACCCCATGGACTGCAGCCCACCAGGCTTCTCCATCCATAGGATTCTCCAGGCAAAAGTACTGGAGTGGGTTGCCATTGCCTTCTCTGGTTATAGATTGAGGGTCTATATTAACAAAATATCCCCCCATTGACCCCTTAGAGAATTTCACAGGTTTATACACCATCTGATAGAAACACAGCTTTCTTCAACACAATCAAGAAAAGCAGAGGGCCAAACTTAACCTTTCTCTTGTAAATTTTTAAGAAGTAATTTATAAAGCACTACCAAACTTATCATCATAATCTCCTTTCCATTCCTTTCAAATAACCATCAGTGGGCCATTTCCCCTTCATCAAAATATTTTTAATGTGACTTCTGTCAAACTAAGTGAAACAGAATTTGAGGTAAGAAATACATTTATAAAATTCATTTGCACTGCTTGCTATTAACATTTAATGTGTTTTGCACATGCATAGGTGCATTATTTAACATTCATAGCTTTAAAAGCTGAAGTACTCTTTCTGAAAATAAAGAACATTAGAACTCTTTTTTGTTTTCTAAGAAGAGATGTCCCTTCATTCCCTTTAGACAATCTACTTGCAACTGCACTCTCAGGGAAACTGTGGGTATAAAAGTGGCAAATTGCATCTAAATGAAATGTATATTTCCTGTGCTCACAGAGCGTACAACCTGTACTGTGTCTGCAGTTCCCATCCTTAAAGACACTTTTGCATAAAGGATTTCATTATAATGTAGACAACAGAAATAGTGTCTGTTATGTTTCGATGTTAAAAAATAATGTTGACTTGTCTTTAATGGACTTTTTCTAAAATGTGTTACTGATGCACCCCCATTCTTAGAGTATGTGGANTTATTGTTAATATATATTATGACAATCGTTATTGATTATTTGGTATTATTACCATCATATAGTATTGTACATATAGTATTGTATCATTTGGAACAATACTCTCAGGGCCCCATGAAACAGAGGTATAATAATTTATGGATTTACTTATATACATTTAATAGAAACCATTTATCTTTTAAAACTTTCATGTCTTGTTTTTACATATTTTTCTTCTCTTTGCTCTTCTGACAATATTTTACTTTGTACTAGTTTTAACACACCTTGTAAAGTTAAGATTTAGTAGGCTTTAAGTAAAGATCTGAGGGTCTCTGTTAGGAATAAAAGTAATGAGTTTGGACCCATGATTTTGGCAACCTGGATGCCTATTATTCTCAGTTCTCCTCTTTGAGACTGAAGTTGCCTAAAGAATGAGAGCTGGAGACATGAATGTTTTCAAAAGGTACTTTGGTTTGCTAATGGCTTTATCAGTGTTCCTAACTGGTGAGTAAAATTTTCCTTTTTCTTAAACATGAAATATTTGAAGAATGCAAAAAAAAATCCATGAATTTTATTTTTTAAATGTATATCTATTCCAAACAGATTATAAAATGTTGACATTTTCCTATACTTAAGAATTTTAATTATGGGTAAAGACATATATAAACAAACCAAAAGAGTGAGAGAGGGAGGGGAACACTAAAGACTCAGTCCTGAGGCCCCCACCATTGGCAGGTAGAGAACGTATCCCGGGAGACTGAGGTGGGAGAGCTGTGCAGTCACAGAAGTGAAGACAGTGTTTCTAAAAGGAAGACCTGGAACCTATGCTTCTGAGAGGCTGGTTGATGACAAGCGTAACAAGTGTTTTTGGCAAAATGGAGGTTTGTGGCAAGTTAATAAAAGTAGTGTTTTAAAGAGAGAGATAAGCCTTATAAACCAAGTTGAGCAGAGAACAGTGTGTGAAGATGTGGAGACAGTGATTGTACATAATTCCTATGAGAAATGTTGCTATAGGAAAAGAAGTTACTGCAGGAGCGTACATCTTGAGGAGGTACTCATCCACACTGGGGACTCTTCTACAGTCAGCTTTCAATAACACGGGTGAGTTGCTGTTGTCAGTGTCTGCCCATAAACCCCGGTTCCTTCCCTGTCACCCTAGCCTGACTTCCTGCAACTCTGCCTGAGGGCTTTGTCTGCCGCCAGAGCCAGCTCTGCTAAAGCACAAGGCAGCCAGGAGTGCTGGGGAATTTAACATCTTCCTCTGCTCTCCTCCCCTGGCAGCCTTCAGTCAACAGACAAACAGGAGCTGGTGTATAAGTTCCCCAACTCCCTCATGCAGGGACGTTAACCTTGAAGCGTGTGCCTCACACTGTCTCCTGAGGTTTCCCAGCAGGACTATATTCCGGTAGTGCATCCTGGGAACCTGCTTGATAATATAACTTTTGCTGCCTTCATTTACTTTCTTATGTTACTTATCTTATCTTATCTTACTTCCCCATTTCTGGGACCACCTCCCAAATAACCTACTGCATTTTTTAAATTCATCGCTTAGAATTTAGTTTCAGGGAACCCAGACTAAGACAACAGAAAATATTTGTGTAGTGACATGAAACCATTATATCAATTATGTACAAGAATTTATGAAACAAGAAACATGAGAAGAAAATATTCCAAAGTGATAGCAATGACTATTTACTTCTGTATTGTGAGATTGTGGGTGATTTAAAACCCAAACAAACTTTGTTTCCTCAAGAGAAAAAAAAAAAGTTCTTTTAAGACGTGCTTTAATTACAGTATACAGATTAATAGAGGTTTTATGAAATTCAGAAGATAGTTTTGACAGAATAAAAACTGTTACTAAATGAAACCACTGCTGATATTAGCAGCAAATAGCAAGTGAAATACCAATATTCACATGAAAGATGTACCAATAATACATTTCAAGGAATTTAGAGTCAGTCTAAAATTATGCTTCAGACCAAATGCTATATCATTTAAGGCAATTGTTTCATAAGATACAACATCTTTTATTCAGTAACAATAGCTGCCTTTTCAGTTCAGTTCAGTTCAGTCGCTCAATCATGTCCAACTCTTTGTGACCCCATGAATTGCAGCACGCCAGGCCTCCCTCTCCATCACCATCTCCTGGAGTTCACTCAAACTCACGTCCATCGAGTCAGTAATGCCATCCAGCCATCTCATCCTCTGTCATCCCCCTTTCCTCCTGCTCCCAATCCCTCCCAGCATCAGAGTCTTTTCCAATGAGTCAGCTCTTTGCATGAGGTGGCCAAAGTACTGGAGTTTCAGCTTTAGCATCATTCCTTCCAAAGAACACCCAGGGCTGATCTCCTTTAGAATGGACTGGTTGGACCTCCTTGCAGTCCAAGGGAGTCTCAAGAGTCTTCTCCAACACCACAGTTCAAAAGCATACTGAATGTATAAATATACCCTTTTGTTATCTCACTAAATACTTGCAATACTACTATAAGGTATGTTTTATTATCATTTTATAGACAATAAAATTTAGAGAAAAGTGAATTCTCCAAAATGGGGAAAGCACAAGGTTTGTACCCAGGTATTGGTCTCAAACCCCATGAACTTTCTGCCACTTTGGGCTGCCTCTCTCTGAACCTTCAGATATTATTTTAGAGTCACCAATAAAAAGTCAAAGAGTAATCATTGTGCCAGTATTTCTGATGTGCTTGATGAAATTTAGACCCAGAAGGCTAGAGGTGCATAGGACACTTTGGTTGCCTCAGAGCAAGTTGAAGTGGGGTTACCAGGGTTAGGATTGGAGCCCTTTACTCTCCAGACCCTGGAACCAGGGCCAGTATGACCACAACAGCAGAAAAGTCAACCTCAGACATGCATTTTTTTTTAATTGCCCCGGCCAAGAAAACACAATTGTAAAGTATATCTTATATTTAAAGGCTAAAAATGGCACTGATTATATAATTACCTATTGTAGATAGGTAGATTTTTGGTCAGAATTAGATTATTTGGTCACACTTTACATGATAACAACTCTTACCTACCTACCAGCAGTATTTCTGAGTATCTGCTAGATGCCAGTTACTCACTGCTGCTGCTGCTAAGTCATTTCAGTCGTGTCCGACTCTGTGCGACCCCATAGATGGCAGCCCACCAGGCTTCCCCGTCCCTGGGATTCTCCAGGCAAGAACTTAATTACAAATAAAATGTAGACTAATCTTTAGGAGACAAGGGAGAAAGAATCCTGTTAATTCTGTTTTCGGTTTTAAAAAAAAAAGAAAGAAAGTTAAGAGTTCTAATTGCCGAATCTGCACTGGTTCACCACACCTGGACCACAGACTTCCTAAAGCAGGTGAGAAGGACTGCTCCCTGGGACTCCAGTGCCCGCTCAACACCCTGCCCACAGGAGGTCTTAGGAAACATGTCTGGTGAATGACGAGGATACCCACACCCTGCCAGAGAGAAGAGGACACTACAACTTCTGAAAACATTTAATGTGACTCAAAAAAGTTTCTCCCTGTCTGTGGACCAACATGGGGAATATTCTTCCTCCACTGCCTGAGATGCACAGACCTAGTGGCCAATACTGGCCAGTGGAGATGACCATAAGTGACTAGCCACTTAGATGACAACCCCAGACTCCCTAGTGTCTGTTATACTGCCAGGAATCCTGTCTTGATAAGAGAGGAAAGATGAAAAACCAAAGCACATTCTTCTCCTGGCACGAAGGACAGTTACTCAGCAGTCAACTTACTATTCACAGAGAGAACTGCTTGAGATAGAAGTAAATGTTATTTTGTTTAACCCTCAAGTAAATATTTTAAAATAAGCTAATAAATGGATATCAGTACAAGAAAGAAAGAGTTTCAGACTTTTTCCTTATATATGAAACCAATCTGAATATATATATCAAGATTTATCTGAAGAAAATAAGTGAATTCAAAAGCATTATTTCTAGAAGGAAGAAATAGTGTGATATAAACATAAAACTGAAAAGCATTCAGCCTTAGAAAGGAAGGAAATTCCAACACATGCTATAGCATGGAAAAAACCTTGAATACCGTGCAATTGTGAACTTATAATCAGAAACATATATTTGATTTTCATGTTGTTCCTGACACATGCGTGGGTATGCTAAGTCGCTTCAGTCGTGTGTAACTCTTATGCCAACCTATGGACCACAGCCCACCAGGCTCCTCTGTCCATGGGATTTTCCAGGCAAGAATATTGGAGTGGGTCGCCATGCTCTTCTCCAGGGGATCTTCCCAACCCAGGAATCGAACCCAGGTCTCCTACATTGTGGGTCTCCTACATTGCAGGTAAATTTTTTTCCACTGAGCCACTGGGGAAACAGCTCAAAGAGTGGAGTAATAAGGAAGCCTTTTGTTTTTATAACAAACCCCTTTCAACCACACCTGACTTCTTGTGAATGAGTCTGCTTGTCAGAGAAACTAAACACCTGATTAAAGGGATGGAACTTTCAGCCCCACCTCCAGCTCCAGGGAGAAGACAGGCATGCCAAAGCCAATGCTTTATTTAACTATGCCTAAGTAATGATCCACTCCAATATTCTCGCCTGGAGAATCCCATGGATGGAGGAGTTTGGTGGGCTACACTCCACGGGTCACAAAGAGTCAGACACGACTGGGCGACTTCACTTTCACTAAGTAATGATCCAGGCTTTCCCTGTGGCTCAACGGTAAAGAATCCGCCAGCAATGCAGGAGACACAGGAGACATGCGTTCGATCCCTTGGCCAGGAAGACCCCCTGGGGGAGGGCATGGCAACCCACTCCAGCAGTCTTGCCTAGAGAATACCATGGACAGAGGAGCTTGTTGGGCTACAGTCCATAGGGTCACAAAGAGTTGGACAAAACTGAAGCAACTAAGCAGGCATGCACTCACATATGCAATAATGATCCATGCTCTTAAAGTATTGCACTCGATATGTCAGCAAATTTGGAAAACTCAGCAGTGGCCACAGGACTGGAAAAGGTCAGTTTTCATTCCAATCCCAAAGAAGGGCAAGGCCAAAGAATGTTCAAACTACCGTACATTTGCACTCTTTTCATATACTAGTAAGGTTATTTATGCTCAAAATCCTTCAGGCTAGGTTTCAGCAGTCTGTGAACCAAGAACTTCCAGATGTTCAAGCTGAGTTTATAACAGGCAGAGGAACCAGAGATAAAATTGCCAACATTTGTTGGATCATGGAGAAAGAAAGGAAATTCTGCTTGCTTCAGAAGTAGAAAAGCATCTACTTCTGCTTCATTGACTACACTAAAGCCTTTGTGTGGATCACAACAAACGGGAAAATTCTTGAAGAGATGGGAGTAACTGACCACTTTACCTGTCTCCTGAAAAACCTGTATGTGAGTCAAGAAGCAAGTTAGACCTGGACACTGAACAACTGATGGGTTCAAAATTGGAAAGGAGCACAACAAGGCTGTATATTGTCACCCTGCTTATTTAACTTCTATGTAGAGTACATCCTATGAAATGTCGGGCTGAATGAATCACAAGCTGGAATCAAGATTGCCACGAGAAATATCAGCAACTTCAGATATGCAGATGACATCACCCTTATGGCAGAAAGCCAAGAGGAAGTCAAGAGCCTCTTAATGAGGGTGAAGGAAAAGAGTGGAAAAGTTGGCTTAAAACTCAACCTTCAAAAAACAAAGATCATGACATCTGATCCCATCACTTCATGTCACATAGAAGGAGAAAAAGTAGAAGCAGTGACAGATTTTATTTTCTCGGGCTACATAATCTCTGCAGATGGTGACAGCAGCCATGAAATTAAAAGACACTTTCTCCTTAGAAAGAAAGCTATGGCAAACCTAGACAGTGTATTAAAAAGCAAAGACATCACTTTGCCAACAAAGGTCTGTATAGTCAAAGCTACGGTTTTTCCAGTAGTCATGTATGTATGTGAGAGTTGGAGCATAAAGAAGACTAAGCACTGATGAAGTGATGCTTTTGAATTGTGAGCTGGAGGAGACTTGAGACTCCTTTGGACAGCAAGGAGATCAAATCAGTCACTCCTACAGGAAATCAACCCTGAATATTAACTGGAAGGACTGATGCTGAAGCTAAAGCTCCAATACTTTGGCCACCTAATGTGAAGAGCTGGAAAAGACCTGATGCTGGGAAAGACTGAAGGTAGCCAAAGAGGTGGCAGAGGATGTGATGGTTGGATGGCATCACTGACTCAATGGACATGAATCTGAGCAACCTCCAGAAGATGGTAGAGGACAGAGGAGCCTAGTGGGGGGCAGTCCATGGGGTCACAAAGAGCTGGACACAACTTAACAACAACAAAGTAATAAAGCCTCCATAAAAAAAAACCCAAAAGGGCAGGATTCAGAGTGCTTCTGGGTTGGTGAACATGTGGACGTGCTGGGAGGGTGACTCACCAAGAGAGGGCTTCTCTTGCTCTATGCATGTCTTCCAACTCATGATTGGCTGGAAGCTGGGAAGAGGAGCAGTCCTGAAGGACTGAGTCCTTAACCCATGAAGTCTGACACTGACTCCAGGTAGACAGTGTCAGAATTGTCTTAAATTGAGGACATAGTTGGTGTCTGGAGAGCTGAAGAATGGGTTAGTGTGAGAGAAAAGCCCACACATTTGGTGTCCAGAAGTTCTGAGTTACCAAAAGTCAAAACCTGTGATTCCAGTTTTATGCAGTACCTAGAGTAGTCAAATTCATAGAAAATGAAAATAGAATGGTGTTTGCCAGGAGATAGGGAGGGGGAGTTGTTTAATGGAGATGGATGGTACTGACCACTGTACAATAATGTGAATGTACTTAAAGTAACAGAACAGTAAAAAATTACTTAAAAGGTACATTTATATTATGTATATTTTACTATGTAGGAGAGGGGGAAATTCCTTTTCCTTCTACCTTTCTAGACTCTCTGGCTGGGGCTGTGGAAATTCAACTTACAAGACAGATGAACAAGAGAAAGAGTTTATCAAGCTGTGCAGCAGGCACACGTACTATGAAGAGTGTCTTTTGCATTTACAAACAGTTATTGTTGTACTCATACTCTTTATGGGGTTCATAAGGCAAGAATACTGAAGTGATTTGCCTTTCCCTTCTCCAGTGGACCACATTTTGTCAGAACTCTCCACCGTGACCTGTCCATCTTGGGTGGCCCTGCACGGCATGGCTCATAGTAAAGGACAGGAAAGCCTGGCATGCAACGGTCCATGGAGTTGCAAAGAGTCAGACATGACTTGGCGACTGAACAACAACTTGTTATACTGGGGCTTCCCTGGTGGCTCAGTGGTAAAGAACTCGCCTGCCAATGCAGGAGACAGAAGTTCTATCTCGGGGTCAGGAAGATTCCCTGAAGGAGGAAATGGCAACCCTCTCTAGTATTCTTGCCAGGGAAACCCCATGGACAGAGGAGCCTGGCAGGCTATTGTCCATGGGGTCACAAAGAGTCAGACATGACTTAGTGACTAAAGAACACACAACACCATTGTTGTACTTGGTTGTTTTTGCAAAAGTGCTTCATCTTCAAGAAAATTCATAGGAAAGCCTTTGACAAGTACAGGTTTCTGGTAAGTTTCAGACCATACTACTGAACTAGGTAAGCAATTAAAATAATAATTTTAAAAAGTCCAGATCCCTTCCTTAGTTTGCTATATAGTTGCAAGAAGATGTTGGTCTTGGGGTAAATCTGGTGAGAACTAACTGTCGAGAGCAAGGTTTAGGGCCTGCCCTCCACAGAGGAGTTGATTTTCAGAATAGAAAGGACTTTCTAGTATTGTGTTACTTTGAGTAGAGATGGCAAGGATGACAAATGACAGAATTACTATGACATCTGCTGGAAAGAACCATGTATGCTGCCCATTAGAAATATAAAACAGGCTAATTTCTTAAGGTTGCTAACTTCTTTCTAGGAAATTACAAGATGTGAACTCAAGTGGAAACAGAGCAAAAAAACAAGATCTTGTTTGGTCATAGCAGTACTCAATAAACATTTGCTGATTACATTTAATGGACAGAAAAGGAGAGGATTAACTACACCATTTGGGTTTGTGCAATTGAAATATTTTCATTATTTAATATTTGCATATGTATATAAAAGTAAAATATTTGAATGAAAATGAAACATTATTCATCAGTAGTTAGATATTGTTAGTGGTTTATGCTCATTGCAGGGTAGGGGTGAAGGCAAGAAGGGAAGATCATCAGCAGAAAGATGGCAGACTGCACAGAAAACCATCACATTGTGGGGTGATTTCATACTGAGATTTCAGTCTGCTATTAGCTGAGAGGGCCTTAAAGATTCCGTGGTAATCTCAGATCCTGATTCCTTGTTCTTTAGAACATACTTAGACCAAGTTTAGGAAAGAAACTCTTTCATTCAGAGGTAGGAACACAATACAATTCAGACAGTACATTATAATGGATATTTAACACTTAGATCACTTGTACAAATAGATTATATTTGCTTTGTTCTTAAGCAGAAGAATATAAAAAACATAAGGGCCTCCATTATTTAACACTAAAAATGTTGACCTATGAAAAGTAAACCTCAATACAGAGACAGGGGTTTCCCATGTTCCTTTTTTCTTTTTTAACAAATTGAAATTTGACATCAAAAATTTTTCTTTTAAATTGGAATGTAGTGAAGTTTTATACATGTTACACAGAGTAAACAGCTTATTTTCAATTTTTGTGTTCATACATTCACTTATTAAATGCAAATTGCATACAAACGATATTTTCTGTAACTGCCAAAGGGAGTCAGCAAAGGTAAAGATTATAGAGCCATTATTGGTGAAATGTAATATGACATTTAAGGGGTGCAAGCCACTGAGCCACTCTGAGGACAGGGAAGGGATAAGAGGACAGATTGGGATACAGTGGTTATATATTAAGACTGTGGTGAATTATCTTCTATGAGAATTAGAATTTTCAACACTGAAAAGGTACTTGATAATATTAAATATTGCTACTGTTAAGTCACTTCAGTCGTGTCTGACTCTGTGCAAGCTCATAGACGGCAGCCCACCAGGCTTTGCCATCCCTGGGATTGTCCAGGCAAGTACACTGGAGTGGGTTGCCATTTCCTTCTACAGTGCAGGAAAGTGAAAAGTGAAAGTGAAGTCGCTCAGTCGTGTCCAACTCTTCCCAACCCCATGGACTGCAGCCTACCAGGCTCCTCCGTCCATGGGATTTTCCAGGCAAGAGTACTGGAGTGGGGTGCCATTGCCTTCGCTGATATATTAAATATTACTACTAATCATTTTTATGTGTGATGTTAGTATTGCAGCTATGTTAAAACATCCTTATGTTTTAGAAATCTGGGGCCACGACTGGCCCACTATCTGTTTTAGTATGGCATGCCAGCTAAAAACAGTTTTTACATTTTTTTTTAATCTTTTTGACCACACCACCCAGCTTGCGAGATAGTTCTGCAGCCAGGGATTGAACCCCAACCACTGCAGTAAAAGCGCCAAGTCCTAACCACTACCACCAGGGAATCCCCAATTTTTATATTTTTAAATAGTTGAAAGAATGCACAGAAGAATACTTTTTTGTCATAGGATAATTAAATGAAATTCAAAATTCAGTGTCTAAAAATAAGATTTCATTGGCGCACAGCCATGCTCACTCATTGACATTTGTCTGTGGCCACGTTTGTGCTTGGCCAGCAGAGCTGAGGGCTTGAGGCCAGCAGAGACTATGAGGCCAGCATAGCCTGGAAATGGACTTCCTGGTCCTTTATAGGAAAACTCCGCCCACCTTCCCTAGGGCTCTGCTGTTCTAAGTGTGGCCTGTGGGCCAATAGTATTGGCTTGCCCTGGGAGGCTGTTAGGAACGTGGAATCTTGTCTCTACCTCAGACCTACTGACTCAGAATCTCCAGATCCCAGGTGAGTTCTGCTCATGCTGCAGTTAGAGAAGCGCTGGTTTAGAGGCCCTGCTCGGGACACCCTGTGTTTCCACCCTCCCCCAGGTGCAGGCAGCCAGAGACGACAAGGGGGTGTGGCCAGCTGGAGCCCCGCCCCCTCCAGGCCGTGCTCTGAGCACCTGGACCCTAGCATCCCTGCTCCCAGCGCCAGTGCAGGCCTCCCCTCTGGGGCCCATCTCCCAGCAGGACAGGTGGTCAAGATGCACCTGTTTATGGGTGGGAAGAGGGTGGCCTGAGCTTGAACTTGAAGGCCCAGGGTGCTCTTGCTTGAGCAGCAGATTCTTCAGGGCACAAGGAGGGTCAGAGCCAGAGATGGGAAGAGCAAGGGGAGGGCTGGGGGCTGGGGCGGCCCCTCCCTCCGCTGTCCTGCCTTCTGGTTCCTAACTCCGGGGTCCAGGAATCCCAGCCTGCCAGGTGGTTACGAAGGTGTACTTGACAGTGTGTTAGCTTGATTCACAACTTTTAAATATTTAAAAATGGGCTCTTTTTATACTCTTGACCTGGGGTCACAGATGTGAGTGGCAGTTCTGTTAAATGCTTTTCAAAAGTATTCAGAGGACCCCCTTCATCAGAATTTGCTGGGTTGTTTGGTAAAAATTCAAATTTCCAGGTCCCACTTGAGTGACACCCTGGATCAGAATCTTAAGGGCTGGAGCCTAGGAATCTGCATTCTACGCCCCCCGCCCAGCCCCCAGTGACTCTGATCTATAGCAGAGCCTCAGGAGCACTCGTACTGGGGGGGGGAGGGGAGTGGGGGGGGGTGCGGCGCAAGGGGAGGCGTGGAGCGGAGCTGATCTGAGTGGCGGGAAGCATCAGGGAGAAGAGAGGGAGGTACCAGGTCAGAGGAAAATGCTGACCACAAGCTCACACCCTTCCTGCTTCTCTCCTGATTCTCCTCACAACCTGGCCTGACCCCACCCCAGACGTTGGCTGCAGGGAGCAGCTACCAGAACGGGGCAAGGGTGTCCTCCTGCCAACCGTGAGGCTCTCCGGGGCTGCCCTGCAGAAGGAAGGACCCAAGTCAGGGGCGTTAGGAGCAAACGGGCTTCAGGCGCGCGGAGGCACCACACGGACCCACCCGGGAGTCAAGCTAAAGCTGCTGAGCAGGTCTTTGAACAGGGAGGCCTCCTGATCTTGCCAGAACACAGGAGCTGGGACAGACTGTGTGGTCCCACCGGGGCTCAGAGGCTGCCCCTGTCAGTTAGGAGTCCTATAACCTTGAGCAAGGTCCTTAAGCTCTGTGGACTTGTTTCCTTATCTGTGAGATGTGTGTCCTAACACATACCCTCTGGGCATGTGTTACAATTAGACATGGTAATTAAGTAAAATATATATCTTTACAGAACAGAATAAAGGGCAGTTGCTGTTTACTGTGAAGTTTGTCACTTTCCACCTCTGTACTTTCTGATGCTTGATATCACAGGCACTTGTCACTGGCTGATAAGACCAATTTCCTCAAACCCCTGGCACGGGAAGTCACAGGCACGTGAAGTCACAATCATGTGCCAGACCCGTCCTTGGTCAGTGACCTAGAGCTCCCTGAGCTTCCCTGTGCAGGAGCGACTCCTGAAATTACTGCTAAGCTGCTCATCATATATAGCTCTCAGGATTTTCCTCCCAGCAAGCCACACTTTGGGAATCCTGGTCATAGGTTTGTGATGAACTAAGGCGGGGCTTGAATGAAACCTCCAGGGATAACTGTGCCATACTAAGAATCACCACCAGGGGGCAGCAGAATCCAGGCGTCCCCGTGAGGAGCGTGGACAGGCCATGGAATGAGCAGCCAGCAAGAGGGGTGGAGGGCCCTCGCCTCACCTTCCTCATTCACCCCACTCTCCACACACAGAAACACACACTTTTGGACCTGCTGAATCACCTGATCTGTTTACTCTGTTTCCTCGTCCAGGCAAAGTCTTTTATATCTTAAACATGGCAAAGGCCAGTGGTTTGTAAAATCACCAGCACTGTGAAATTCCAGTGCTGAAGCCTCATCTCAGTTAAATCGGTGTCTCAGGGAGGGGAGACAGGAGTCAACACTTTTTAAAACCCCACAGGTGATTCCACCCTGCAGTCAAGTGAGAAACACTGATGGAGGCAAAAGATCTCATTTCTTTCCGAACGGCAGCAGCTTTCATTGCTGGAGGCCTCCTCCAAGAAGCCTTCCTGACTAGTCACACTTCTCCCTCAACTGTCCATGAGTTTGTCTATAGTTGGGACCATTACTTTTCATATTCGAATGTCCCTGTGGGTCCCCTGGGGACACTGTTAGCGTGCAGATTTAGACTCAGGAGGTCCAGGGGGCCCGAGGGTCGGCATCACTAGGAAGCTCCCAGGTGCTGCCCCCTGCTGGTGCGAGGCCCCACGTGCAGCGCCTGCAGGAGCGCAGCCTCTGTCCGCACAGGCGTCTTTGCGATTGTTCTTGTGCTGTTCAGGCTCGTTTTCTGCCTTCCCCGCACACGGGGAGAGTGGCTGGTCTCCAGCTCTTTCCTTCCTGCCTCTCATCACACTCCAGTCCCCACCACACTGCCCACGGTGTGAACACAGACCTCCACACATGCGCGCGTGTGCGCGCACACACACACACACACACAGAAAGCTCTCCAGTGACTGTTGAATGAATAAGTGAACAAATGTGCTGAGAATCTCTAGGGTGCTGTTAACATACACAAAGGTCTCAGGAGTGCCTTGAGGAGTCTCAGTGCCCCAGAAGCCCTGGGTGCTAAGCACCATGGTCGGTGCAGTCAGGCTCCACTGTGTGGTCATGGGGCCAAGCTTCTCATTCACAGATTAAAATATTTTATCAGAAACAAACAGGGCTTCCCCGGTGCCTCGGTGGTAGAGTCCACCTGCCAATACAGGAGACATGGGTTCCATCTCTGATCTGAGAAGATTCCGCAGGCCATGGGTAACTAAGCCCCTGCCCCACAAATCCGGAAACCCAAGCTCCTAGAGCCGGTTCTCTGCAACCAGAGAAACCATTGCAGTGAGAAGCCCCAGCGCTGTAACTAGAGAGCAGTAGCCCTGGAGAGCTACTGGAGAAGGCCCTCCAGTAGCAAAAAAGACCCAGCACCACCATAAATAAAATGTAAAAATAATAATAAAAACTAAAAATTAACTTAAAAACCACCAAAACCAAACTCATAGATACAGAAAACAGACTGGTGGTCCCCAGAGGCAGAAGGCTGGGGATGGCTGAAATTGAGGAAGGCGGTCAAAAGGCGCAAACTTGCTGTCAGTAAGGTAAACGAGTCCTGGGCATGTAATGTGCAGCACAGGGCATATAGTTACCCACACTAAACTGTATACTTGAAAGCTGCCAAGCGAGTAGATCTTAAAACTTCTTACCACACACAAAAATTTGTAACTGCATAGTCATGAATATCAACCCAATTAGGGAGTTTGGGATGGACATGCACACACTACTATATTTAAAATGGATAAGTGAGGGACTTCCCTGCTGGTCCAATGGCTAAGACTCCACACTCCCAATGCAGGGGGCTTGGGTTCGATCCCTGGTCAGGGGACTCCTGGATCCCACATGCCTTACCTAAAAGTCTCCATGCCATGACTAATAATAAGATCCCATGAGCCACAATGAAGACCCAGTGCAGCCAAGTAAATAAATAAAAACAAATATTTTGAAAAATGGATAATCAACAAGGACCTACTGTATAACACATGGAACTCTGCTCAGTGTTTTGTGGGAGCCTGGATTGGAGGGAAGTTTGGGGAAGAATGGATACATGTATGACTGAGTCCCTTCACTGTTCACCTGAAACTATCACAACATTTGTTAATCAGCTATACTCCAGTACAAAATAAAAGTGTTTGTTTTTTTTTAAAGAGAGTGGCTTTTAGCATAAACCAAGGCCTTGAGAAGTGTCCTTCCCTCTAGAAACTGGAGTCATCTCCAAGGATGAGGAGGTGACCAGGAACCAGATCTGCCGTCAGATACCAGGTTTAAGGTACAGTCCTCCTCAAGTAGTGGGCAAATGCATAACTGGCAACAGAGGTGGACAGGAGATGGATACAGTAAAAGGCTACCTGAAGACGCTGTGGGATGGTGGCCACCTGAGGAAGGCTGGAAAAGGAAGCGGTTTGTGGGGGACATGATGAGTTTGATTTGGGATGTTTTTATGACCGGGTAGGGTCTCTATGTGTCTTATATTTATATATATCATCTCCATCTTTCTCCTGTTCCCCCTTCTGCTTCAATCTTCCCTTCAAGTTTAAATCTCTCTTGAATAGAAACAATAACTTGATTTCCTTTGATCTGTCCTCAGAAAACAAGCAAAATGCCTTACACATAGAAGATGGTTAATGGACATTTGTTGAGTGGATGGGTGGGTGGATGGATGGATGGATGGATGGATTGGTGGGTGGATGGATGGATGAATGGGAATGAGTGAGTGGATGGATGGATGGATGGGTAGACAGATGGATGGATGAGGATGGATGGATGGATGGATTAATGGGAATGAGTGGGTGGATGGATGGATGAAAGGATAGTCAAATGTTCTTGAGCTGATGTTTTGCCTTTGCTTCTTGAAGTTCCTTAGAGCAAAGTGGGACAGGATAGGAGAGCAGAGGTTGGAAAGAGCTGGGATCTGTGTGGGGACAACAAACAGATGTAAAAGATAAGAAAGAAGAGTTGGCAGAACCTGAAAAGAAGTTGCATTTCAAGAAATAAGGAAAGAGAGTAGAGACGGCTAGGCCGCCTACTTGATGTGCAGATAGCAAATGTTTTATATTTTAAAAGTGTGAAATTAAAGTTCACCTCCAAATGACACAGAATGATATCGCTCCTGGCATCACATTAAATAAGTCATCCCAGCCTGCTTGGCTTTGTCTCTGATAGGCCTGGTGCAGGCATTGTTATTGCTCTAGGGCATCTGGTTTTCAAAGCAGAGACTTTCTGCTAAGCCATCTTGAAGTCCAACTTAACCTGCACAACATCTTGTCTTATAATTAAAATCACGGGATGTTGGATTAGAGGAATCTTCCTTCAAGCAGACCCGAGGTTAGTGAGGGAGTGTGACCTGTCCGGGATAGAATTCCCTCATCCAAAAACTGGAGAAGGAAATGGCACCCACCCCAGTACTCTTGCCTGGAGAATCCCATGGAGGGAGGAGCCTGGTGGGCTGCTAGTCCATGGGGTCGCTAAGAGTCGGACACGACTGAGCGACTTCACTTTCACTTTCACTTTCATCCAAAAACACACAGAACATTTCACTGGATTAATTGGCAACTCACTGGGAGATTTGGGGTCCAAGATTTTCCGTTTCCATCTTTCTTTTCAAGTCAGGTCAATATGCATTAATTCAGCTCTCTTACTGAAAATAATATGAAAAGTATTACTGAGTCCAAAGAATAAAGAAAATAGAGATAAAATGCAAGGAAAGGAAGAAAAGTAATGGGTGAAAAAATAAGCTCATTCATGAATAAACAATTTATTCATGAATAAATAAATTCATTCATCCAACAAATGAACTTACAGAGCTCTTATTTGTACCAGGCATTGGATGAGGTAAGGGCTATGCAACAGAGAAATATAAGCCATTGGTTCTGTCCCCAGGAGTTTTAGGATTTGCTTTATTTTTTATAAATAAAATTCCCATTAGATAGTTTAAATTCAGTTTATATTGGTGTTTTAATTCAATCAAAAACTTCACAAAGAACTAACAACAATTTCCTTGGACCTTTAAGGAGATGTTGAACATTCTGTGAGGGAACAGGCTAAAAGACCACACTGAACCGCTGAATAAAATGTGGGTGTTTCGGCTGGATTGAATCCTAGGGCCCCTGGCCAGTAGGCTTCAGGAAGAGAATTTTTAAAATCTATTTTTCCACTAACAGGCTATAGAAAATAATCCTTGGTACAGTGAACCAATGTTCAATGTTCATTGAACATTCCCATGAACCTCTGTAGGCTTTAAAAGGAATGACCTTTAGCAAAACCTAATTGGTAAGCAGGACCATATATTCTTACAGTTTTGAAACATACTGAGAAAATGATCATGTAATCCATCAATGCCTCAACCTTGGTTCCTTGTTGGTTCAACTCTATTCTTCAAAATTCAATGAAAAAAGGTTCTGAAAGCAAGAGAGGACCTCCCTGGTGGTCTAGTGCTTAAGAATCCGCCTGCCAATGCAGGGGACACTGGTTCAATCCCTGGTCCGGGAAGATCCCACATGCCCCATAGCAACCAAGCCCACCCTACAGCTACTGATCCCCCGTGCTGCAAATACTGAGGCCCTCGAGCCTAGAGCCGTGCTCCAAAACAAGAAAAGCCACAGCAATGAGAAGCCCATGCAGCGCAACTAAGAGAGTAGCTGCCGCTCGCAGCAACTAGAGAAAACTCGCAAGCAGCGGTGAAGACCCAGTGCAGCCAAAGAAGAAAAGCAACAGAAATGCCATAATAGAATGTTACTAAAAAAGTTCAGAGAGATGAGCCTAATGAACACTCATCTAGAAAGGACAGTTATAACCTACATGGGATCTGAGAGCTGTGCCCCAAGTCCCCATCAGTTCAGGATGCTAAGTACTGCAGACTGGGGGCTTATAAAAAACAGGAATGTATTTCTCACAGCCCTAACAGCTGGAAGTCTGAGATCAGGGTGCTAGCATGGTCACGTTCCGGTGAGGACCCTTTTCTGGGTGGCAGAGGGCCAACCCCCCACTGTGTCCCCATGTGACAGAAAAAGAGGGAGAGAGCTCTCTGGTATCCCTTTTATAAAGAAACTAAACGTGAAAGAAAGTGAAGTCCCTCAGTCGTGTCTGACTCCTTGCAACCCCATGGACTGTAGCCTACCAGGCTCCTCCGTCCATGGGATTTTTCAGGCAAGGGTACTGGAGTAGGTAGCCATTTCCTTCTCCAGGGGATCTTCCTGACCCAGGGGTCAAACTCAGGTCTCTTGCATCACAGGCAGACGCTTTACCATCTGAGCCACCAGGGAAGCCCTTATAAAGAAACTAATCACCTCCCAAAGGCCCCATCTCCTAACACCATCACATATGAGGTTAGGATTTTAACATATGACTATGGGGGAGACACTCGGTCAACTGAACCCCCTCATTTCCTCCTGTTCCCACTAAACCCTCAGCTGCATGACGGCAAGGACTTGTTTGCTGCGTTTTGTTGTGCCTCCAGTGCTAAACAATGAATAGTACGTGGAGGGACTCCATTAGTGTCTGTAGCCTGAATGAATGCCAGCCTCTGCAGACCCCCCACAATGGCACGTCCTGAGGGCGCTCAGGAAGAGGAAGCCCAGGACACTGGCCCCAGATAGCTGCCGTGTATGTCAAAGGAATGACTTCAGGGAGCCCAAACTCCTGTATCTTCCCCATACACGCAAAAGCACTAAATTCCTTAACTTGAGATGTCCAGTTTTCTTTAATGAGTAATAATCTTTTGATGTTCAGACAGCCTGGTTTTTGTTGCAAAAATTCCTCTCTCTCCTGGCTCCTCCCTTACCTCTTCTGAGCACTCTCTCAGAGTTATCTGAGAAGCTGTATACTGGGCTTAAGTCCTTTAGGTTTAAGCCGCACTGCATGGCTTGTGGGATCTTAGTTCCCTGGCCGGGGACCAAACCCTGCCACCCTTGGAAGTGAAAGCATGCAGTCCTAACTACTTGACCGCCAGGGAATTCCCATGTCCTCAGTTTTGCCCACCAAATAAAATATAATTCTCAGCTTTTAGGTTGGATATTGTTTTTTTTTAGTCAACAGGGTCAAGTTTTCTGAGAGGCACTAGGGCCCTGACATCATCCCCAGGCCCCCTCCCATCCTTCCCTCCTCACACATACCACCCACTCTGCTATCATCCGCCCTGAACCGCTAAGATGAGGCCAGAATGTAGAAAGGACAGCACTTCCCTTCCCAACCGGCCATCAACCCCATAAACGGCTGGGGAGAGTGGGCAAGGAGCCTGAACAGTGGTGTGGTCTCAGCATCAGCCTTCTTTAAATCATTGGAGAGGAGGGCCAGGTCTTGGTCCAATGTGGCACCAACGCTAAAACCTGTCCTGCCTTGGCCATCCCGGCTGAGGTGTCTCTGTGGGAAACACCTGCCCATAAAGTGCCACCATCTTGGGGCCCTTGGGACAGGTGTGTCTGCAGCTGACAGAGGGAGGGAAGGAGAAGCAGCCAGGTGGACACAGAAGCCGGCAGTGGTGGACCATGACCTTGAGGAGCAATGTGGGCTCTGGATTTCTTGGTGGGAGGAGCTTGTGCGCAGTGACGTCATTGGGAGATGTATGCCTAGGGGTCTTTTCTAGAAGCCATGTTGCATAGAAAGCATAGTTTTTCCTCTGCTGCTGCTGCTAAGTTGCTTCAGTCGTGTCCGACTCTGTGCGACCCCACAGATGGCAGCCCACGAGGCTCCATCATACCTTTGTATTTATTTAGAAGAAAGGCTGATGGAGTCTGAGGTGGAGCGGTGGTGGGTGGTGGTGGGACTTGAACCCTACTGAGTAGAATCTGAGTTCTCCCCTGAGACAAGAGCAAGTAGGAGTTGAGATCATTACAAGCAATGCCAGTGAGCTTGGAGACATTTAGGGCAGGGGTCCCCGGAAAAGTCTAGAGCTTCTGTCTGGATTCCATTTGAATGGGGGCAGAAATGTAAAGATTTAGCATTTGTTCCCATAGACTGATTTAATGTGGAGCATAACTTTTACACACAGAAAAAAAAAACAAAAGTATGGGATATAAAACAGGTTGGAATGTTAAAGGACCACATGCAATTAAGGGAAGAATCAAGATTTGTAAGTAGGAAGAGAAGACCTGCCCATTAAGTTAATAATCAAAGATAATTACAAATATTTTAAGAAGCTAAGGCAGCACAGTTGAGCTGTGGGATGTGTATAGTCAGAGAACAGGGAAATGAAGAGCAAATCCCGACAGGAAAAAATTCAGGAAGGAAATAACTTATTGTTGGCAAGTGATTTCCTCTCCTTATCTCAACCATTTGAGTTAAAGTAAGACCCGTGAAAGAACCACTATTTCCAGGGAAGTCATCTTTAGACGTGTTTTATTACACAGATAACCCGAGTGGTAGCAGGCTATCTTGAAGAGGTGACGGTTTGTAATCTGGTCTGCTTGCAGTGAAGGGAATTTATGCTTACCCTGCACTTTTTACCCAGTTGCTTGTAACATGCAGAAAGTAACCCTCACAGAAAGGGCCCCGCAGTCCAGCCCCTCTTCAGAATTCAGCAGATGGGGAGCTGGGAAGCTTTTTTCTGCTGACAGTGGTCACACATGGCTGGATGATTCGTAAGACCAAGAACCACATCCATATCTCAGAGTCACTAATTACCAAGAGAAGGACGCAGCCCACAACCACTCAGAGGAGAGAAAGTTCTCAGAGAGTGACTCTGTCCAAATAATCAGAGCCATTTTTTAAAAATCATATCCTGATTCATGTTGAGGTTTGACAGAAAACAGAAAAATTCTGGAAAGCAATTATCCTTCAATAAAAAATAAATTAATTTTAAAAAATCACATTCTGATTTCTCAGCTGCCCCTTTCAAATATAAACTGTTCCCTATGACCCAAAGGAAACGCTGAGAGTGGTGCCTGAGACTTTTCATAATGTTAGCATGCGGATGAAAGGACCAGATGGGATCTTAGAATGAAGGCAGTGACCAGGGAGTAGGGCAGGGGTCAAGGAAATGCCCCAAATTTCAAAAGGTTACATTTCAGAAATGGCCATTGATAAGCTTGCTAGCAAACCCCAGATAAATTCTAGAATAGACAAAGAGATGGTTTTAAAGCTCTGAGTAGAGCAAGAAGCTCCCAGTAGGAGCCAGTATGATTCCCTAAGAGCAAGAAACACCGTATTAGACACTTTCTCTTCTGATGAGTTTACTAGGATGCTTTGAAACTTCTGTCATGCTGTGCTGTTGGACAAGGAGGAGAAATGTGTGCCTGATCACATCCACACAGACTCTATGATCCCACCAAGGATGGCAGATGAGGCCCTGTGGTCCCTTCCTTGCTCCCATGCATTTATCTCAACAAAAACCTCCCAAATTCAAAATACGCCTTATAGAGCATGGACTTAATGGATTTTTATCTTCTAGACCAGAGATAGAAATTGTTCAACCCATGTCCTCACAGGGCTTATAACCTAGTGGTGGACAATCAGTACACAAGTAACCACAACCCAAGCCAGAAAAACAAAGTCACAAAAAGAAAAGCATAGAGTTGTGTGGGCATCCATGGAGACAGAGGTGCCATCTTCTTAGAAGATTAAGAAGACTTTACATGGGAGGTGGCCTTGGAGGTGGAGTTTAAGGAGAGAGATGGGGATGAGGAAAAGCGATATTTGCCCCACATGGTGTGAGCACAGACACAGACTAGGGAAGGAAAGACTAAGGACAAAGTCGGTGGAAGCAGGGGGACGAGAAAGGCAAGTCAGGACAGTTGGAACACACCCCTCTTGCTGAGAACCAGCCTCGACGAGTCCTTCAGTTGAGTGTTTGGGTTTGGGAGTCACATGGTCTGGCATGAATCTTGCCATGACTGCCACCTTCACGTGAAACTGAGCAAGTTATGTAATTTCTCCAAGCTTTACGTACCTCACCTGTAGAACAGGCATGGCTATAGCACCCAATGAAGATGAACTTATTTCAAGATCTCTCATCCTCCTAGTTATTCTCCTCTCGAATCAATGAATGTGGTTCATCTACCTATCTTTTAAAATACGGTGCCCAAGTCTAGCCCTGTGCAATTTGACTATGGGATATGTGGGGTGGGGGGTATCACCCTCCCAATTCAGACCCCTATCCTATTAATGGTACTTCAAATTACACTAACCCTTATGACTGCCAGCTTTTCCTGTTGGTTTTTACTAAACATCTAAGAAGCAGTTGTTGTTTTTTTTTAATTCAACCAAATTGTTCTCTATCATTCTGTCCAATGGATTTTTTTCCCCCAAAGATATAAGTAACTTTATTTTTCTTTGTAATGTTTGACTTTCCTCATGAAAGACTGTTTTTCAAACTTTTTATTTTGTGTTGGGGTGTATATAGCTGCACTCCCCAGGGGGTGCTAGTGATAAAGAACTTGCCTGCCAGTGCAAGAGATATAAAGAGATGAAGGTTTCATCCCTGGGTCGGGAAGATCCCCTGGATGAAGGGATAGCAGCCCGCTCCAGTATTCTTGCTTGGAGAATCCCATGGACTGAGGAGCCTGGTGGGCTAGAGTCCAAGGGGTTGCAAAGAGTCGGACACGAATGAAGTGATTTAGCATGCACACACCCTCACATATATAGCTAATTAACAATGTTGTAACTGCTTCCAATGCACAGCAAAGGGATCCAACTATAGATATACATGTATCCATTCTCCCCAAACACTCCTCCCACCCAGGCTAGTGTCCAAAGGATTTTTAAAGCCAGACATTAAGCTGAGGATCTGACAGGTTGAGATCCTGCGTGTATTGGACATCACCGTCCTGGGAGAAGGAATGGAGCATAGGTTGGGGCCTGCTCTGCAGCCAGCTTCCTCTTCCACTGCCCACAAGTCTCTGGGCAGGAACCTCAGAGCATCCATGACCCCTTCATCCCTCGTGCGTCACAAAGTTACTTGGTCTCATCTAAGCACCCTCCTTGGCGGTTCCCACTGCTGCCCTCTTGGTTCAGATTCTCACATGAAATACTGCAGGATCTTTCTGAAATGCAAGTCCCATCAGAAATTCTCTGCTCAGAATGTTTCAATGGCTTTTCAGCTCCTCTAAGACAAAGTCTAAATCCCCTAATGGAGCTGAAAGATCTCTTCGCAAGTCCCCTCTCTCTGCACCTGCGCCCCTTCTGAGCCTCCTCCTGCACGTCCACGTGGCAGCCCTTCCAGTGTGCTTGCTGGTCCCTGATGCACTTGGCTCCTCTTACCTTGAGGACTTTGCTTGTAGGTGCTTCGGGCCCTGCTCTGAATTTTCTGCACAAATCAACTCACTTCCTCCTCACCACCACCCTCTAAACTAGATAAAATTACTTCCATTTTATAGACGGGGGAGTTCATATGTTAAGCATTTTGCCTGGAGTCACGCAGCTAATAAACTGTAGAGCTGGATAAGTCCCCTGACCTGAAATGTCCTTCCTTCCTTTCTCTGGGCCAACTTCTACGCATCTTTCAAGTCAGTTTAAGCGCCGGCTTTGCTAGGAAGTCTGCCTATGCCCTGAACTTAACCCCAGACAGCACTTATCATCCTGGGCTGACCACTTGCTACGTGATCATCTCCTCTAAGCAGTATATCCATAGAGGATAGGCCTGGGTCCTGTCCTCACTTCCCCATATTCTACACCGGGAATCTAATGAAGGGAAAGGAACTTATTACTGAATAAGTGAATTAACCACTTCCAGGGTTCCTTTTGTAGTTGTAATCTGATACTGTAGTCAATAGCCAAATTGTAAACTTTCGGTCATCCATTTTTGCCATAATGTGTACAGAAATGTGGCCGAAGCATACTTGCAAACCAGTTGTCTCCTGAAAATCAGCTCAGCTATCTCAAGTTTATTCAAGAGCATTACTGCTTTGTCAAGTGTTCTGGAATCACCTCAAAATGCACCGCTACAGGAAATTAAAGCTACCAATCCCAGTATGTTCTTTGCCCAGATGCCCTTTGAGTTCACTCACTTGAGGATGTGAGTTAGTCTGCGGTGAGTCAGGGAATCAGAGCAGAGGAGACTCAGGAGTGCCAGCTGGCCCCACATGGGGTCAGATGGGCAATGAGCAAGAGAGGAGCAGTGGACCCGGTGAGAAACACACCTGAACCTTTTCTACACAAAATGCTCACCACGAGAAAGCAAATACTGACAATCAGATAACCATGTTGCTGTTGTGTTCAGTTAATAAGTCACGCCTGACTGTTTGCAACCTCATGGACGCGGCGTGCCAGGCTTCCCTGTCCTTCACTATCTCCTGGAGTTTACTCAAACTCATGTCCATTGAGTTAGTGATGCCACCCAACCATCTCATCCTCTGCACCCGCTTCTCCTCCTGCCCTCAATCTTTCTCAGCATCAGGGTGTTTTCCAATGAGTCAGCTCTTCACATCAGGTGACCAAAGTATTAGTATGAGAAGCCGTAAAGAGGAGTTGGAATAGTGAAGCATTTGCCTTCCTGACCTGCCTACACAAATATCACCAAAGGGTCTCGTATCTGTAGTGTATTCTTTGTATTTTCTTATATTCTGCATTCTCTGTGTTCTGGCATTTAGTGTTCTGCTGTGGCAGGTGAGGGGACAGGGAGCTGCCCTCCCAGGACCAGCAGATTCTTAGAGATAACACACACATGCAGCTTTCAGAGACAAATCAACTAATCCAAAGTCCACATCCCAGTGGCCTCCTTTCTCAAGCTGTTACACTTCAAGCTGATATTCGTCCACCCTTATCAACCTGGGGCTGGGAATGATTCCCACCCTTTATGGTGAGCGGGGGCTTCCCTGGTGGCTCAGGTGGTAAAGAATCTGCCAATGCAGGAGACACTCGTGCAATCCCTGGGTCTAGAAGATCCCTGGAGAGAGAAATGGCAATCCATTCCAGCATTCTTGCCTGGAAAATTCCATGGGCAGAGGAGCCTGGCAGGCTGCAGACCTTGCGGTCACAAGGAGTCAGACACGACTGAGGAACTAAACAACAATGGTGAGTAGCTCTGTGTCTGGCACTGGAGAAGGCACTCGTGTCGTCACCATCTCACAGGCAAGAGAAACGCAAGACAGAACCAGGGACAGAGCCCAGAGTGGATACTGCATCTAACGACATGAAGTGCTTTTCAAATTGAGTCAGGAAGCTTTGGGGCCACAGTGAGGACTGAGTTGCACATGTCCCTATGGTGATCTCCTGAAACTGATTCCACAGAACTGTAGTTGAAGGGGGCCTGTATTTTTCACAATAGCAATACATGCTCCTTGTCCAAAGAGATGCTGTGCTCTGTTCAGTCATGTCCAACTCTTTGCAACCCCAGGGACTATAGCCCGCCAGGCTCCTCTGTCCATGGGGATTCTCCAGACACTAATACTGGAGTGGGTTCCTGTTCCCTTCTCCAGAGGATCTTCCCTACCCAGGAATCGAACCGGGGTCTCCTGCACTGCAGGTGGATTCTTTACCGTCTGAGCCACCAGGGAAGCCCAAGAATACTGGAGTGGGTTGCCATACCCTCCTCCAGGGGATCTTGCCAACCTAGGAATCAAACCAGGGTCTCCCGCATTGCAAGTGAGTTCTCTACCAGCTGAGGTACCAGGTGCTAGATTACATAAAATCATTAAAGGACATAGTCACTATTAGTCTAAATGATTTCCTAAAAGCCCATGGCTATAATGGGGCATCTAAGAGGGTTAGCAACAAGTATAACTTTGAGAAAGAAGCTATGCAACCAGGAAGGAAAAAAAAACATCTGGCAACTTAAAAAGGTTTTCTGTTTTTCTTTCTTATAGGAGGCTTAATCTGGCCCAAGCCTAAGAAGATTTGTCTCCAATTGTCAATGTAGGCTTAAATCACTTATTATATTAAAATGTGACGTAACCATTTTTGTTCCACTTTGTCTTGTGAGTTCTTTTCTCAATTTGGAATTACTGTGACGTTTGAGAGTCTATTGGCATACAAAGCTTTCCCAACATCTCACTGTTGTGTTCTCAAATAACAATAAAGGAAAAGCAACCAGCACCGTCAGCAATGACTCCGTGTGAATGAGGAAACCCAAACTGGGGAGTGTCCATTTCCTTTGTGGGAAAGGAAATGGCAACCCACTCCAGTATTCTCACCTGGAGAATCCCATGGACAAAGGAGCTGGCGGGCTACAGTCCATGGGGTCACAAAGAGTCAGACACGACTGAGCGACTAACACAACATACATTTCCTTTGGAAATATGAACCAGTGTTCCTGATCTGGAATATAGATTTCTGTAGAAACCTGTATCTTTGATAAGGATTTTTATTCAGGGTGAAGAAAGTGGAGCTTTGTTAAATGGACTTTACAAACTCTAATCAAAGCAGTCGATGGACAAAGTTTTCCAAATTACCTCTTATGTGCAGGGTACACAGCAGATGTAAAATACATTATTTTTACTATTGAGAAGCAAAATCAAGAGGATAAAAGTGTGGGAAATTCCCTGGAGGGCCACAGGTTAGGACTCTGTGTTCACTGACAAGGGCGGGGGTTCGATTCCTGTGGAAGAACTAAGATCCCCCAAGCCTCACGGTGTGGCGAAAAAAAAGAAGGTAAAGTTTTAAGGGTGGAAGATTATTTGGACCACCATCAGCCCTATTTCGAAACAAAATTCCTAGCTCCCTGCTTTCTAAGATGCATTTGGGGAAATTGCTGTTGAAATCCTAACAGAAATTTACCTTGGCTCTTTATCCCACTTTGGAGCTAAGATCGAATGCCCAGATTTCACAGTAACTGGGCTTCATTAAGGAATATAGGATGAAGAAGAAGAATAGAAAATACACATGTTTTTAAAGAATGAACCCAATAAAGAACAAAGAAATACACTTACCCACATGAGATATCTTCTACTTGCTGCCCGAGGTGGAAGTGGGCCAAGACATCTGAGGAATGACAAGCACGTCCCCCACAACACTCTCCTTTTACAGCTTTCCCTGCATCTGGGGAAACCTTCCACAGTAGAAGGAACAATTTTGAAATATCCCAAGATAAGTTTAGTAGTTGGGACTGAAGAGAGACCAGCACTGATTCCTCTAATGGGGGCTTAGGAAAGCCCATGTTATTTGGAGGCCTGTGTCCAAGCTTGAACAGTTCCCCTGACTGTCATTAGCATCTCCTGAATTTAACTAAATATCCTCTCTTTATCCCTTGGCATGCACTGTGGACTAATGATGTGAATACTTGACACAAAATCTCAGGAAATATTATATTTTATAACTTCCAGTTAAATCATTCCATTTCCGTTATTGGAGCCAAGGTCCAGTTTTGCCATTTGATTGTGAATTGTCTGTATGTTATAAAACACCAGGAGCAATGTTTAATATAGAAAACCCACCACTTGTGGCTGATTTATGAACATGATTATCAAATAGGCAGAAAGCAAAGGCAGATAGTGATTATTATTACAGTGACATACAAGCAAACAGCCAATAATTGTGACCCTGGATGTATCCTGAGGTATGAAAATGCCTTCCCAGGTGGCGCTGGTGGCAAGGAACCTGCCTCCCAGTGCCAGAGACCTGAGAGACACTTCGATCTCTGAGTCAGGAAGGTGCCCTAGAGAAGGAAATGGCAACCCACTCCAGTATTCTTGCCTGGAGAATCCCATGGACAGAGGAGCCTGCTGGGCTACAGCCCATGGGATCACAAAGAGTCGGACATGACTGAAGCAACTTAGCACAGCACACATAGGTAATTTACAATATTATATTAGTTTCACATGTACAACCTAATGATTCAATATTCTCATAGAATATGCTGAAATGACCTTAAAATTTTTCCGTCTTTACGATACACATGCTTGTAATAGTTTCTAATATGTAAAGCATTGAAAGCTTGTCTACATATATATTTTTAATAAGACTGAGTAACAGGGGCTTCCCTGCTGGTCCAGGAGTTGAGAGTCCACCTTGCAATACAAAGGACACTGGTTCGATGCCTAGGCTGGGAAGATCCCACATGCCACGGGGCAGCTAAGCCACCAATACTGGTTCTGCACCCTGGAGCCCACAAGCCGCAACCAGTGAACCCACAATCCACAGCCGCTGAAGCCCACGCACCCTAGAGTCCGTGCTCCGCAGCAAGAGGAGTCACTGCAAGGAAAGAGAAGCCCTCGCTCTCTGCAACTAGAAAAAGCCCGCGGCAACAGAGGGCCAGCTCAGCCAAAAATAAATGAATAAACTGAGTAACAACAAGGGAAAACTCATGGGCATTTTCTCCCAGTTAATTTTTTTTTTTTAATTTTCACTCTCTGCTATTTTACCACTAAATATGGTGACTGTGAGGTCATGTTCCTTGCAAGTGCATTCATGGAAACGAAAGGGAAGGAAGAGAGGGAGAGGAAAAACGATGAACACATCTTAGCTTGGAAGAGCAGTGTATTAAGACTTCGTGGGAGGCAGAAGTGGTTCAGCGGGTGGAGTTCGGAATACAGCGAGCAGGGTAGGAGTGTGCCCTCTGCCGGCAGCTGCTGAGTGGTGCAGAGAACAGCTCGTTCGGATGGAGCCTCGGGCAGCCTCCTTCAGCGCATTGTGCTGACTTGTCTCCTAGAAAAGTTCCTTCTCTTTTGCAGGCAATGTGATGGCAAGATAGGGTAGAAACAGGAACTGCTGGGCATCTGACAAGAGATTACCGTTTGATTGTGGGAAATAGGAATTCACTGACTTTCCTCCACACTCCTCGACCCCCAACCAAAAGCTGAAAACCTGGAACTATTTATGTCCTGGGGGTGAACGGATTCACAGAACACAGGCAGGATGTGGGTACTAAAGCACTTCAGTCGTGTCCAGCTCTGCGTGACCCTGTGGACTGTGGCCCGCCAGACTCCGCTGTCTGTGGGATTCTTCAGGCAAAACTACTAGAGAGGATTGTCAAAAAGGGATCTTATGAGGGATCTTCCCGACCCAGGGATGGACCCTGCGTCTCTTAAGTCTCCTGCATTGGCGGGCGGGTTCTTTACACACTAGTGCCGCCTGGGGACACAGGACATTCAGTGCTAAAACCTGGACCATCTGAGCAAACCAAAAGTGTTTGTCACCCTGTTCTCAGTGTCCTGGTCTTTCTGGGAATAAAAATAACAATAGATGACATTTATTTAGCACTTTCTTTGTGCTGTATTTATCTTATGTCATAACTCTCACACCAACTTAGGAGGAAGGTATTTCTGAGGTAATAAAATTTAGGAGCCTGGAAGAGTTCAGATTGCCGTCCCCCACCCCACCCCACCCCACTAAAGAAAAGTCTATAAAGACAGCTCTACTCACAGCACCCCGCTGCCATCCCTGTAGTGAGTGTTCCATCACTCACACTGGCTGTTTCTAATGTTTCTGTCTTTGCAAACTTAATGCTCCCCCCCGCTTTTCTTTTCTATGATTAATTACAATGGATTCCCCCCTCCACCCATACCTGCATTTGCCTTTTGAATTTCAGGAAGCCTTCCAAAAGATCAACAACCTTTAAAATATGGTATCTTCTTGTAATTTTGACAATGAGATAGAGAACAAAGTTTGGAAGAATTCTTACAGAGAAATCAGCACTTCTCCATCCCCCTCCCTGCCACCTGCCACAGGGGTGAGAACAGGCTTCTGCCCCCAAACATTTGTAGATGACCCCAGATAGTGTTTCTTTCAGTTTTCTTTCTCATGTTCTAAGCTTTATGTCTGAAAGAAGACTTTAACATGTATTTATATCTGAAAATAAGTCAAAATGCATAAGATTCTGGCAGGCAAATTTAGATATAATAATTACTTATAGACAGAATTGTTTACTTAATTTTCATTTCTGGTTATTAAGTATTTGGAAGAATCTTTTTTTTTGGGGGGAAGAATCTTTGACAACACTCTAATTAGGCCCTGGAATCGAGATATTTTCCAAAAGAGGTAGATATTGATGTCTTTAAGTCTTTCTAAAAATCCAGTTTAAAATTTCTTTGACTGATAAGAAGATAAGTTGTTCACTTTAAATTGCGGGGTTTTAGGGGGTGGTTGGAGGGAGGCTCAAAAGGGAGGGGATATATATGCATAATTATGACAGATTCACATTGTTGTATGGCAGAAACCAATACAACACTGTAAAGCAATTATCCTCCAATTAAAAATAAGTATAATAAAACAATTAATTGCTGGATTTCCTTTTTTCTTTTTTGTCCTCACCCCAAAGCTTGTGGGATTTTAGTTCCCTGACCAGGGATTGAACTTGGGCCCATGGCTGTGAGAGAACCAAGTGCCAACCACTAGATCTCCAGGGAATCCCCTGGGTTTCCCTTTTCAATGTAGAACCAGGCACATATTTTCTGAGAATTCAACTCACAGCTTGATGAAAAATATAATGTATTAAGAAAGGAGGTTATCAGACAACTTTTTTGGTTTCAAGGAGAGCTCTTTCCCCTAAACACATAAAACTGACTTCCAAGTGAAGCTGGATTTGAACTGAGACCAGGGAGCACAGAAGAACTTGCAGAAATCTGACATTCCAAGATTCCCCTCATTTGGGACAAATTCATCTATCGTTACTTCCCTCCCTCCCCCTCTCTTATTCTTTTCATCTTTTTATCTGTTTTTTCTGCTCCTTTCTTGCTTTCATTTCTGAATTTAGGTGCAGAAGGTCGGGTTCATCATACCTTGGTTTATGACATAACATCCCGTTTGCCCTGGTGAAGATGCTCTCTTGTTTAATTGATTCCTTTTACCCCTCGTCTCCATTTCCATGTTCCTGTCTTCCATAAAGAAACCACTGTCCTCTAGTGTATACTATGCCTTCTTTCGTTCTGTATTCTTTTAGAAAGGTACATTTGTTTGGTATGCAGGCTTTAATTGACTCACTAAAATGGTGTATAAAATATCTTGTTCTGTTGCTTTTTGTCTGTTGACATTTTTAAGATTCTTCCATGTTGCTCAGAGCACAGCTAATGACTCTAACCTAAGTCACAGTGTCAAAATATAGACAACTTACTTTCTTTTTTTTTATTTTTTTTAAATGCCTCATTGTCCAGTAGTTTATTTTTGTTTGTTTGTTTGCTTTTTAATTTTTATTTTTACTTTATTTTACTTTACAATACTGTATTGGTTTTGCCATACATTGACATGAATCCACCACGGGTGTACATGAGTTCCCAATCCTGAACCCTTTCAATGGCTCAGAAAAAACAAGCAAAGGTGAATCTGGATGAAGGTGTCTGCGTTTTCTTTGTACTATACTCTCAGCTTCTCTGGTTTAAAATTTTCAAGATAAAATGTTGGGGGAAAAGAAAGAGGAAATCATGAAACATTAACAACGCACGCTGAGAACTGAATGTGAAAAGGCCTGCTCGTCCTCAGGAACAACCATCCGTCTCCCAGGGCAGGAGTGGAGATGGCATCTGGTGACTTTTGAGCCGTGGTGTTGGAGAAGACTCTTGAGAGTCCCTTGGACTGCAGGGAGATCCAACCAGTTCATCCCAAAGGAAATCAGTCCTGAATATTCATTGGAAGGACTGATGCTGAAGCTGAAACCCGAATACTTTGGCCACCTGATTCGAAGAACAGACTCATTGGAAAATATCTTGATGCAGGGAAAGATTGAAGGTGGGAGGAGAAGGGCACGACAGAGGGTGAGATTGTTGGATGGCATCACCAACTCAATGGACATGAGTTTGAGCAGGCTCCAGGAGTTGGTGATGGACAGGGAAGCCTGGCATGCTGCAGTCCATGGGGTTGCAAAGAGTCGGACAGGACTGAGCCACTGAACTGAACTGACCACCAGGGGGCAGCCTCCTGCTTCCCTGAGGTGAGCAGGGTCCTGTGCAGGCTTACTCTCCTGGGAGGCTGGAGCCCTGGCTCTTTGTCCAGTCTCTTCCCGGTCTGTTTCCCTCATACCTAGGGTTCTCTCCAGGGACTGGGCAGAACTTGACCTGCCAGGTTTACATCTCCCTGGTCTTCACAGTGAAGAAATTCGAGTTCAGCGCCCCCACAGTTCTCCAAGCCAGGCTTCAACAGTGAACCATGAACTTCCAGATGTTCAAGCTGGTTTCAGAGAAGGAAGAGGAACCAGAAATCAAATTGCCAACATCGGTGGGATCATCGAAAAAGCAAGAGAGTTCCAGAAAAACATCGATTTATGCTTTATTGACTATGCCCAGCCTTTGATTGTGTGGATCACAACAAACTGTGGAAAATTCTGAAAGAGATGGGAATATCAGACCACCTGACCTGCCTCTTGAGAAATCTGTATGCAGGCCAGGAAGCAACAGTTAGAACTGGACATGGAACAACAGACTGGTTCCAAATCGGGAAAGGAGTACGTCAAGGCTGTATATTGTCACCCTGCTTATTTAACTTATATGCAGAGTACATCATGCAAAATGCTGGGCTGGATGAAGCACAAGCTGGAATCAAGATTGCCGGGAGAAATATCAATAACCTTAGATATGCAGATGATACCACCCTTATGGCATAAAACAAGAAACTAAAGAGCCTGTTGAAGAAAGTAAAAGAAGAGAGTGGAAAAGTTGGCTTAAAACTCAACATTCAGAAAACTAAGATCATGGCTTCTGGTCCCATTATTTCATGGCAAAAATATGGGGAAACAGTGACAATTTATTGGTGGGGGGGGGAGCTCCAAAATCACCACAGATGGTGATTACAGCCATGAAATTAAAAGACTCTTACTCCTTTAGAGAAAAGTTATGACCAACCCAGACAGCATGTTTAAAAGCAGAGACATTACTTTGCCAACAAAGTCTATCTAGTCAAAGCTATGGCTTTTCCAGTAGTCATGTATGGATGTGAGAGTTGGACTATACAGAAAGCTCAGCGCAGAATTATTCATGCTTTGAACTGTGGTGTTGGAGAAGACTCATGAGAGTCCCTTGGACTACAAGGAGATCCAACCAGTCCATCCTAAAGTAGATCAGTCCTGAATATTCATTGGAAGGACAGATGTTGAAGCTGAAACTCCAATACTTTGGCCACCTGATGAGAAGAACTGACTCAGTGGAAAAGACCCTGATGCTGGGAAAGACTGAAGGTAGGAGGAGAAGGGGATGACAGAGGATGAGATGGTTGGATGGCACCACTGACTCAATGGACATGAGTTTGAACAGGCTCCGGAGTTGGTGAGGGAAAGGGAGGCCTGGTGTGTTGCAGTCCATGGGGTCACAAAGAGTCGGACACAACTGAACTAAAATGAACTAAACAGTGCCCCTGGTAATCCAGATATCCCTGTTCTCCTTCTGAAAGGTTGATGTTGCTATTCACAGATCAGAGATGGATTTGGCAGAAAGAGAAAGACGCTTAAGGCTCAAAGTCCCTCATTTGCCCATACCCTGGGGTTCCTGAGCATAGCTGGGAGTTGTAGACTGTTCTAGGTGGGGAAAGAGAGGCAGGTTGCCATCAGCCAGTATCTTTAAGCAAGACATTTAGTAAAAGGGACCCAAACATCCGTAACTCCAGTGTTTTGTTGTGCTTTCTTTTCTCATCCTTAAAAACCATTCACTTTCAGGCCTAATTTTGAATTTCTTCAAGAGAGCCCTCAAAACTGCATAAACCCTGATTCCTCCCTGGGTGGAACTTTATTTTCCTACCTACATTTTAGAATAGGAGTTTGAGTAAACCCAGATTTGGTAATGAACAGGGAGGCCTGGCATGCTGCAGTCCATGGGGTCGCAAAGAGTCGGACACAACTGAGCGACTGAACCGAACATTTTAGAGTAAGTTTACCAACTCTTCACAACATCATAGTATAATAAAATTTTAGTGTTTCTAGGCACCAGTAAGATAAAGGGGACCAGGTACATGGAAAGAATGTAAATCTCGAGACATAAACTTTCACTTTTAGGTCACCTGAAAAGAGTTATTCTTGTGATTATGTTTGGACTTAGGGAAAAATTGATCTCTTAACCCTTTGCCCAGGATTTCACAACCATCAACTATCTTGAGTGAGGAGGTCTGGGTGAAAAATAATGAGATATTGACACTGGGCAGATAAGGGGAGGTAAAGAGGTGTCTACTGTGTTCCCGCATCTCCCTTAGAGAAAGTCATCATCAACAATAACTACTTCTTGTTCAGTGTCATTAAAAATCAGGTAAATCAGATTTATTGCTGTCCCACATTTGTTTTTCTGATGCTATACTAATGTAATCCCAAACCATGGTTGTAGTTTTGATGTAGGAAATTATAAATGTAGTGTTTGCTAAATAGGTTTTCACTTTAGCGCATTTATTTGTAAGTGACTTTCAAAGCAAATATAATGAAGGACTCATTAAAGGAGGTAAATTGAATGCAGGTGTGCTTAAGCAATCAGTGCTGGGATAAATTAACACAGCAACCCAACCCAGGACTGTGGCCGTCAAAAAACGAGGGCTGTTGAATGATTTGTCACTTTCATTCAATAAATAACTTGATGCTGGGTAAGACACACATAGGAAGAATCAGAAAGTTCAGATTTATAGATTTCAACTGAATTTTCCAGAAAGGCATTGTCTTCACCCAGTTCTTCTTACTTTGAAGTTGGTCAAAGTGGTAAAGAATCTGCCTGCCAGTGCAAAAGACATGGGTTCGACCCCTGAGTCGGGAAGATCCCCTGAAAGAGGGCATGGCAACCCACCCCTGTATGCCTGCCTGGAGAATCCCATAGACAGGGGAGCCTGGGGGGCTACAGTCCATGGGGTCGCAAAGGAGGACATGACTGAGTGACTGAGCTCACACACATGCATACATCTGCCTTCTACCTGCAAGGCTGCTTCCAAATTCTTCTTCGTAGATGTGTCAGTTATCTGGGCAATCTGCCTATTTTGCTATATGGGTCTGCAATTAACTTTTTTTTAAAGCACACTCCAGTTCTTTCTCCTCCTTAATTGCCATCAGTTACTAACTTCAGGCAGACTCCCCAGCTCACCCCAATAGCATGGTAGCCAAGAGAGATTACTCCGGAACCTCATATGTAGTGTCTACACCTCCCAGGAACAGCCTGCATTGCTGCCGACTTGCTAGCTCACAGAAAACCTCCCTAGTTTCCCTTTAGAAATGCTTTTCTGAGTTCTTTAGAGAGATTAAAGATTTTTGAAAGGAAATGATTATGCTGGTTCAATAGTTTGTACCATTGGACAGCTTCTTCCAAAATGAATCCTCATCTCCCAATTACTTGTCAAAACCTCATTCTCTCTCCGTAAATCTTTCTGAATTAATACAAATTTCCGTAAATTCTGGACAGGATGTTTGATGATAATTTCATGACCATACTATCATTTGGTGCTGGAACTGCCTTTTCTTGATTATTTTGTAATGATTCAAACTCAACCTAGAGTTTCCAAACATCATTCTATTTTATTTGGAGATGGGTTCGCTTTCAAGGCTGGTCCCATCGTCAAACCACGTCCAGCAATGGACTCTGAGCAAGAGGCTTGGGGACAGAGGGGTGAAGAAGAGGAAACAACACATTCAACCTTGTAAGCCTCTTCTCCGATTCATGATGCCTGGGACAGACGAGAACTTTTAGGAGCAGGGTCTTGTGGTGGCGAGGAACAGGCAGGGCTTTGGAGGCCAACAAAGCTAGGCTGGCCTCATTACTTACTAGCAGATGTGATTTAAGGCAAGTTTATTTATGTTTAGCTTTCAAAGAAAAGTGTGGTAAAATATAACTAACATAAACTTTCCCATTTTAACATTCTTAAGTGTACCATTAAGTACTATCACATTAGGTTACAATCGTCACCACCATCCATCGCCAGAATTTTTTCATCTTCCCAACTGCTACTCTGTGCCCATTAAACCAGAACTCTCCATCATCCAGCCCCTGGCAACCACCTTTCTCCTTTCTCTCTTGAATCTGACTACTCTAGGACCTCATTTAAGTGACACACACGATATTCATCCTTTTGTGACTTGCTTATTTCACCCAGGGTAATGTGCTCAAGGGTCATTCATGTTGCAGCAGGTTTCAGAGCTTCCTTCCTTTTTAAGGCCCAATAAATACTGGATTGTATGTAATAAATAAAACCACATTTCGTTTATCCATCCATCTGTCGATGGACAGTTGGTTGCCATATTTTGGCCACTGTGAATATAGCTGCTATGAACACAAGTGTACCAATATCTGCTGGAGCCCCTGCTTTCAGTTCTTTGGAGTATATTCCCAGAAGCGGAGTTGATGAATCATCTGGTAGTTCCATGTGTGTTTCATTTTTGGAGGAAGTTTTTAGCTTTTTATTTATTACGTATACTATATTATTAGAAAGTGGACATAAGTGTGCTGTTTGAGTTTTCACAAGCTAAGCACTATGTAACTAGGATACAAGGGTTGTCAAGATGATTCATTTACTCATTCAGCAGATATTTATGAAGTGCTTACTTTGTGCAGGGTACTGTGAACAAGACAGACAAAACCTCTCCTGGAGTGAAATTAGTAAGCATGCGTGAAAAGCAAGCACGGGCGCTTGGCTCATAATTGGTACCCCGTAACTGCTGACAGTTTGCTCTCTCCCCTCCCCAACCTACTCCTAGTCACTGCTATCATACAAGCAGCCTCATCTCTACCTTCTTCAAGTGAGATCCCATCTGGCTGGTAGATCAGAGAGGGCACCAGGGTCAGATGAACACAGAGCAACCCAGGCAACGTCTCCTCTGATAAGCGTCGGAGCCGCAGACCGGTAGCATACGAGTTAATGTTATTCTGTTAGAAAAGGAAAAGAAAGAAACAACTAGAGATCTCTGTCGTCACCTCAAATAAAGCGCTGATGTGCCCCAAACTGGGCTTCCCTAGTGGCTCAGCAGTAAAGAATCACAAAGAGTCTGACACAAGTGAGCAACTGAGCGTGCACGCACGGGTCCCAAATACAGGTGCGGTGTTGATCCCGACAGTTGTTAGTTTGGCCACCAGGTGGCGCCATACACAAGTAAGAGGCCATGGCTACCGCGGCACAGGCTCCGCTGCAGGCTTGGATCCCAGGAAGAGCTGGTGGTCCACAGCATGGATCATTAATAGATCCCTTTCGCATTTTAAAATTAAGTTTTCAATATGCAACAACTGGGCAGAGATAAAGAGGCACAGAATGAGGAACCGTAGGAAGTGAGTGAAGGCTAAGAAGGTGGAGGCAGTGCAGTGTAGACTCTGGGATCAAATGGCTTGTTTCCGAGTCCCTGCTCCGACTCCCCCACCTTCCTAGCCCCTGGCCTTGGACATCTTAGTTTTAGATTCTCATTGAAAAAGTGAGAAGATCGGCTCAGGGTAGGTCACTCAGTGAGGGGAAAAATGGAATAATGTGGTGGAGCACCAAGTACAGCATCCAGAACTCACCAGTCACACAGCACTCATCTGGGCCTGCAACATGGTAGAAATTCAAGACTGTATTACCGTTGTTAAGGGGAAAACACTAACGCGACTTTGCATACACAAAGTTATATCGGTTATCTCTAATATTCCTCATTTTGCACAAAGGGGAAACGAGAGCCTAATCCACTGAAAGGGTACATGCACACTTAGTTGCTCTGAAACTGAAGTCTCTCAGTCGTGTCCGACTCTTTGCCACCCGTGGACTATAGCCCACCATAGCTACTCTATCCATGGGATTCTCCAGGCAAGAATACCGGAGTGGGTTGCCATTTCCTTCTCCAGGGGATCTTCCCAACCCAGGGATGCAACCCTGGTCTCCCACATTGCAGGCAGACGCTTTTAACCTCTGCACCACCAGGGAAGCCCTTGAGTTGCTCAGTTGTGTCCAACTCTTTGCGACCTCCTGGACTGTAGCCCGCCAGGTTCCTCTGTCCATGGGATTCTCCAGGCAAGAATACTGGAGTGGGTGGCCATTTCCTTCTCCAGGAGATCTTCTCGACCAAGGGATTAATCCCGCATCTTCTGCAGCTCCTGCCTTGCAGGCAGATTCTTTACTGAGAAGGACAGACAGGATGAAATGGTTGGATGGCGTCACCGACTCCATGCACATGAGTCTGAGCAAACTCCAAGAGATAATGAAGGACAAGGAAGCCTGGTGTGCTGCAGTCCATGGGGTTGCAAAGAGTCACACATGACTGAGCGACTGAATGATAAGAACATGCTCTTGAAAGTACCCCCTCCCCTCCTTCCTCTCTGCCTCCTTCCAACCTCAGCAACACAGCTGGGAAAGTGCTGCCAGGGTGGGGTGTTTTATTTCCCAGGAGCAGACCCCGGTTCCTGAAGACTGGGTTTCACTCCTCTCTCCCCAGCCAATGTGCTACAGATTAATCTCTTTTTAAAAGGAGTAAAGAATTATTGGTGGTGGGGGGTGTCTTGGGTTATCTGTTTAATGATTTGTTTTTCAAAACAAAGAGGAAAGAAAAGAACTAAGGAAGTTCATGAGTAATGCCTGGCACCACACTATTTTTTCTTTTCTTTCCTTCTTTCTATATGTATATAAAAGCAAATACACAATCACCTTCACAGCATGGATCATTAACAGATCCCTTTCCCATTTTAAAATTAAGTTTTCAATGCTTTAGTGTACCATTAACAATGGAACAATTGGGCAGAGATAAAGATTTCTAAGGCAAACTAATGGTTGACATTTTGCTATGTTACTCATTTTTAATTAAAGCTGTGGTTTTGGAAAGACTTTCCTAGTGGTTCAGTGGTTGACTCCACACTTCCACTTCCAGGAGCATGGGTTGATTAAGATCCCACATGCCTGGAGGTGTGGCCAGAAAAAAAAAGTAACAATGTTTATATTTCAAGATGCTTATTCCAGGGTAAATTCAGTTCAGTTGATCAATCGTGTCTGACTTTTTGACACCCGGTGGACTGCAGCATGCCAGGCCTCCCTGTCCATCACCAACTCCCGGAGTTTACTCAAACTCATGTCGATTGAGTCGGTGGTACCATCCAACCATCTCATCCTCTGTCGTACCCTTCTCCTCCCACCTTCAATCTTTCCCAGCATCAGGGTCTTTTCCAGTGAGTCAGTTCTTCACATCAGGTGGCCAAAGTATTGGGATTCCAAGATAAAGTGATGTTCTTGGAATAAATGTTCTTGGAATTTTTTTTACTCAATTAGAAATACTACAGTGCCAAGTTGGATGCTAGACGCTTTCTGGTGTGTCTGGTGGAGCCAGTAGAAAAGGGGTATACAATTACAGTAATTTATATGGAAACGAAAATAAATCTTCCCCTTCCACACTTTGCCATCATCTCCAAGGGTACTCTGGGTTTTGCCCAAGAATCACCTGGAGGTCAGGGCACAGGTGGATAACAAGCCCTCCATTCTCTAGTTTGCCCTGAAGCCCGAGGGTCACCTGGAGCCAGAACCCCAAAGCCCCTTTTGGGGGAGGTGTGTCCCCGCCCCCACCAGATCACCCAGTAAAGCCCCAAACTACTTCCTCTCCTTCCAGTCCAGCACACCCAGAATCGTCTCTCTTACAGAGTTGGTTCAATGACACACCAGTAACAGCCAGTTGTGTGTGTATGTGTGTGTGTCTTAGTATGTGTGTATGTGTGTGTGTATGTGTATGTCTTAGTATGTGTGCACTCAAAATATGTTTTTAAAGGAGATTAACTGAGAACCCTTGAATAAAGGAAAACTGTATTTAATCCTTCCTTCTTTCAAATCACAAATTCCAAATAATGATATTATTGTAAGGGCTTCAAATTCTGGCCAAAACAAATCTCTCGGGGTTTCAAAATCCTCTTTCACTGGTAATGAAATAAGCCTGTTTACAGAAGGCTGTTGTAGTTCTGTGGGCAGAAGGTGGCCGCCTACATGGGTGGAGGCAACAGACAGTCAAGAAACTGTGGGTAGGATGTTTGGACTTGGAAACCGGCTGGAGGAGATGGGGGAGCGTGCAAGTGGTGTCATAATGTTAATAATTACAGGGTTTGGGGAATGCGGATCTGGGCATGCGGCAGTACCCTTACTGACAGGAGGGAGATGGCAGAGAACAAGTTCCACGGGGGAGTTCAAGGGCTCGGATGAGAACCAAAGTGAGGAGCAGAGAACTTCTCAGTGGACCCTGTCAGCAGTGGCATCATGTGCCATGGAGAAGCCAACGCGTGAGGACTGAAAGCGCCTCCTGGACGTAGAGCAGGGAGGTTCCTGGTGATCTCTACAAGCATGAGTTTTATGGCATCATGGAGATGCAGGCAGACCCAGACAGGTTACTGAATGATTATATGCTGGAGTAGAAAGAGTAAGAGGACGAGATTTTTTAAAGATGCTTTTCTTGGAAAAGAAACAAAGGGCAGTAACCAAAGAGGGCTGAGAGTTTAAAGGAATTTTTTTTTAATTATTTTTGTTTGTTTGTTTTGCTTTTTGTTGAGATACAGTTGACATATAACATTGTATTAGTTTCAAAGGCTTCCCTGACGCTCAGTGGGAGAACTGAGAACCCGCCTGCCAACGCAGGAGACGGCAGTTTGATCCCTGATCCAGGAGGATCCCGCATTCCTCGGAGCAACTGAGTCCTTAGGTCACAACTACTGAGCCTGTGCTTTAGAGCTCAGGAAACACAATGACTGAGCCCCGTGCCTAGAGTCTGTGCTTCGCAGCAAGACAAGCCCGCATACCAGAAGTAGAGAGTGGGCCCTGCTCTCCGCAACTACACAAGAGCCCACACAGCAACGAAGACACAGCATAGCCAAATAAATAAATAAAATTCCTTTTTAAAAAATAAAGGAAAAAACACTAATTTCTGGATGCAACATAGTGATGTAATGTGTATATATAAGGAAATCAGTAATGAATACTCATTGGAAGGACTGATGCTGAAGCTGAAACTCCAAAACTTTGGCCACCTGATCCAAAGAACTGACTCATTGAAAATGACCCTGATGCTCAGAAAGATTAAGTGCAAGAGGAAATGGGGATGACAGAGGATGAGATGGTTGGATGGTATCATCAACTCAATGGACATGAGTCTGAGTAAATTCCAGGAGTTGGTGACGGACAAGGAGGCCTGTTGTGCTGCAGTCCATGGGGTCGCAAAGAGTCGGACACGACTGAGTGACTGAACTGAACTGAACTAACATCCATCACCACACAGCTTCAATACTGTTTTCTTGAAATGAGAATTGTCAAGACTAAATCTCTTAGCAACTGTCAAATACGCAATACAGTATTGGTAACTATAGTCACCTTAACCATGTTTATTATATCCGCTGGGCTTATTTATCTTATAACTGCAAGTCCGTAACTTTTGACCACCTTCATACCTTTCACCGACGTCCCACCCCCCAGCTCCTTGCCTCAGGCCACCACCTATCTGTCCTCCGTGTCTGTGAGCTTGATTTTCTGTTTGTTTTTTTAGATTTCATGTGTAAGGGAAATCATATGATATTTGTCTTTCTCTGTCTGACTTCTTTCACCTACCATAATGCCCTCAAGGTCCATGTTTTTGTTTTGAAGATGAGAAAAGCAGTTGCATTTATGTTTAAGTGCTGATGGGAAAGATTCTGTAAAAAGGAAGCGTTTGATGATGCATAAGAGAGATTGGGGAAAACTGCAGAAGCCAAGCTTTGAAAAGGCTCAGAGGAATGAGAGTCCCAGTGGGCATATACGTGGAGCTATCGGCCTTTGTCAGGGAGTCTGGGGTGCACAACTTGGGCTCTTTGGCTGGACAAGGGGAGCTGTCAAAGAATCCACATGCCCCACAGCCTCCCACAAAGTCAGGGTTAAACCAGCTTCACCCAGAGATATTTATTAGGCCCAGTTATCAGCACAGAAGACACAATACTGTTCACGATACCAGGTCTGCAGGCTCGACCCACTGCCAGTTCTCCAGCCTCTCAGGGTTAGGTTGTGTCTGTGTCCATGTTCCTTGTCCCTGACCCAGCAGCCTGGGGCCTGGCCATGTGGTTTGCTTGGGCCAATGAAAGGTGGAGCTGGAGAAGACTCTTGAGAGTCCCTTGGACTGCAAGGAGATCCAAGCAGTCAATCCTAAAGGAAATCAACCCCAAATACTCATTGAAAGGACTGATGCTAAAGCTGAAACTCCAATACTTTGGCCACTGGGTGTGAAGAGCTGACTCATTGGAAAAGACCCTGATGCTGGGAAAGATTGAAGGCAGAAGGAGAAGGGGAAGACAGAGGATGAGATAGCTGGAAGGCATCACCGATTCAATGGATATGAACTTGAGCAAACTCCGGGAGATGGTGAGGGACAGGAGGCCTGGTGTGCTGCAGCCCATGGGGTCGCAGAATAAGACAGGACTTGGCAACTGAACAACAACAGTGAAAGGAAAGTAGAAGTGATGTGTGTCACTTCCAAGTAGAAGCTATAAGATCCTCCCCCTTGGTCCTACCATCATTCTCTGCCCCCTGCCTTGACACCAGCATATCCCACGAGGGGCTGCTCCCTCAGCCTCACGGGATGAAGAAGAGGATAGAGCAGGGCCTCAGCCGACCTTCAGCCAACATGCCAGGGGAATCAGGACACTGTTATTGTAGCTAAGCTGATACACAGGATCTCCAGCCTACTTTTGTGTGTGCGTGCACTAAGTCACTTCAGTCGTGTCCAACTTTGCAACCACATGGACAGTAGCCTGCCAGGCTCCTCCATCCATGGAATTCTCCAGGCAAGAATACTGGAGTGGGTTCCCACTCTATAAAGGATTCACTTGGACATCTTTCCCAAAACAACATTTTGCATCCTCTTTCTGATACCAGTTGGTCAGAAATTTCTCTAGGAGAAGCAAATGGCAACCCACTCCAATATTCTTGCCTGAGAAATGCCATGGACAGAGGAGCCTGGGGGGCTTCAGTCCATGGGGTCTCAAAAGAGTCAGATTTGACTCTGTGACTGAACGACAACCATGGTATGTCTTCCACGATTTATGTTATGGGATGGCTTCAAGTCCTCGCTAAAAGGTACCGAGTCTAACTGTTCCATAATATTGTTGCCTACTTTATCTGGATGAGGAATGGATCTGTAACTCTCCTCCTGGGTTTCACTCTCATAACTGTGAGAAACACTTGACCCAAGTGGTAGATATCAAGAAACCCCAAAAAGACTGTCAGCATCTCTAGAGAGTTACTGAGCAGTTTTGCCAAATCCTGCTCTTTTCATTCACACTGGGCTCCAGCCAGTTCGAGATAATGTCAGATTCATTCTGGCAGCTTTCCGAGGCTTTAGCTGAATAAGCAAAGATATGTCAATGGCCATGAGCAATACATCTCGACCTTTGTAACAGACTAAGTTTGTGTTTCCTAAAAAGATGTATTGAAGTCCAAACACCCATTATCGCAGAACATGACCTTATTTGGAAACGAGGTAGTTGTGGGTGTAATTAAGGATAAGATGAGGTCATCTTGGGTTTCCCAGATGGCACAGGGGTAAAGAATCCACCTGCTAATGCAGGAGACGCAGGAGATGTGGGTTAGATCCCTGAGTGGGGAGGATCCCCTGGAGGAGAAAATGGCAACCCATTCTACTATTCTTGCCTGAAAATTCCATGGCCAGAGGAGCCTGGAGTGCTACAGTCCGTGCAATCAGAGTCAGACATGACTGAGCACATGCGCGCACGCATGCACACACACACACAAGGCGGTCATGTTGGAACTGGAGTGGAGAGCTCAACCCAAAATGACTGGTTTCCTCAAAGGGAGGAAAAGTGGGCACATACAAGCACAGAGGGAAGGTGATGCAGAGAGACACAGGAAGAAGGGCCCCTGTGAAGATGGAGGAGGGACCAGAGTGATGCATCTACAAGTCAAGGAGCATGGAGCTGCCAGAAACCAGACGGCGCAAGACAGGGGATTTCCCACCAGGCTTTGGAGGGCTCAGGGGCTCACCGTCACCTGGAGTCCAGACTTCCAGCCTCCAGGGCCAGGGGAAAATAAATTTCCGCTCTTTCTCACCATCCAAATTTTCCATACAATTTTCAAGCGGGCCTAGGAAACTGATGCCACCTTCATTTATCTGCGAAGACTTTGGTCTCTGCCCTCTGTTGTCCTCCTAAACCTTCAGATCAGTAGGAAGCCCACTCAGAGGCATGCACAGAGAGGAGAGAGAGAGAGGATGGGGAGGTCCAAGGGTGAAAATCCTCCAGGAGATGGGTGGACCCACCATAAACCTCAAGGACCCAAGGGGGATGTGGAGGCTCTGGAGGGCTTTCAGGTCCTGAGGCTGGGCCCCCTCCCAGCGGACAACACGGTTGCACATCTGCATGTGTCCCTGTGTCCACCTCAGCCCACCTCCCCAGGCCCACTTTGCAAGAGGACGTGTCATTAACCATACTTAGAATGAGAGCTGAAACAGATAGGCATACAGCTAAGATCACGCTAATTACAGTGAAGTTTTAAAAAGTGAATTGCAGACACCATGACTGGGTAGGCAGAGTTGTGTGTGTGTCTTGGAGCCCTATATCAAGGTCACGGGTGTGGAGCTCTGTACTAATGTTGTAGGATAAAAATCTCTGGAACTGACTGAGCCCCATAGTAACTGTTGCCATGAGCCTCATGATCTAAACCAGCCAGTTCCCTCACCCCATATTAGGTAAGATACCCACCCTAGTATCTACCCTATAGTATTCTAAGTGTTAATTGTTCAGTCGTGTCCCACTCTTTGCGACCCCATGGACTATAGTCCACCAGGCTTCTCTCTCCATGGAATTTTCCAGGCAAGAATACTGGAGTAGGTTGCCATTTCCTTCTCCAGGGGATCTTCCTGACTCAGGGATCGAACCTGGGTCCCCCACATTGCATGCAGATTCTTTACCATCTGAGCTACCAGGGAAGCCCAGAGAATGCCACCATTCAAGTAGGAATTTTATCTGTCTTGAAACTATGAAAATTGATTACTAGCCTGCAAAGGGGTTCTGCTGTCCCTTGGGCTAGCCCCCTGTTCTAACAGCGTCTCCCACTCCAATAAACTTTATTCTCCTCTCCTTTTGCCTCATGTCTGAAAATTCTTTTCCAACCCATGTATGGACCACGATGTGTGTGTGTGTGTGTGTGTGTGTGTGTGTGTGAGGTGGGAGAAGAGATGGGACTAGGGAGCTTCTCTAGACACAGAGCGGGTGTTCCTGGGAACTCAATGGATGTTTGGAGCCATGAGCATGAAGAGCTGGATCAATCAGAGCACATATCGGGCAGTTTGGGGATGACACCGGCATGACCTGCTCTAGGACACGCTAGAGGCTCTAGGATTGGAGTCCTGACTTATTTCTAACCTGATTGTTAAAAAGATTTTCCTAGAGCCATCGTGGCATTGAGGGGCAGGGATTCCATTCCATCCCAGGGCAGGTAATAAGGAAGACTCCCCCTCTGAGTTTTCTGGGGACATAGTGGCCAGTTTCCCCTCCAGGTGCTGCAGGGAGACGCCAGTTCTGACCACATGTTGGAAACCATTTCTTTGACTTGCTTTTCATTGCTTTTGTTACTATGATCTTACTTAAATAGCTTGTTTCAGAAGACCCTGCCCCTCTGCCTGACCATAAACTAAAGCACTCTTAGAGCTCTTGGAGAGAGAATCTGACCAGCCCACCTGTGAAGAGAAGAGATTAACACTCCCCTTCCAAAGGCTGGCCATCCCCTAGGAGATGTTCTACAAGGCTGAAGACCCTTTCATTTCACTTCCCCACGGCCTCTCCATCCCTATTCTGCCTCTTGACTTTAGTTCCTCATTGCTTCTTTCTCTCTGACTCTACAAAAGAACCTGGCACCCAGACCCCACAAGATGGTCATTTTGAGGTGCTAACCTGCCATTTTCTCAGTCAGCCAGCTCAACAAAACAAGTCCCTCCCTTGTCTTAACCCCTGTCTCTCAGATTTATTGACCTGCCTTGAGGCAAACAGAGTGAGCCTGGACTCGTAAGGCTGCCACTCCCAACTCTCCTGCTTTGCAGCTTTCTCTCCTTCCCATGGCTGCTGTTGACTGATTGTACAACAATGTGAATGTACTTCACACAGCTGAACTCTATGCTTCGAAATGGCTTCGATGGTAAATCTTATGTGTTTTACCATCATTAAGAAGATTTTAAAAATCTGTGGAGCTTCTCCCAAAAGCCTGGATTGGGTGATTTACACGTGGCAGAGAAAATACCAAATAGCAGGGAGAAAACAAGTTATAGACCCCCATTCTGTTCACTCAAATCACCTCCGTGTCCCACTTGGTAGTTCCTGGTTCAGAGATTATCCAGTTCAAAGCTAGGACACCCACAAAGCCAGATTCTAAGGTCAGAAAGACCAGCGTTCAACAGCAAGTATATTTCAAAAAGTTATTAAAAGCACTAGCTTTTTTTTTTTTCATCTTTTGCAAAGATGTCTTTTCTCCCCCGCTTCTTTTTCAGATCAGGAAAGTTTGCCAAAACAAAATAATCAGGTAATTAAGAACTGGTGTTGTTAACCAGCCACTTCTGTTTTCATTCATAATAAGAGACCTTCCAATTTCCCTATGGAAAAGAGGTCTTGATCGCAATGATAAACCCTGAACACTGAAAGGATAGGATTCACTGAAGTCCCCTTTGGCCTTTGTCCAAGTTGGCTCTGGGAAATTTGGCAAGGCATGGGACATCACTTGGAAAACTCAGATTAGACAAAAAGCCACAGAAGAGAGCTCCCTGGGGAACTGGATCAAATGGATGAAGAACTTGGCCTACAGGGCACAGGGGTACCTGCCAGGGACATCGCCTGCAGATGCTTCCCAAGCCTAGAATGGAGAGAAGAGACTCCCTACAGACCTCTCTAGGGGCTGTGTTTAACTTTGGGGGCTCATCGCTGTGCATTCATTTACAACTATGCTTTTTAAACAGAGATGTAGCAAATTCTTCACTCACCTACCCAAGCAGAGCGGGCCGGGGTCTAAGAGAAGGCTTGTTGTGTCTCCGTCACCAGTCACTGTTAAGTGAGCCAATGACTGAGAGGTGGGGAGGAGGGTGAGATGAATGAGCGGCCCCGCAGCCAGTCCTCCCCCTGCCTGAGCTCCCACCTCCTCCCTTTCTGTTTCCTCTGCCCTGTACCTGCCCTTGGATTTTCCCTCCCATCCATTCAGGTCTTCCCAGAGTTCTGTCTCAGAGCTGAAATCTTCCTTAAGCCAACCTCTCTATTGTTTAAAAGCTTATCCCTTGATATTTGAGTGGCTTTACTCAGAAGCACAAGGAGGTGAGGGTGACGATAATAAAGGCTGGAGGGTCTGAGATATTGATTAATTTCTTCTCTCAGCTTCTAAACTAGGGTATGAGGCATATAACACACAGGAAAGGCAAATGTCACAGCATTTTCACCAGGTCCCCTACAACTGTGATGGGGAGGAAAATGTACCCTTATGGGTCACGACCTCCATGCGGCAGCCCCTCCCACCACTCTGACTGTGTTAGTCACTCAGTTGTGTCCAACTCTTTGCAACCCAATGGACTGTAGCCCGCCAGGCTCCTCTGTCCATGGAATTCTCCAGGTAAGAATACTGGAGTGGGTAGCCACTCCCTTCTCCAGGGGACCTTCCCAACCAGCGATCAAACCTGGGTCTCTGGCGTTGCAGGCAGATATTTTACCATCTGAGCCACCAGAGAGGTAGCACCCTGCCTCAGAATCATATTTCTGATTTCGGGTATTGAATGGAAAATTATCTTACTAGCTTATTGCATCAGTTCAGTTCAATTCGGTCGCTCAGTCATGTCCGACTCTTTGTGACCCCGTGGACTGCAACATGCCAGGCTTCCCTATCTGTCACCAACTCCTGGAGCTTGCTCAAACTCATGTCTATCGAGTCGGTGATGCCATCCAACCATCTCATCCTCTGTCGTCCCTTTCTCTTCCTGCCTTCAATCTTCCCCAGCACCAGGGTCTTTTCCAGTGAGTCAGTTCTTCACATCAGGTGGCCAAAGTATTGGAGTTTCAGCTTCAGCATCAGTCCTTGCCATCAGGGCTTATTGCATAATCAGTGCTTATTGCATAATAATGACAAAAGAAAAGGAGTGGTGCCAAGATAAGGCTGAAGATCTTTATCTAATGTTTCAAAGGGAAGAAATGAATCATTCTGGAAACTGCCATCATGTAAAATTCCGAAGTGCAGTAGTAAACCAATGGCTTGTGATGATTTTGAAAAAGAAGCAGTGATCATTGAACCGACCTCTCCGGTTCAATAAATAAAGAAATAGAACACCAAAGTAAATGCATATGCTTTTAAAGACTGATGGATCTGAAGAAAACTGTAGGGAGATCTTGTACAAAGATTTCATCAGGCATCTGACAAAGTTTCTTAAGATGTCCTTGATACAGAAATACACAAACACGCACACATGTAGATATTTGATTTGGTTAAGGTGATTATGTTAGGGGAAGAACACTGAATGAAACCAGCCACTCTGGTCAGGTACCACAGTAACCGTTTTCGTGAGTTATTTTATGACAGGAGGTCCTGGTAAGGAACCTGAAACTCATAAGCCACCACCAACAGGAGGAATACAGGAAGAATTCAGGAAACGTCAAAAGGTGATTCCATGTGTCCTAACACCTCCCAGAATCCTTCTCGTTGGTATCCAACTTGGCTGAGCAAAGCACACGCCACCAGGAAGGACCTTAAGTCATAATGACTGGCCAACGACAACCCAGAAACGAATCCCATCACCATAAAACCCAAGACTGTGAGCCACATGGCAAAGCAGTTCTCCTAGGTCCCCTTACCCTACTGTCCTCTGCCTGGGCACCCCTTCCCAATAAAACCTCTTGCTTTGTCAGCACGTGTGTCTCCTTGGACGATTCATTTCTGAGTCTTAGACAAGAGCCCACTCTCAGGCCCTGGAAGGGGTCCCCCTTCCAGTAACAATTAGCTGACTCAGCTGGGAAAGAACCCTCCTGGCCAATCCAGGAGACACAAGAGATGCGGATTCAATCCCTCGGTCAGAAAGAGCCCTGGAGAAGGAAATGGCAACCCGCTCCAATATTCTTGCCTGGGAAATCCCGTGGACAGAGGAGACTGGGGGACTACAGTCCATGGGTTAGAAAACAGTTGGACACATCTGAGCGGCTGAACAACTGAGCATGTGGCACAATGGCACAAATAGCCATTTCATATAAGCGGAATCATGTGCTGTTGGTCTTGCGGTGCCTGGCTTATTCAGCATAATGTCCTCAGGTCCACCCATGTGCTTACGTGGTTTTGCCTAAGAAGGTGTCCCTGTCCTTCATACATGTAAAGATCCTTTCGTTCTCTCCTCAAAAACAAGGTACATTTCCAACAGTCCTCGTCTCTCTCTCGTTTATGTTAGTGTTTATCTAGTTCAGTCACAGTCACTCTGGACTAATCTGTTGCCTAAAGAATGAATCATAAATTTAAATACCATCGAAAATCCTCAGATAAATAGCATGTACAGAGCAACAAAGTAGTAAACATGCCTAGCTGCTGTAGATTTTTTCCTGTTACCCACTCCGTCTTGCCTTTCACCTCAGCCAGGAACTCAGCAGGCTGGGGTTGTACCTGCGGTTGTGACCTAAATCTTCATTCCTGAAGGATCAGAATCCTGCCTTAACTGGATTCATACAGTTGTTCTCTTAAGCTTAACTACTGGACTTCAGGGTATGAAGAGGCATTCCAGGGAGCCCCCTGTTTGACCTAGTCTTACCTGCCACCCCTGCCACCACCCACGTAGTAGCAACTCGACATCCTCTTATAACAGGAATCAATTACTCCAGTCTGTAATTTACCTTCTTCTTTGCATATCGATTTAATGACAAGGGAAGGCTCCAAAACCAGTTCACCTGGAACCACTGATGTGTCTCCTGGTAGACGCGGTCTCCCCTCAGAAATGAAGAAAGCCCACTAAAACTGCAGGTGCTAAAAATGCAGGAATGGGAAGCAAATTTTAGGTATACGAGAGCAGCTATTCTAACTTCTGCCACCTGAATCCTGGACCAGGGTCTGACTGTGGGAGAAATATTAATTTCATTTCTGAACCAAAGCATATACCTTATCCTATAGCACAGAACTCCAACTTATCAAGGTGCTTTCAACCAGGGAAAGGAATCTCCCTGGACACGAAGAGGGGGAATCCACTTGTAATGGTGACTTAGGGACCTTTGGCATCAAAATCATTTATTTGTTCAAATCCACACGAATGTCCCCATTTCAATTCTCAGCATCCTAGTGTTTAATTAAGGCCCTATGGTTTATGCCAGAAAGGTAGAGAGACTGCTAAATCAGTTTCTCTTTAAATTCTTCAGCCCAAATCATCCAGATGTGGGTCTCTATCAGTTCTGTATTTACAAAGGATTAGTGATTTTTCTAGGGCCAGCATCAAAGTTCTTGGGTTCTCTGGTGGCCTTAAACAGTATTTAATGTTCTGGGTTTGTCATTTTCTTTTTTTAATGCTCTTTGGTATAATCATGAGCGGTTATCCAACCTCACAGTCCTTGTACCATCATTCCCAAGGAAACGCTAAATACCACAACTGCCCAGTGTCCCATAGCCTTGTCTTTGAAAGGCAGTTCATCCTAGGCAATCACAGGCCAGAATTCAAACACCTCTTTTGCTGCTCATACCATACCCTACCCTACCCTCGTCCTAGTTTCCACTGGCCATATGGTTGTCACTATACTCCAGCCCCAACAATCTGATGACCAATCTCAGATTCTCAGATTCCCATCTTGAGGATCTGGTGTGTGTGTGTCTGTGTGTGTGTGTGATCCTGTCCTAGTATCACATATTGCAACAGTCAGTGTCTAGTCCAGAGAAATACGACTCTCAAAAGCATTCTTCTGCACCGAGGAAGACTGAGTTTGAGACCCAGGTTTCATGAACACAGCGGGTAGGGGAGCATATATGAAGACCCTCCAAGGAGAGAGGGAAATGCTGGATTTTTATGAATAAGGCACGTGCGTACTTGAGTGTTTTGTTTCAGAAATGAAAGTGTGGTTGTGGTGACTGTGCTTATACTTGAACTAGATGAAGCGGGTCATACTGAAGGGCTTACATGACCTTTGTCTTAAACTGAAGGCCAGGGACTCCCTCATGGTCCAGTGGCTAAGATTTTTGAGCTCCCAATGGACGGGATCCCACACGCTGCAACTAAGACCCAGCACAGTCAGATAAAAAAATAAATACCCGAAGAGCAAGGCTCCTTCGTGTAGATTTCCCCTGCTCTTTCATCTCTTCCAGCTTTTGGTACTTCACCCATGATTATTTTTCTGTGAACATATTCTACCACCCCAATGAGATTTCAAGCTCTAATGACACAACCAGAAATTATTTTCTTTCCTAGATGCGTAACCTTAAAACACAGTGATGCCTGAAGAGAAAGGAAGAGGTGAGTTCATTCACCCTGTTAGTCATCCCTTTGATCTCAGAGAACTAAAATTATCGATTAAAAACATATTAAGTAACAGAAGTCACAAAATAGTAAATGATTAGCAGGAAGAAAGTCTTAAATGTATTACCAAAATCAAACCAGACAAGGTTTTTTGTTTGAAAAGTGAAAGTCTCAATTTTCGTCTGTTTTTGCATTTACTCAGTTTCCAATTAATATTGCACAGTTGGTCTTCATGTACCCAGTTTCTATTTGCTAAACCATTACACAGATAATTTCCGTAACTTAACTCCTGTAATGGCAGAAACAATAAAAATGTTAAATATTAGAGGTAAGGGATCAGTGTCAATTCATTTTAAAATTACGGAGTAATGATTTCATTATCTGGGAGAAGAATGCAGAGTTTAAGTTCCAACCCCTTTACATTTTATTCTCAAAGCAATGTAACTGAGCAGATTTGTGTTTGTAGCTAGAAAGAGGAGCAAATGAAACCAGAAACATCAGGTGATTTGGCCAAGGTTTCCTCTGCCCATGTGAGAGTCTCTGTAATTTACCTGGACTGATTGGAATATTTTGATAGATAGATGCAACTGTCAAATGTGTGTCTGAGGCCTCTAATAGAATAATATATAGTCCCATATGAGATAGATGATGGTAACAGTGTAACTCTAGATTTGGGAAGAAGCAACAAGAGGGAATATTTTCCTGGACCAAGAGGCTAGTAAGACAGGTGGTCCAGAGAATTTTGGATACTGTTTTATGGCCTAGTCCAGTAACAGCACATTGAGTGGCCTGTCAGCAAAATCTTTGCCAAACCTGAGAATGGACATTCTCAGCACCATGGGATTAAATGGTCATGAAATGCCCCCCTCAAAATCATGGTCAAATTTATGAGCAAAAGGGGGCTCTGCCAACTGAAGACTGACACTTGCCATCTACGTCTACAAAGATTAAATCATGGCCGCTGCAACTGCTGACTTTCAACGCCCCTGAAAGGAGTTCAGGGTGAAAATCAGGAATGAGGCACTCTGTGCTCTGGGAAAAACTGGCATAACAGGCCTTCAGATAGTTAGATCTTTTCAGGAGAAGATTTTATGAATCCCAATTCTTGCATCTTCTCAAACCTAGAGAAACACTGATGTCATTAACAGTGAAATCTGCTTTGGCTATTAAGGAAAAGTTTACAATTAAAAGTCAAAATAGAGTAGTTATGGTTCAGATATCCTGGGAAATAACTAGGTGATGCTGTGGGTGTACTTTCAGATTAGACCTTGTATTGCTAAACACTTGAGTTTTCTGAGTCGTGTCAGGCTTGGATGCCACCATTCTCAAAACAATATCTGCTGGAAGCTAGTAACTGCAACCTTACTTTTTATAAAACTAGGCAACTGGCTACCTGGCTACAAGTCTCCCTGAAGTACCAGGTCCAGACTGGGTTTCAGGCCTATTCTAAAAAGAAATGAGATTTATTTTGTCTACTAAATTCCAGTTATCACTCCTCCAACTACTTCTAATTGGGTTGGTTACCCCAAAATGGCAGACCAAGGGATTGAGATTTTAATCATACAAGACTCAGATCTAGAACTTGGAACTCAGAAATACTTCCAATTCAGTGTCTGTACTCCAAGCTGAGGCAGTCCTATGCTCCATTTTGACAGGAAGTTATCACAGTCATAGTTGCCTAGTTCCCTAAATTAAAACTGAGCAGGACTCTGTGGGGCTCTGGAGTAGAGATCAGTTCTGTGTTGTCCATTTCTTGTCTGTAGGATATAGGCTTCCTTCAGCCTCCTTGACCTTCCCTGAGTTCCAAAGGGTGGATTCAAGCAACTGCTAATCAGGGAAGGGAGGGGATACAGAAACCGGAGAAACAATCAAAGGTTGGTACAGCCTCCAGAGTCCTGGTTCCTACTCAAAGAAATATGCATAACAATGTCTTTGAGCCCCCACCCAGGTGGAGGATGGTAACTTCAGACTGAACACAAGATTCCTGGAGCACAGCTCTGTTGCCTCACCACCAACCAATCAAGAAGGGTCACAAACCCTGCAACCCTCACCCCAAATGTTGCCTTCTGTTTCCAGGGACCAGAGATGACCATCCTGTTAGGTCTCCTGTTTGGCCCCTATCTATTTCATCTCTGAGAGGGGCCAACAGTTTCAAACTAAATTGCTGTTATTACAAGGGTGAATGCTGTCTCAGGCAAAAAAAAAAAAAAAAAAACACCTTGGCTTAGATCTGGAAGAGAGAGACTTCTGCTCTGCCAGGCAGGCATACGCCCATGCACAGCAGGAAGAANAAAAAAAAAAAAAAAAAACACCTTGGCTTAGATCTGGAAGAGAGAGACTTCTGCTCTGCCAGGCAGGCATACGCCCATGCACAGCAGGAAGAAGTTACAGAAGAAAGAGACCTCCACCCCAATTCCCAAGAAGTATCTTGAGTATGAAGTCTCTCAGGGGGAGGTGTTAGGGGAAGCACACTAATTGAAACCAACCACCCTGGCCAGGCACCATAGTAACCATTTGCAAGAGTTGTTTTATGACAGGAGATCCTCATAAGGAATACAAAACTAACAAGCCACCACCAACCGGAAGAGTTTGGGAAAGCTCTAAAGGAGACACCACGTGTCCATCCACTTCCCAGAATCCCTCTCGCTAGCATCCATCTTGGCTGAGTGAAGCATGCGCCACCAGGAAAGACTCTGAATTAGAATGATTGGCCAAAGACCACTCAGAAACTAATCCCATCACCATAAAACCCGACATTGCAAGCCACACGGCAGAGCAGTTCTCCTGAGTTCCCTTACCCTACTGCTCTCCACCCAGGCGCCCTTTCCCAATAAAATCTCTTGCTCTGTCAGCAGATGTGTCTCCTCGGACAATTCATTTCCGAGTGTTAGACAAGAACCTAGTTTCAGGCCCTGGAAGGGGTCCACCTTCCTGCAACAAGACCACCTGACCTGCCTCCTGAGAAATCTGTATGCAGGTCAGGAAGCAGTTAGAACTGGACATGGAACAACAGACTGGTTCCAAATAGGGAAAGGAGTACGTCAAAGCTGTATATTGTCACCCTGGTTATTTAAATTATATACAGAGTACATCATGAGAAATGCTGGGCTGGAAGAAGCACAAGCTGTAGTCAAGATTGCTGGGAGAAGTATCAGTAACCTCAGATATGCAGGTGAGAACACACTTACTTCAGAAAGTGAAAAAGAACTAAAGGGCCTCTTGATGAAAGTGAAAGAAGAGAGTGAAAAACTTGCCTTAAAGCTCAACATTCAGAAAACTAAGATCATGGCATCTGGTCCCATCACTTCATGGCAAATAGATAGGGAAACAGTGACATACTTTATTTTGAGGGGCTCCAAAATCACTGCAGATGGTGATTGCAGCTGTAAAATTAAAAGATGCTTGCTCCTTGGAAGCAAAGCTATGACCAACATAGACAGCATAACAAAAAGCAGAGACATTACTTTACCAACAAAGGTCCATCTAGTCAAAGCTATGGTTTTTCCAGTAGTCATGTATGGATATGAGAGTTGTACTATAAAGAAAGCTGAGTGCCAAAAAATTGATGCTTTGAACTGCGGTGTTGGAGAAGATTCTTGAGAGTCCCTTGGACTACAAGGAGATCCAACCAGTCCATCCTAAAGGAAATCAGTCCTGAATATTCATTGGAAAGACTGATGTTAACGCTGAAACTCCAATGCTTTGGCCATCTGATGCAAAAAAACTGACTCATTTGAAAAGACCCTGATGCTGGGAAAGATTGAAGGCCGAAGGAGAAGGGGACAACAGAGGATGAGATGGTTGGATGGCATCACCGACTTAACAGACATGAGTTTGAGTACACTCTTGGAGTTGGTGAGGGACAGGGAGGCCTGGCGTGCTGCAGTCCATGGGGTCGCGAAGAGTAGGACATGACTGAGCAACTGAATGGAACTGAGAGGGGCAGAGCCATTCTGTTTAATTATAATAACAAAAGCAATAACTACCAAGCCAAAGAAGCAGTTCCAACACAGAATCAGAATTGGCTTCTTCTCTGCACTGGAAAGACCTAATAATTTTTAATATTAATGCCCTGAATATCAGTTTCAAAAATCCATGAAAGCAAAACCTGATAGAACTGCAAAGAAAAATAGATAAATGCACAATTGTCAGAGATTTCAAATCTCTCTTCCAGTAATTGACAGAATATATAGACAGAAGATCAGCAAGAATACAGCAGATCTGAGCAACATGATTAGCCAATGTGACCTAACTGACAAATTATAGAACATTATAGACAAATTATAGACATTAACCAAGATAGAGCATAAAATAAGTCTCAGTAAATTCAAAAGGATTCAAGTCATATCAGAAATATTCTCTGACCACAATGGAATTGAATTAGAAATCAGTAATAAAAAGATATCAGGAAAATCTTCAAATATTTGGAAATAAAAGAGTATACTTTTAAATAACTTTTGGATCAGAGAGGAAATCAAGAGGAAATGAGAAAATATTTTGAGCTGATTGAAAGTGAGAACAGAGTATGTTGGAATTTGTAGAATGCCAGCAAATCAGTCCTTGAGAAGTTACAGCATTATATTAGAATGGAAAAAAGGCCCCAAATAATCAGCCTCAAGTTTTTCTTTAAGAAACTAGAAAAAGGGCCTTCCCTAGTGGTTCAGTGGTTAAGAATTTATGCTTCTATTTCCAGGGGCATAGGTTCGATCCTATGATCAGGGAAGTAAGATCCCCCAAGCTGCAAAGTACACCAAAAAGAAAAAAAAAGAAAAAAAAGAAACTAGAAAAGATACAGCAGTCAAATCCAAATTAAGAAAGGAAATAATTAAGATCAAAGTATAAGTTGATGAAATAGCAAACAGCAAAACAAGTGTGAAAATGAATCCAAAGCTGGCTCTTTGAGAAGATCAACAAAATTTTTAAATATCTAGTGAAACATTCTTGTGTACCATTTCCAATATCTCATAAATTGTTTCGGGGTCTAGTGAGATAATTTTGTGAAAAATAATAACAAGATATAACTATAGGGAATTTCCTGACAGTCCAGTGATTAAGAATCAGCGCCTTCACTGCCATGGGAGACCAGGTTCAATCCCTGGCCACAGAACTAGGATCCCAAGCAGAGTAGCCAAAAACACAGATATGACTAGAGACTTCCCCGGTGGCCCAGTGGTTAAGTATTGCCCTTCCAATGCAAGGAACAAGGGTTCAGTTCCTGGTCAGGGACTTAATATTCCACATACCTTGGGACAACTAAGCCCATGAGCTGCAGACCCAGTACAACTGAAAAAAAAGTATGATTATAAGATTGTAGAGCTTCCCAGGTGGTGCTAGTGGTAAAGAATCCACCTGCCAATGCAGGAGACATAAGAGATGTAAGTTCAATCACTGGCTCAGGAAGATTCCCCTGGAGAAGGGCATGGCAACCCGGTCCAGTATTCTTGCCTGATAATCCCATGGACAGAGGATCCTAACAGGCTACATAGAGTCCATAGGGTCACACAGAGTTGGATATGACTGAAGCTACTTAGCATAGACTAGCATAGGATAAGATTATAAGATCATTTCTAAATGTCTATTAGCCTATGGTGCTGCATTTAATTTTGTAAATTGCTTAACGATTTGAAATTGTAGAAACTTGATAGTCAAGGCAAAGTGCATTCATTGGTCAGTTCTGTGAGAATTCACAGAACTCGTTCAACAAGGAGAAAAATGGGATGTTTGGCCCCAGAATATGTCCATCTTGTCTCCTTGATGCCAGATCACCTCTGTGGAGATTTCAGAAGAGAAGTCTGTTGCTTCCCATCCCAGAAAACTACAAATGGCAAAGCTAAAGCAAATATCCTACAATCCAAAATGGGATGAGCATTAAACATATCCAGAAAGCTCATACTGCATGATACCATGTGACTGATATAAAAGAATCTGAAACTAGAGTTCTGTGTTCAAAGTCTAGCTGTGTCCTTTACTTGAAAAACTTTACTTAACCTTCAGTGCTTCACTTTCACTATCTGAATAGTTTAGATAACATTGGATCACAATGCAAAATATATTTCTAACTATGGGTCCCAGTCCAATATGTTGAAAGCCACTGATGCAGTAGCTAAGAGCTTAAGATCTACAGTCAGGTCTTCCACTTACATCTGAATACTCCTTTTGCAGTTCATGCCATAAATGTTGGGGGAATTTACTCAAGCTCTCCATGCTCAATTTCCTAATCTCCATAAAGGGAAGAATCATAATAACTGACTCAAAGGTTGTGAAATATATTTATAACACTAACTAACTTTTATTAATCACTTAAGTCATTACCACAGATAGAGTAAATGAGCTCTAGCACAGGAACTTTTTTGCCTTGGTTGGTTGGTAGGTTTCAGTGGGTACTTCTTTGATGAAAGACTTGAGGATCACAGGGAGTAAGTGTCCCATCAAAGCAGTGATCAGCAAAAATATTTCGAACAAGCACACAAAAAAAATTTTTTTTAAGGCAACACATTCAATATCTATTTTATAGAAACGATATAGCTTCCCCATCTTTTAGGTTTTGCCCAAAACACACAATGATAACTTGCTGACAAGGACTAAATCTTATATTTACTTGTATCTCTGCAGCTAGCATGATGTTCATATGTAGACTGTTAGTTAAATCCAACTTCAAGAGCTTAAAATACAGCAGTGTCCAGGGCACAGGAAAAGAGTTGGATGTAAAGATTTGCAAGTGAAGTGAAAGTCGCTCAGTCATGTCTGCCTCTTTGCCACCCCATATAGTCCATGGAATTCTCCAGGCCAGAATAGTGGAGTGGGTAGACTTTCTCTTCTATAGGGGATCTTCCCAACCCAGGGATTGAACCCAGGTCTCCTGCATTGTGGGCAGATTCTTTACCAGCTGAGCCACAAGGGAAGCCCAAGAATACTGGAGTGGGTAGCCTATCTCTTCTCCAGGGGATCTTCCTGACCTAGGAATCAAACCAGGGTCTCCTGCATTGCAGGCGGATTCTTTACCAACTGAGTTATCAGGGAAGCCCAAAGATTTGCAAAGTGAGTAATAGACTACTTGCTTAACTAAATTAGGGAGAAGGGAGACGCATGTGTCAAAGATGACTACTATAGAATTAGGAGAGCAGCTCAGCAATGGATAGAAAAAGGGAGAGACAGGAAGAGAGACAGACGGGGAAGGAAAGGTAGAGGGAAAGAGAGGAGGAGATAGACAAGTTTTTTAAGAATGCCAGCAGGGACTTCCTGGCAGTCCAGTGTTCCCAATGCCAGACTCCCTGTTCCCAATGCAGGGGGCACAGGTTTGATCCCTGGTCGGGGAACTAAGATCCCTAATGCTACACGATGCAGCTAAAAATTGAAAAAAAAACTTTTAAAAAAGAAAGGCCTGCAATACTAATGAGGACAGGCAACACTACTCAGTACTCCGGAATGGTTTCTATGGAAAAAGAATCTTAAAAGAGTAGGTATATGTATACATATAACCGAATCACTTTGCTATACACCTAAAATTAGCACAACATTGTAAATCAACTATACGCCAATAAAAAATTAGAAAATTTAAATAATTAAGAAGAATGGCCTGCATTTTGGTAGTAGGAAAGCCAGTTCAGAAGTTTAAGATGTCTACAACAGGGAGGGGAATGCCTGATCTTCTCCTCACAGTGTGAATTATAAAGTCCAAAAAAAATGACACCTTCTAGCAAGTCTTGCTCCCACAGTTAGGATTCTTAAGGGTATCCCGGAGTTTAGGGATAAGCCAGTGCCTGATGCTAGCACCTGCTTTGGAAGCATGTTCTCTTGTAAACTTCCCAGAACTTTGGTACTGGCACCTCCAGCACCAAAGGCTGGGATCACTGGGCCCCATTATAGAGAGATAATGAAACTACGGGATGGGAGAGGGTACAGGGCACCCAAGGCTCACTTAGCTGAGTACAGTTTCCAGTCATGTTGACTCAGGGATAAAGTAAGAGCATGGAAACCTGGCAGCAGTCCCCAGCCCAGCCTCTAATTGTGAAATCAATGGAGCCTCCCTATGCCCAGTTTCAGCAGGTGCCCCTGGGCAGCCTCTCTTGCGTTCATGGGCAGCTGTGGCTCTCTTCATGTGGTTAAGAGGTAAGGTGAAAACACCACATGTCTCTCAGGGGTGTGATGTTTGTTGTTCTTCCAGGACAACAGCTCCAGGGAAATCTCACTCAAGGGTGGGGAGAACCACTGTCCTGTCAGTGCACTGGGCACCGTGAGAAGTCACGCCAGAGGGGCTTTCCTGGTGCTTCCAGGCAGCTCAGTTCAGTTCAGCCGCTCAGTCGTGTCCGACTCTTTGCGACCCCATGAACCGCAGCACGCCAGGCCTCCCTGTCCATCACCAACTCCCGGAGTTCACTCAAACCCATGTCCATTGAGTCGGTGATGCCATCCAACCACCTCATCCTCTGTCGTCCCCTTCTTCTCCTGCTCTCAATCTTTCCCAGCATCAGAGTCTTTTCCAATGAGTCAGCTCTTCGCATCAGGTGACCAGAGCATTGGAGTTTCAGCTTCAACATCAGTCCTTCCAATGAACACCCAGGACTGATCTCCTATAGGACGGACTGGTTGGATCTCCTTGCAGTCCAAGGGACTCTCAAGAGTCTTCTCCAACACCACAGTTCAAAGCATCAATTTTTCAGCACTCAGCTTTCTTTATAGTCCAACTCTCACATCCATATATGACCACTGGAAAAACCATAGCCTTGACTAGACGGGCCTTTGTTGCAGTGTGGCCCTCTAGTTCCCGTGTCAGTTCAGCCTTCCAGGAACCAGACCAAGGTACTAATCAATGGGCTGGAGTACTTCCTGCATGTCACACCCCTCTCAAATTGCCTTCTTGTGAAGTCTTGGTGTTTCTGGGATGGTCCTTCATTATCACCAAGTAGAGGTAATAGAAAGGCAAACACATAACACAGCTAGGAGGGCAGGTCTTTGAACCTTCCCACAGAAGGGTGAGGACAGGGGTGTTTTCAGTCAACAGGAGGAATCAGGTTTACTCTGTGGCCCAAGGTTAATCCCAGCCCTGGAGACCTCTCCTGGGCCCATTTAGTGACTCAGAAATACCTGGCTGTATTTCCAGGTATTTAAGAATTTGCAGTTCATGGAACGTGTAAGACAGTCTTGCTAACATCTTAGCAACGCTGCTTTTAGTTTACATCCCTATTTATACACTTGATATCAGGCCAAAGCTTGTCTTCTGCCTATACTTTGTAGAGGACATGGATTTAAATCTATAACTAAATCAATAAATTTGCATCACTCATAGTAAAAAAAAAAAAGTTGCATCAAAATACTTTTGCTAAGTCATCCTTACCTTTGAATTCTGAAAGGGAACACAAACTACATCTTGACTCAACTTGGTTGTTTCCAAATTCCAAGTCAGATGAGCTCCAGGGCAAAGAATGCACTCTTGTAGCTCAGGGAGTAAGGGTTTGGCCCAGGCGAAAGCCTAGCTACTCAGATTCCAATGTACATCTACAATGGTCACAGATGCCATTCAATATACCCCTCCTAGCAAGCTTTTGAGGCTTATCATTTAAAGTCAGACCTTCTTGTTTTTCGCAATTCAGTTTGCAGTCCAAGTTAATGATTGTGAAAGTGAAATCACTCAGTTGTGTCTGACTCTTCGTGACTCCATGGACTGTAGCCTACCAAGCTCCTCTGTCCATGGGATTCTTCAGGCAAGAATACTGGAGTGGGTTGCCATTTCCTTCTCCAGGGGATCTTCCTGACCCAGGGATTGAACCCAGGTTTCTCACATCGGAGGCAGACGCTTTAACCTCTGAGCCACCAGGGAAGCCCGTGTCATATTATGCTGAGTGCTAATGAGGTGTATATAACAACTGAGAAGGCCCAAGTGATCTGACTAGACAAGAGAAATTGGGGCATTGGTCTCGAGCAGAGGTCTTGAGACCTGTGCTCTTCCTAGGTGGATAGGGCTTGATTTCAGCAGCAACACCTAGAGTCAAGGATGTGCCAAAAGGCAATATCTGGAAGGAAACTGAAGTAGAAGACAGACAGTGCCACCCAACATATCAATCAAAGGGACTAAGAGAAAAGCAGAAAGTGCAGGCCCAATATGAGGTCAGAAACACTCAGAATCAGGCTCAAATAAGAGAGTTCAGGGACTTCCCTGGTGGTCCAGCAGTTTTGACTCAAAAAAAAAAAAAAAAAAAGAGATAGAATGTAAACTGAGTGACGGTCCATACCTTGCCTTGCACTGTTCCCATGGTATTGAGAACTACCCAGGCAGTTGCCTGTGTACAGCTATTAGGGTCTTCTTGGTAGATTCTGTAGTTGCCAAAAGTTGTTTAAAAAAAAAAAAAAGGCTAACCACTCCCCAATAATTTTGCAATAGAATTTTTTTTAACTTTTGCTATAGAATTTTTTTTTAATTTTTGCTATAGAATTTTAATGAGAGCTGATTTCAGGCAGAATTCTGTCACGAGTAGAGTCAGTTATTAGCAAACATTTATGAGCAAGCAAGGGTTTCCCAGGTGACACAGTGGAAAAGAATCTGCCTGCCAGTGCAGGAGACACAAAAGACACAGGTTCAATCCCTGGCTCAGGAAGATCCATTGGAGTAGGAAATGGTAACCCACTCCAGTATTTTTGCCTGGAGAGTTCCATGGACAGAGGAGCCTGGCGGGCTAGTGTCATAAGGTCACAAAGACTCATACACAACTGATTGACTGACCATACACACACACACAAGCATAAAAACAGTTCACATAACTTGTTCTGTAAACTCTGTGAAGTCCTGGCTCCTTGTCCTCATATGTGCTCTAACTACCCTTATGAAAGGTTTGATTTGAGACTGATACACAGTCTAGAGATAAGAAGTAGTTAACCCACTGGCAGTCAAAATTCTCTAATGTCATAGCTGGGCACGCAAGACCATTTCGGAGACATGCCTTGAGATCCAGGCCAAAAGAAGAGGGAGGAAAATCTCTCAAAGTCTTATTTCTACATTGTTCATGTAAGGTGTGGTTGACATGATGCTGTCTAAAATATTTTAGTATACTCATGTCATTTGAGTGCCACTGAGTCACCAGTGAGGGTCTACATCTACACCCACAAGCCCATTATGAAACATTCATTTCACCAGTAGTTAGAACTCAGTCCAGTAGTTAGAACTCAGTGCTATAACTGAGGTGGGAACTAAGATCCCACAAGTCATTTTGCATGGCCAAAAAAATAAAATATAAAGATAAGGTCATACTTGATTAGTGTGGGCCCTAAATCAAGCACTGGTATCCTTAAAAGGAAGCCTCTAATTGCTATATATATTTCAGAGCTCTCCGTATTATCTGAAGTTATTGTTTGTATTTTCACTTCTTTATATGTTGTCCTCTACTGTGCTGGAAAGGACCCTATTTATCTGTTTGTTTGTTTTTTTCCTGTATTCCTTTGTGTCTTTAAGAGTGTTTGGTGAATGGTAGAGGCCCAATAAATATTTCTGAAATCAATGAATGAATATGGCTATAGTTTCCTAGGGTTGTTATAATAAGTTACCACAAACTGGGTGGTGTGCAACAACCACACCTATAAGAAATAATTCTTTCACAATTCTGGAAGCTAGAAGCAGCACCAGTTCTCAGCGTGGGGGCCAGGGGTAGGGAGTAGAAATATAGATGAAGGTGCTCCCTCTAGGAGGAAGCAAAACCATCAAGTGAAAAAAAGTCTGGTCTGGCTGATGATGGGATAAAACTGGAAGAAAGTCCATACTGAGGAGGTCAGGACCCTGGGCTCATCAGACCTAATCTAGTGAAACTGATGTAGAGAATTTGCAGCCCATAGCTCATGCACATGGTTAAGGGCCCTTGATCAGAATCAGCTTTGGAGTGGAATGCATGACTTTGTAAAAGGCATTCAGTTAATGCCATAGATGGTGGGGCTGGCACTAGCATGGCTCACAAGGAACCCAGTTTCAGAATGTGTCTATCCCACCACAGACAAGTTGCTGCCCTAGTTACACTGGAAAGGCCCAAGGCATCATATTCCAGGAGACAGCGCGGGTGGCTTTATATTCCTTGGTGGTATTGTCAGGTAGTCAGAATAGGAAAAAGGAGTCCAGAATGGCCGTGGCTAAAAGATAAGGAAGGGAAAAGCCAGCGAAAATAGAACGAAGGAAGGTCCGACGACCAGAATGAGGACCTCAGGTAAAACAAACAGTTCTGGTTAGCCCAATTTACTTAGGGAAGGCCCAGGGGGAGGAGGAAAAAAACAATAAAAAGAGAGGCCAAAATTGGGCTGGGTGTGTCTCTTCTCTTCCTGTCTTTTGGGTCAGCATTTCCTTATGTCTCGAGGAAGTATTTTCCTTTACTTTCTAAATAAAACTGAGCTGTAAGATGGAAATGTAACAGTGCCCTGTCCAAGAGCTGTAACACTGGTCCCTCCGAGGGCTGTAACACTGGTCCGCCTGTCGCTTCAAATTTTTGTTGCGACAAGACAGACCCAAGGAAATTACACACTCCCCTGACAATATGGAATCATATTGAGGTTTTGGGGTTGGTTGCTACAGCTGTGGGCAAGCTGGACACTCCGTAGTGATAGCAGCCAAGCTAACTTGACGAGAAGGAGTCAGTGTTATGGAGTCTAGGCATGGCTTCCATCCCCAGCACCTTTGTCACTTTGTTCATGAACTCATTAAGCATGTCTTAAGGAGGCTGAGAAAAGAACCATTGTAGAGTGGAAATACCCGATTTGAAAACACGCTCAGCAGTGAGGGACTCCCAGTGAGCAATCACATGGGACAAAAATATTATCTCACTGTGGGATGATGTCAGAGATCCATCCATCCATTCATTCATACGTCTCTTCTCTAGAATTTGTTACAAATCTTCCAACCAGGGACTTCCCTGGTGGTTCAGTGGTAAAGAATGTGCCTACCAATGCAGGACACATGGGTTTGATCCCTGATCCGGGAAGATCCCACATATCACAGAGCAACTAGCCCGTGTGCCACAATTATTGAGCCTGTTCTCTCGAGCCCAGGAGCTGCAACTAGTGAGCCCACGTGCTGCAACTACTGAAGCCCAAGCACCCTAGAGCTTGTGATCCACAACAAGAGAAGCCACTGCAATGAGAAGCCCCCACTTGCCACAACTAGAGAAAAGCCGACGCAGCAAGAAGACTGCACACGGCCAAAAATAAATAAATAAATCTATTTTAAAAAAATCTTCCAACCATCAATTCCTACAATCTGGCTAAAACTGCAGCCATGAGAGATGGATAGATAAATAGACAGATATGGTAGGTAGGTAGAATAGGAAAAAGGAGTCCATAATGGCGGTGGCTAAAAGATAAAGAAAGGAAAAGCCCTTGAAAATAGAACAAAGAAAGGTCAGAGGACAGGAGTGAGAACCTCAGGTAAAGCAAACAGCTCTCCTGGCTAGCCCAGTTTACACAGGGCAGGCCCGGGGGAGGAGAAAAAACACAGAAGAAGAGGAGCCAAAATTGAGCCTCTGGCCTCTCTTTTCTTCCGTCTTTTGGGTCGCCCACCCTCATGCCTGGAGGATGTATGTTTCTTTGCTCGCCAAATAAAACAGCTGTTAACACTGGTCCATCTGTTGCTTCAAATTTTTGCTATAGCAAGACAGAACCAAAGAAATTATACACTCCCCCGACATACAGATAAATAGATAGATAGAGATAGACAGGAAGGAAGGAGGGAAGGAGGTTAGAATGAAGGGAGGAAGGGGATATACATTCACATCTGTTCATCTTTCTCAGGCTATGCCTTCTAGGCAAGGTGGATAATGAAGTGTACAGACCACTCAAAATTTCGCTAACAGGGACTATTTCACATCAGCTTATATAGTTCTATCCCTGAGTGTGGCTGACACACTACAGCAGGTCACTTCTCCCCGAGATAAGCATCTGATGCAAAGACTACTACTTCCTACTCTGCAGGCTCTGTCAGCAGAGTGTTATCAACGCAGTGGACCAAACAGCTACCCTCTGTAATAAGGAGATGATAAAAGTCACTGCAGACTATTGTGGCAAAATGCCTTCTGTCATTTTATGTCATTCTACATCAAGATAAGTCAACTGCCTATTATGTTCCCTGTTTATTGGGTGAGAGCAAAGAAACCGTCCCCTCAATAGCTACACATCAGGTGGCAGGTGCTGTGTCGATTTTCTCTAGGAAAGAATTTAATCTAGAACAGCAGCTATTATTAGAGCTACCATCTGATTAATTTTGACTTCCCTGGTGGCTCAGATGGTAAAGAATCTGCCTGCATTGCAGGAGACCACAGTTCAATCCCTGGGTTGGGAATCTCCCCTGGAGAAGGAAATGGCAACCCACTCCAGTGTTCTTGCATGGAGAAACCGCATGGATAGAAGAGCCTGGCAGGCTACAGTCCATGGGGTCACAAAGAGTCAGACACGACTGAATGACTAACACTTTACTTTCACTTTCTGATTAATTTTATATAAGCCACTTACTTTATTCTAGATCTGACTTCTGCACTGTCTAAACTAGAGGAGTAATAATATTTGCCACCTATAGAAGAGTTATTAATTTTCCAATGGTTGTTCTTCTCTTATTTCATCATAATAGAACCCTTGTTTCCAGCTTGGCACACGGCCCTTCCAGCTAAGAGTGGCCATGAGACTAAATCCCGGCTGATGGAATATAAGTGGAAGAGTTCTGCACTTATAAGATTTAAGGGTATTTGTTGGGGACCTTATCTCACCCTCCTTTACAGCTGCTGCCTAGAAAGAGTGTGTAATCACCGGTCCTCCTACAGCTGAGAGGCCATGGGAGTGAATGAGATCATCGTGAGCGTCAATACAGAGGATGAAAAGAAAAGTTACAATGATGAAAAAAAATCAGAAGAGGTGACTAACTATAAGGTAGGCAGAGAACTGAAAGTTATGCCCCAGAAAGCAAGAGAAGAAAGTGATTCAAAGACAGCTGTTCAACAATATTACATAATGCTTACAGGTTGAGTAAAACTTAGAATGAGAAATGATCATTGAATGTGGCAACAAGAAGTTTCCTGGTGACTTTGGGGCTTGTCTACTATCTTCTCATGATTAAATTCAGGTTACACATTTTTGGCAAGAACACCACAGAAATGATGTTGTGCCTTTCTAGAGAAAAAGAACCAACAGAAGATGAATAAGATTCATATTTTATGACAAAACAAGAAAAATTTAAATTTCTCTCTGCATGTTTGAGCCACCTCCCTCCCCTTTAGTGTGTATTATGCAGACCTCCTTAGGAGATAACCTGCCTTCTTAATCTTATTAAGAGTCAGGATGACCCGCAACTTTGTACCAGAAGATTTGGATTGTGTAACTGTCAATACGTCATCTGACAAATTGCCCTTGGCCTCAAAAAGACACGTAACTGTGCATTGATCTCTAATGGGGCAGAAGAGTCCTCATTGTTTTCTAAAAGACTGTCTTCCAAGTTGTCACCAATAGAATTTTCCAGTTCTTTCTTGAATCAACTATTGATCTCTTTCATCGGCATATACCTATATGTGTATAGACCTTTATAAAGAAGATTATGAAGAGTTGGCTTACATAATTATGAGGGCTGAGAAGTCCCACCATCTGCCATCTGCAAACTGGAGACCCAGGAAAGCCAGTAGCGTGATTCAGTCCAAGTTCCAAGAAGGCCTAAGATCCAGAGGAGGCAAAGGTGTAAATACCAGTCCAAGGACCGAGAAGATGAGATGAGACATCCATTCGAGTGGTGAGGCAGGGAAAAAAAAAAGGAGGGAATGCCTCTGTCTTCTGCCCTACTTCTATTCAGGCCCTTAACAGGTCAGATGATGGCAACCCACACTGGGGAGGGTAATCTACTTTATAAAGGTCACTTATTCAAATGCTGATCATCTGGAAGTCCTTCACAGACTCACCCAGAAATGTGTAATCTGGGCACTCTGTAGCCAGTCGAGCTGACATCTTATTGGAGACACATGATGTTTCAACATAGTGTTGTTAACTCGATCACAGGTTTCTCCACTGTAAATGTTCTATTTCCCTTTCAACTTACTAAGGGACTTGTGGGGCTGTGTTAATACTTTAAGACTCTGCAGATATCCTGTTTCTCATCTGTTTTTTTGCCTATTAATTTTAGCATTTATTCTTACTTGTAATTATTACTACTGTGATGCTTACCACATAGTAATTTTTTAAATTTCTGCCAACCCATCTAATTTATTAATGTAATTTATTAATATAATGTAATTATTAATGTAATTGAAGAGTCTTCTGCTCACTTCTAAGTGAGAATTGGTAGGACTGTGTCCTTACTGCTGGCTGTGTGGTTCTGGTGATGGTTCATGGTCTCCTTTGTCCAGGAGAAAAACTGGGGGGTGGAAGGCAAGGCACCAGCCTTCTGACTACAAAGAAAAGAATTGACTTTCAGTTCTTCATATTCTTCTCTAAATTTTATGTGATTATATTTTCATGAATTTAAAAATCACACTTTGCAGTAAAATAGACCGTAACATGACTGATGACCTTCTGGGTGACTACATTCATTAAGTCAGAAAGAAAAGAGTGGCAAGAGGGTAGAAATGAAATAAAAGTTTCTCATTCAATTTCCTCTGCATGTGAGAAGCAGAGAAAGCACAGACTTCATGAATGATATGATGACCTTTATAAACCCCGGATGCTTTAGAGGCTAACAAAGCCTTTTCATGGACTTGGCTGCAGGCTCAGGAGGCGCTGTTGACTCAAGAAAGATGCTTTGATTTGAAAGGGGTTTTGGTTTCTATTTTTCCTTACAAGAGCACAAAACACAACCTTTCGTCTCCTACAGAAAACTGTACTCTCTTGAAGGAAAAATCAGGGCAGGGTCTTTTATCAGATGAATTCCAAGTGTTTTAGGGTTGGCAACTCACTGTTCCTCACAATGCTTCCTTACAAACAGGCACGGGATAGAGAATTATTAGTCTTTGTGTAAAAACCAAGGGGAGGAGGGCACTGCTGTAAAAAAAGGACACGCTGGCCTCTGCAGACAGGTGGGCTGATGGCTGGAACACTGGACAACTGCAGCTCTCACTGCTGAGGTTTGCTGCCAGCGCCTCACATAAGTTCATTTCAGAGTCCTCTCCCTACTGTCTCATGGTTTGCTCTCCAAATATCTAGACTCCCCTCATCAGAATAACCCTGGAAACGCCCTGCCTTCCTGATCTTCAATCAATTCCTTGATCAGTCTTTGACCCTACATAAGTCTTGTATCCTTGGAGACGAACAGAGATCATTCTGTTGTTTATGAGATTGCATCCAAGTACTGCATTTCGGACTCTTCTGTTAACCATGATGGCTACTCCATTTCTTCTGAGGGATTCCTGCCCACAGTAGTAGATGTAATGGTCATCTGAGTTAAATTCACCCATTCCAGTCCATTTTAGTTAGCTGATTCCTAGAATGGCGACGTTCACCCTTGCCATCTCTTGTTTGACCACTTCCAATTTGCCTTGATTCATGGACCTGACATTCCAGGTTCCTATGCAATATTGCTCTTTACAGCATCGGATCTTGCTTCTATCACCAGTCACATCCACAGCTGGGTATTGTTTTTGCTTTGGCTCCATCCCTTCATTCTTTCTGGAGTTATTTCTCCACTGATCTCCGGTAGCATATTGGGCACCTAATGACCTGGGGAGTTCCTCTTTTGGTATCCTATCATTTTTGCCTTTTCCTACTGTTCATGGGGTTCTCAAGGCAAGAATACTGAAGTGGCTTGCCATTCCCTTCTCCAGTGGACCACATTCTGTCAGGCCTCTCCACCATGGCCCGACCATCTTGGGTTACCCTGCAGGCATGGCTTGGTTTCACTGAGTTAGACAAGGCTGTGGTCCTAGTGTGATTAGATTGACTAATTTTCTGTGAGTATGGTTTCAGCGTGTCTGCCCTCTGATGCCCTCTTGCAGCACCTACCATCTTACTTGTGTTTCTCTTACCTTGGGCATGGGGTATCTCTTCACGGCTGCTCCAGCAAAGCACAGCCACTGTTCCTTACCTTGGATGAGGGGTATCTCCTTACCGCCACTGTTCCTGACCTTCAACATGGAATAGCTCCTCCAGGCCCTCCTGCGCCTGCGCAGCCACTGCTCCGCGGCCCTGGCCTCGGGCCTGGGGTGGCTCCTCAAGGTCACCGCCCCTGGCCTCCGGTGCGAGGTGGCTTCTCCTGGCCATCCCTGATCTTGGATGCGGGGTGTCTCCTCCCGGCCACCACTGGCCTCGGAGGCGGGGTAGCTCCTCTCGGCCGCCGCCCCTGACCTCGGACGCGGGGTGTCTCCTCCAGCCGCTGTGGGGTAGCTCCTCTCCACCACGCTTAGTGAGCCGGTTTATGGAGACCTACAAGATCTTTTAGAACTAACACCCAAAAAAGATGTCCTTTTCATTATAGGGGACTGGAATGCAAAAGTAGGAAGTCAAGAAACACCTGGAGTAACAGGCAAATTTGGCCTTGAAATGCGGAATGAAGCAGGGCAAACACTAATAGAGTTTTGCCAAGAAAATGCACTGGTCATAGCAAACACCCTCTTCCAACAACACAAGAGAAGACTCTACACATGGACATCCCCAGATGGTCAACACCGAAATCAGATTGATTATATTCTATGCAGCCAAAGATGGAGAAGCTCTATACAGTCAACAAAAACAAGACCGGGAGCTGACTGTGGCTCAGATCATGAACTCCTTAT